>CM059332.1:11697068-11725340 GCA_030340685.1 Protosalanx chinensis | reverse complement strand
AAAATTGTAAGGACAGAAGTAAGGAAGAGGAAGTAGAAAAGGATGATCCAATCGGTCTTGTCTATTTAGACTCAGTGCTGATGACAGGAAGCTATTTTTCTTTGTCAAACAACCGGTGGGTAATGAAAACAGAACTCTGAAAACAGATTCACCTTCTTTGATTCTCGAAGCACAAAAGACGTATCCAATCCTTTCTCTGGATGGATACGTTTTCAGGAAGAGATCGGGTATCTCATCCCCAAAGCTCTTTTGGTTGAAATAGGAGCCAGCTTTCGTGGTCATTGTGCCTCGGTAATGTTGTGTACATAAAGGAATCCCTCCGTAGAAAAGAACAGCTAAGAAAACAAACCATGAAAACACAAACCCAAACACGTACGTTCACTTTCCGCTTCAACGCCACCGAACCGAATCTCATCATATTGGCACCAAAATTACAAAGCTAAAGTCAATTCAGATTTTCTTTCTTGGTTTCTCTTATCCCCCCTCCCCTTCCTCCCCCCCCCCCCTCCCCCCTCCTCCCCCCCCCCCCCCTCCCCCTCCTCCCCCCCCCCCCCCCTCCCCCCTCCTCCTCCCCCCCCTCCACAGGAGGTGATGAAGAGATAAGAAGCAGACGCAGTATCATCAGTGTGAGCAGGGCTGGAGAGCAGCTGAAACTGAATCTGAGACACACCCGTTCTTCACAGAATGTGCAGGTTGGTGTAAACTAAACCTCTTCACCATTGACTGCAGGTTGGAAAGTCACACCAAGCTGTCTGTTCTGGACCGACACTACAGCACAATAAGAGAGAGGGGAGGGAGGAGGAGAGAGGGGAGGGAGGAGAGAGAGGGGAGGGAGGAGGAGAGTGGGGGAGGGAGGAGGAGAGAGGGGAGGGAGGAGGAGAGAGGGGAGGGAGGAGGAGAGAGGGCAGGGAGGAGGAGAGAGGGGAGGGAGGAGGAGAGAGGGCAGGGAGGAGGAGAGAGGGGAGGGAGAAGGAGAGAGGGGAGGGAGGAGGAGAGAGGGCAGGGAGGAGGAGAGATGTCACTTCCTGCCCTGTCTCACCACACACAGTCTTTCTGCTGATGTCACTTCCTGCCCTGTCTCACCACACACAGTCTTTCTGCTGATGTCACTTCCTGCCCTGTCTCACCCCATGCAGTCCTTCTCCTGCTGATTCCACTGGCAGGATGACACCATCTGACCTGTATGGATTTCTGCTGGGTTGATTCCCAGCGGCTGGGTCATGTGTGTCTGCCTTTGACCGACCCACCAGGGAACGCTCCCACCAAGCTGGGAAATACATAATTTAACAGCGGGGGGGGGTCAATCAATATTGAAAACCTTGACAGAGGATAGAGGAGGATTAAGAGAGAGAGAGACTGAAATAGAAAATGTAAACCAACATCCTACTCATCCATCAGTACTCATAAGCATTCGCTCATAATACTCGGATGGATTTCCATTTTAACAATCAACCCTCTGTGACAACATGTAATCCTGGAGCTGAATCAGATCACCTCAAAAGTTATCATCGGTCGAGGACGTTTAACAGTTTGTTCTTCAGAACGCTGCATGACTTTGTTAAACCCACTGACGGTTAGCGGACAACTAGCTCACGCTTTCCAGGAGTCAACGTTTCATTTATACGTCATGGCAAGAAGCAGCATCAAGTTTTAGACAAACTAAAGTCTCTTTCTTCTCTCTTTCTATTTTCTCTCTCTCTCTCTTCCTCTCTCCCTTCATCTCTCTATACCTCTCTCTCAATCTCTCTCTCGCTTTCTCTCTCTCCCACTATTTCATCTCTCTATTTTCTCTCTCCTTTCTCTTTCTCTCTCTCTCTCTACGTCTCTCTCACTCTTCTCTCTCTCTCCAGCACACACAAATTCAAAGAGGATTATTTTAAGAGGATATACAAGCCCCAACAATACACAGAGTGGTTGGGTCCTAATCCATTCAGGGTCAACATGAGGAAACTGCAAATGCCAATGGTTACCATAATGACACATAATTGCTTGTGTTAATACTTGTGAATGCAGACAAGAGACAAAGCCAAACAGCTCACTCCACACACACCGCGCTCTTTAGAAATACAACACGCCAAACACACGCACACACACACGCAAGCAACCACTACTGGGCTGAATGTTTGAAAGAAAACTTTAGTTTGGTGAATTAGATCTGGGCATTTATTTCAAACACGTAAGGGGTCATTAAATATTTATTAGTGATATTAAATGATAATAGTTTGACAGTGTTTTACTCTTGGAACAAAGTATTTCCTGAGAACATGTAATGAGTTTAATTCGGTTTGTTTTAATATTCACATTGTCGTGAGATTCATAAATGTTCCACTAGAATAGATTTCAAGTCAAGAAATTACCATTAATTACGCAAAACTGAACCTTGCATAGTTAAAAATGAATTGATGTGGAATCGTTGGAAACCTCTTAGTTTTTTCTAGGGTTTTTCCTTTAGGATGAAAAGTTCTAAATTCTAGAGTCTTGGAATACACGCTCCAGTCCACTGTGGCTGAAAGTCTGGAATTTCAACCGAATAAAAGCTGAGCTTTCTGTCATTCTGACAGGCTGACAGCCAGAAACCAGCTCTTAAAGTGTTAGAATACAACAGGGAGGATCCCTTGACAAGGATCCCCAACTAATTTGGAGGGAGTGTCTGAGTCCAGGCCAAATGGAAGGGTGTTTGGGATGAGTGGTGACAGCTCTTGGTGGAAGGGACTTGCAGTCTCCAGTCCCTCCCTAGTTTACTCTGCTGTCACTCGTCCCCTTCTACAGCTGAGGTTTCCACATGCAGACAGGGTCAGCTCTCAGGAACCATCCACTACGGCTAGTCTCCTCCTCAGACAGATCCAGAGGTGGAGCTCCGAGATGCCATTCCAACATTGACTTTACATTAGTCATTTTAACAGACGCTGTCATCCAGAGCAACTTAGCACAGCAAGTACAGGGATATTGCCCCATAAGGCATGTAAGGTGAAGTGCCTTGCGCAGGGATACGACATCAAGTTGGCACAACCAGGGTTCGAACCAGGGACCTTCTGATTATCACCCTGACACGCTCACCACTCATCCACCTGACTTCCTGCGTTCATTTGAATGGTTCCCTGTCCAATGAGCCATTTCACACGACCAACTGTGAGTACGGAAAGGGCTGGTTCTTTAAAGTGCATCGGGTACTAGAACTGTTACAAGCCTGACAGGGGGAAGGTATGGTACTTGTTAGAGTGAATAGGCAGAGCAAGATCATTGCCTGAAGAAGCACTGTTCTCATTTGATTGACAAGCCGGATACAGCCATGATAGAATAGACATGTTCAAGTACTTCAGAGAATGTTCTAGACTGGCATCTTCCTTTTTCCTCTTAATTAGTCACACATAAACCTGTAAGTGCATCTGGGCCTTACACAGTTTTAATTGCTGCATAATAGTCGGTTTAATACAATTGTGGACCAATTTGGTTTGGTATTTGGCACAGGCTGGTATATAATTCCCTTAATAGTTTGGCATCTCTTGTTCAGTGTTAATTCTTTTTTTCTCTCGTCCTCCAGGGGTGTGTGATTGTTGGTGTCTACCAGGGGACATGTCTCTGGTCAGGGGGCCCAGCTGGGCTCCTGATGGAAGCATATGGGGCCCCCAGCCACATCACAAACATGGCTACACACCCAAACTCACTGCCTCTCTAAATCTCCCCCCCCCCAAAAAAAAAACTACAACGGCCCAATTAGGAATAATGACTTCATTTTGTTGGGGTACGGTGAGGGGGGGGCTCATTTGCATACGGCTTTCCTGCTGAAGTGAGTGACAGCAGTTTGGGATTGCATGTGTCTGAGCTGGGCTGAGACCTCTGTGCTGAGGGCTTCTGGGTAAGCGGTGGAAGTTAAACTTCAGCGTGTTCGTGCGTAAGGCTTGTAGACCAACCAGGAGAGTTCCATTAGAAACCGTCAAATAATTTATGACCTCACGTCAAGTGAAAAGTAGGGCCCATCCATATTTACATCAGGAGACACAAGCGTCTGTGTGGTGCTGTGTGACACATTATTTATTGAAGGTCCGTGTCAGACTCGAAGGTTTGAGAACTGAGAAATAACATTCCTCCTCTCCCGTAACAAGGCCGTCTCATCAAACTTTCACGACAGCGATGAACAATGCCGAGACGTACGTCTATGACATCATGATCGGAACGGTTGTCACAGGATACGGACAGATGTTATGGGCTATTGTGTTGGCAGGAAGTGCTCATCACCAAACCGCCTGAGGTTTTCCTCACGACGAGCCCAGGCAGTGTCGAACCCAGGATCACGTTGCTCTTCCTGCCTGAAACCTGCAGGATTATGTGCTATTCCAGTATTACGACTGCTAAACATTATCTTACCTTCTCTCACAGAGAGTTGAACTCACCACTGAATTGTTTCTGAAACGTTCGTTAGCTCGAAAATAAATGCCGCACCCTAACTGCAGTGCAGTAGTTTGTTCATGTGACAAAAATAACAAAAGGTTGTTGTTTGATGGATATATTTTTACTGTCCCTCACCCCCCCGTTCCCCCCCCCCCCACACACACACACACGTCCCCATCCCCCCGTTGCCCTCCACCAACCCAAAGCTTGTGATTCTGTCATTAGAGGTTCAGCATTAAAGTGTATATCTGCAACATCAATAGAGGGGTGTTAACCTCCCCAAAAAACTCTCATGGTCTCCATTCAATGTATTTCTTTCTGTGCATCCCATAATTCCTGGTTTGAAACCCCAGATGGTGACTGGGGGGGTAAACAGAAACACATTTAAAGACGTATTATGATTGACTGGGGAGACTTTGTAAGGTTCAAAGTTCAAACTTTAATGTCCCTCATGATTAATACTTACTAGCCGCGCCGGACAATGGGGAACATTTAGATGTTCCTCCAGGGGCTGTCTGGGTCCTGTAAAAACACGAACCCATGTGACCCGCAGATGAATCTGCTGACCTGCTGGCCTACGGGGTTCCGCCGCTGGGGTTTCTAATGGAGAACAATGATGAGTGATATGGTAACGTTCTCCTGCCTCTCTTCATGCCTCGGCGCTGTGAGGAACGCACGTCATCGCTAGTAGAGAGGGAGACAGGCTCTTCTTGTATGAATGGGAGCGCTTGTTGGAAGGGATCGGTTGTATTTTGCAAACCGCAGCAGAGTAGTGAGCAAGGAGTTTATGTTGACACAACCTTGTAAAACGCATTCTTAGAACCCCCCCAGGCGCTATAAATGCGTATGCTAATTCGGGCCGTCTTTTTTTTCTTTTTCGGGGGTAGCGTCTTTCAACCGTCGTTAATGGAGGTGTAACTGGACTCAAGTGTGTCAAGATTCCAGTTACCCTGACATTTCATAGAGAGCCCTGGTGCCATCACGCGCAGAATGTGGACAGGAATATTTCCCCGGCATTTCAAATATAGATCTCAAGCCCGTCGACTCGTTCCCTCAGAGTAGCTGGACTCACACTGAATTTGCAAAGAGATTTCAGGATTTTTCCACTGTTGAAAGTGGTTCGAAAGAATTTTATTAATGACACTGAAGTTCTGAAGGCAACATTTTTAGTTTTGTTAAAAAAGTTAAAATATTGAATTATATCTTTACATGGCCAATCTGTTTTAGAAAGACAGGTAGTGAATTACATCATATTCCACTATTTCCTCACACTGAAAGTTTCCCCAACTTTCACCACCTAGATGTGTGAATGAGACTTAATTCTTCAATGTTCCAGACATCTTGGTGGGGGTTCAGTCTCTCTGCAGTCTGGAAACCTGTGCAGAGTCCCAGTTCTCAAGGCAGGGGAATAGATGTCAGCTCTTGGAATGTTCCAAAAAAAATAAACATTTTTTTTTTCTCCCTCCCTCTCCATTCAAAACCCCTCTGCCTCTCTTTGTCCTTATGCAGAAACCAGTCGCATGCTCAAAGGGACAGACAGGCAAGTAAATCAGTTTTACGTTCTGCTCTAAGGTGGAGGCAGTCAGATCTGGCCATGAAAGTGCCATCTTTCAACTCCTCAGCAAAAACATGTGTTAAAGATACGATTACAGAGAGCGATGCGAATCATCCGCAGATTGTATTAATCACATGTCTTTCATCATGACACTAAGAAAAAGAGAGCTTCGTTGGTCAGCACTCTGCGGTGAAGCAGACTAACATCGCATCACATTCAACCGCTTGTTTGTCAACTTCTGTCCTGAACACTCGGGTTAGGTTCATGACTGACGGAAAAATGGCCCACTGACCAATCTACACGTTAAATAATTAGTCGTTCACCATCAGAAAGTCACCGGTCCAACTTTGTGCCTTCACTTGAATGTGTTCATGATGAAAATTGAGGGGTTGAGGCGGAAGTTCGATGTTATGTTTTTGCTTTGTTTGTGGGAATGTAAAAGTTTTTACCGTCCATGTTTTGAACTAAGTCTCCGGTGCTCCTGTTGTGTTCATGTACAAACACCTTCCTGAACTTGACCCTACGACCCTGGGCATGTGAAACCTCAACAATCGTAATGTTGAATAAAACCACAGGATATTTACATTTAAATCAATATTTCAAGCAGAGAAGGCCAAGCATGCCAAGCAGTGCAGCCTTGTAAATCAATATCCCTGTCATGTGCTGTGTGGACAAAGTCATATCCATGTAACACCAGAGGACCGCCTGAGAATGATACCCTGCACCCGTAAAAGGACAGGAGGGGGGAACTGTTAACTCGCTTTACGTGCTGAACGAATTCACGCTAAACTGTGGCAAACATAGCGGGCCGTACTTCTCTGTCACTCAGATAAGGGCGTGAAGGACTTCAGATTGGTCGGTTGAGGATTGTGTTTCGTTTGATGGTGGACTGTATGTTAGACTCCAGAGGGTGGAGAGGAGAATGTTGGCCTGAGCTGGATCTGTCAGACCCCCAGCTGAGATGAGGGGGTTGTGGGGGTTGTGGGGGCGTGGGTGTGGGGGTGTGGGGGGGTGTGGGGGTGTGGGGAGGGGACATGGCTTCTCAGGTTACACTGCCCAGCTCCACACTCAGTGTCAGCATGGTTATCAACTTATCAGGCTCTCAGTGTCATCTGGAGAATCTGCAGAGTGAGTTTGTCATCGGATAGTTGGGGTGGGGTGGGGGGGGGTGTAGGGGGGGTGTAGGGGGTGTGGGGGTGTGACTACTAAGCTCAGCTCTGGTATTTGAAGTGACTGCTGGGTAATTGGCTCTTGCACAAGGCAATCAAGAAACCAAAATGTGTCTGATCCATAAATCAAACTGAAGTTATCTGAGGTGGATTGGATTCCTGTCTGTGTTTTGCATTTTTCCACAGCGTTCAGTGAAGTCATTCAAGTACATCACAGCATTCTGGAAGGATCTATTGCAACGTAGCTGAATAAAACACAAACACCATGTGCTTGATGTTCCACATCGTACTGCACACAAGGACATTTCAATTTGAAAGAAAACAAGGCTAAGAGTATAAATAAATTCCTGGTCATTGTCCCTCAGCATTAAATTTTAATAGCATAAAGGCCTCTTTACCTTGGTCACTAGTTTTCAACAGTAAAAACTTGATCAAGCTTAATAGTAGAATTCATACAGTTTAGAATGTGTACAGTTGCAAAAATACAAATAATACCAGAGCAATCATCGTACTGCTGCTGAGATGAAGCTGAAATCAGTTTTAATCACGGCCTCGACCAGAAATACTCTGCTTAAATACACCAGGACTAAAGATAATATTACCCTTTCAAATCCACAAAGGCTCTTGATTATTTTCACACAAAAAAAAAAAAAAAAAAAATATTTCTGCTGGTCCATCCACTTAGTTGTAGGATGTGCTCGACCACCAGTGCACATGCACGCGTCTCAAGACCACACAGAGACCAGGAAATAGCAGCCAAATTTCGAGGTCACAATTAGTAGAATATTTTGACAAACTTCCCTCAGTGATTAGAAAAGGGTCGGAATTCAACCAACATTGCTATTAGGTCAACTCCCAAGAGATATTTTTGAAAGCAAACATTTCTAAAATGTGAACAAATCTAGTTATATGAATACATTTGTATTTTTCTCTATTATTATTATTTTTATTTATTTTCCATTAACTGTATTGCTGTAAATTATTGTACTGAAAGATTAAGCCGTTTCTGAAGAATGTTTGCAAAGTCTATTCATATATTTCAATTTAAGACCATTTTCATGTCTATGACATCTAATGGAACCCTTCAAATTCCATGTATGCAGAGGAACACACAGCCCCATGTCACACAAAGTCAAAGTCAAAACCAATTGCAATGTTCAACGAGACGGAGGAATGTGCTTGTCAATTTCAGTCCATGGTTTGGTTTGGCCAGGGCACAGCTTTCCTGAGCTGATAAATATTTAGAAGACTTCATCCTCTCTTATTTGGACTAGGAAGGACAAATAATGCAGATAAACACAGCAGATGGGAAAGTCTTAACCGGTGGAAAAAGTTATAATCAAGTCTCTCGGTCAGTCGGGAAGGATTATTGTCTCTGTGCTCTCATTTTCCTGTCAGTTTTACTTGGGAACAAATCAACGTTGTCTTGTGTCTTCAAGTTCTTGGTATGATCGTCTTAAAAAAATAAGAACTCCTCACGATTTGCTTTCGAAACAGGGCCAAGTTAAGCAGATACGGGGAGGGGGGGGAATCGGTGGGGGTGGATTCGTGCTGTGGATTAATATATCGAACACAAGGATTTAAGAGCATTGGAGAATTCCAAGGTCAGGGTGACTTTCACTGTCGCCTTCCTAACTTGGCGTGAAACCACTAATACACTTTGTTTAATGGAGTGACACAGAGCATCACTGTGGGCCGGCCCAGATGCTGTTTGATCCTGCCCACTGGCCCGGAAAGTTGACGCTGGGCAGCCGAAGCCCCACCGGGACCTTGCCTCCATTTCAATGGCCGACCTGACAGCCATGGCTTGCCGGCAGGAGGGTAATGAGACCTGGCGTGGCTGACCTGAACGCTGCCTGCCAGGGGCCCAGGGAGGAGAGGGTCTGAGAGGGTCTGAGAGGGACTGAGAGGGTCTGAGAGGGTGATTCTGTGAGGGTCTGTGATTCTGAGAGGGTCTGAGAGGGTCTGTGATTCTGAGAGGGTCTGTGATTCTGAGAGGGTCTGTGATTCTGTGAGGGTCTGTGATTCTGAGAGGGTCTGAGAGGGTCTGTGATTCTGAGAGGGTCTGTGATTCTGAGAGGGTCTGTGATTCTGAGAGGGTCTGTGATTCTGAGAGGGTCTGTGATTCTGTGATTCTGAGAGGGTCTGTGATTCTGAGAGGGTCTGTGATTCTGAGAGGGTCTGTGATTCTGTGATTCTGAGAGGGTCTGTGATTCTGAGAGGGTCTGTGATTCTGAGAGGGTCTGTGATTCTGAGAGGGTCTGTGATTCTGTGATTCTGAGAGGGTCTGTGATTCTGAGAGGGTCTGTGATTCTGAGAGGGTCTGTGATTCTGTGATTCTGAGAGGGTCTGTGATTCTGAGAGGGTCTGTGATTCTGAGAGGGTCTGTGATTCTGTGATTCTGAGAGGGTCTGTGATTCTGTGATTCTGAGAGGGTCTGTGATTCTGTGATTCTGAGAGGGTCTGTGATTCTGAGAGGGTCTGTGATTCTGAGAGGGTCTGTGATTCTGTGATTCTGAGAGGGTCTGTGATTCTGTGATTCTGAGAGGGTCTGTGATTCTGAGAGGGTCTGTGATTCTGAGAGGGTCTGTGATTCTGAGAGGGTCTGTGATTCTGTGATTCTGAGAGGGTCTGAGAGGGTCTGTGATTCTGAGAGGGTCTGTGATTCTGAGAGGGTCTGTGATTCTGAGAGGGTCTGTGATTCTGAGAGGGTCTGTGATTCTGAGAGGGTCTCCAGCACAGAGCCATCAGACGGGCTCATCGTCAGAGAGGCCCAGACGTGTTGGACCCTCTCCCCCGCCCACCCCCCCCCCCCCCCCAACCCCGGCCGCTCTTGTCGTGCGTAGCCGGGGCCACTGCTCGTGTCAGATGCGCTTAGCCATTCAATCTATCCAATCAGATGAAGGTAAGGGCAGTGGAATGCAGGAGCAAGGGGCTCCAGCTGCTCGACTGCCTCTGGGTTCTATTGTCCTGCTGTATCACTGCCCTCAACACGGGACCGGGGGGGGGGGGGGGGGGGGGGACAGACAGACAGAGAGAGAGACAGAGAGACAGAGAGGGAGACAAAGAGAGAGAGGGGGGAGAGAGGGAGACAGAGAGAGAGAGAGAGAGATGGAGAGGGCCAGTGAGACGAAGAACATTTTTTAGAGTTCCCATTTATCAGATGGTAAAACACTAGAGAGTACAAACAGTATACTGTAACTCTCTACAGTTCACAAGGTCTGGGTTTCCGCACGCAAGT
This sequence comes from Protosalanx chinensis, assembly GCA_030340685.1. Classification (NCBI taxonomy): domain Eukaryota; kingdom Metazoa; phylum Chordata; class Actinopteri; order Osmeriformes; family Salangidae; genus Protosalanx; species Protosalanx chinensis. The sequence continues at coordinate 11,714,986 of CM059332.1, read as the reverse complement.
ATCTCCCGCTAGTTGTAGTTGGTTACTTTTTCCATAAGCTTTGCATTACAGTCGTCTTTATGACAGAAAATACTTTCTGCAGATGACGGATTCTGTCTGCTGTCTCATGGCTTCAGTGCAGAAACATCTCGACAGGGTCATTCTCTCACAAATACGGTAGGTAGCAGAACTAACATTTTCGTTTCTTGATAGGATCTGTTTGCACTATATGTAGACCTCAAACACAAATCACGAGGGGGTGGGGGGGGGGGGAGCGAGATGGAAGGAGGGGGGGGATGTGACACATTTCAGACAAGTGCTAATGAATGTAAACATTGCTGTGATAAAGGCAGATCAGCAAGGCCGAGCGCCCTCCATGGAGAGGGTAATTTGAGCCATTTTATTCAAACGTCTCCCACATAACACATTAGTCTTATCTGCTAAATCACTGGAGGCTTGCCATGAAAACAATCACAGGAACAATATCGTCACTGAGAGGGAAAGAGAGAGAGAGAGAGAGAGGGAGAGAGAGAGAGAGGAATGTGTGAGTGTGTGCTTAAGAGAGAGATTGAGAGATAGAAAGGGTGTCAGGAAGAGAGGGAAAGAGAGAGTGTGTGTGAGAGAGAGAGAGAGAGAGAGAGAGGGTTATGTGTGATTGTGTGAGAGATTTGGAGATAGAAAAAATTGTGAGGAAGAGAGAGAGTAAGGGGGAGAAAGAGAGAGAAAGATAGAGATATAGAGAGATAGAGAGGGAGAGAGGAGGGTGGTCAGAATCTCCTGCTGTGAAGGCATTCTCCAAGCAGCAGAGGTGGAGCACAGTGTTCACAGGGGTGCCATCCAGTTAGTGGAAGTATTCAGTCCTTATGAAACTGAGGATTGCTTCTTGATTGGGATGAATTGTTGTTAGTCATCACGCCCAGCAGGGGGGGAGTTGCTTCACCGAAACATAATTCAAAAAGATAATTTACTTTTTGTACGACGATAAGATTATTTTCTATCGGGAGATTTTCTCTGCCCCTCCATCACCTAACATGTCTGTCATCCATCACAACCCTGGTTTGGTGCCAGTAGAAATGAACACATTCAGTTATTCAGCAGACGCTCTTATCCAGAGCGACTTACAGCAAAGTACAGGGACATTCCCCCCCTGAAGCAAGTAGGGTGCCTTGCGTTACGTTATTTGGAACGGCTGGGAATTGGACCGGCAACCTTCCGATGACTAGCCCTGATTCCTTAACCACTCAGCCACCAGACTCCCTGAACACGCTCCCTGAACACTCCCTTGCCTGGGCAGGACTCTGCCTCCTGACCCTCCAGCCTGGAGTCTCAGTGGGCCTGGGCAGGACTCTGCCTCCTGACCCTCCAGTCTGGAGTCTCAGTGGGCCTGGGCAGGACTCTGCCTCCTGACCCTCCAGCCTGGAGTCTCAGTGGGCCTGGGCAGGACTCTGCCTCCTGACCCTCCAGCCTGGAGTCTCAGTGGGCCTGGGCAGGACTCTGCCTCCTGACCCTCCAGCCTGGAGTCTCAGTGGGCCTGGGCAGGACTCTGCCTCCTGACCCTCCAGCCTGGAGTCTCAGTGGGCCTGGGCAGGACTCTGCCTCCTGACCCTCCAGCCTGGGGTCTCAGTGGGCCTGGGCAGGACCTCCAGCCCCTCCTCCCATGGGTCTGACCCCCACACACCACCCCATCTCCTTCAGGGACCAGGCAGAGAGAAAAGCACGTTGTCCCTGGCAACAGTTGAACAGTGTGTGTGTGTGTGTGTGTGTGGGGGGGGGGGGGGGGTCACACCTCAGCTGGGCCATGCTAATGACCACAGTCTCCTCCAGGTCCAGAGGAGAAGGGACGTTTGATTCATATACCGGGGCCGCCCTTTTGACTTGCAAGTATCCTCGTACTTTGAAAGAAATCTTTCAACAAACAAAAACAAGTAGAAATAAACCATCCTGTGGAAGCTGCAGTCCAGACTGTGTTAACAGAGTCTGTCACTACGTCACTCAACACAGTCCAGGCCAGCGAGGGGGCCCGGGGCCGGTCCCCTACCCTTGCAGTTTCTGGGGGCCCTCATTTATCAAGCCTTCTCAGAAAGCACAATATACAAACCCTTCCCCTCACCCCGGGACCACCTAGACGCAGGGAGACAGAGAACATTCACAAGGCTCGTCCGTTCAGATGAACTGATCGAAAATAAACAAGTGTAACATGATAAAGATCGTCATGAGGGTCCTGCACATAAATAACCCACTGTGAGAGAATCAAAACTTAAAGGTTGCTCCGAGGGGAATGGCGTTTTAATGGGAAAATAAGACAAGAGGGACAGTATAGCTTGTGTTGAGAGTTATATTTGTGTACAGCAAGATAAAAATCGTTCTTTTGTTGTTGTTTTTTTTAAGCAGATTTGTTTTTGAATCACCTGAACTGCATGAATAGGAGACTATTCACAGTCGTCAAATAAGAACGAATCCTTCCTTTGGAGAATGTCATGACAAAGTTATCTCAGATAAGGATTGCTTGAGTTTTTAAATTACTGGCAAGCCTTGACAAGATTCTGAAGTGTACGCTGTACTGTCACACTGCAGAGACTGTGATGGATTAGATAAGACAATCTTAGTGTTAACCTGTTTCAGTCACACCAATGTGCGAAGAAAATTACCACAAAAAAATCCAGTTATTTTATTGATTTGCCATTACTTTTATGTGAGCATACATATGGAAATCTGTGTGGGGGGTGGGGGGGGGGGGGACATGATTGCCTTAAGATTGAATACATTTTGCACCTGAGAAATTTGCATCAGTGTTGTTTAAGAGACAACAGGTTTTCCAACTGTAAAATTTGTGTCCTCTCTTTGGTTACCATCACAGTTGATTGTGTTTTGTAAATGAGGCAAGCTTGCAGAATATTTGTAATTGCACATTTTGGAGAGAGGGGGAGGCTATTGTATTTGGTCTTTGCTGCCGAAAATTAAATGAGCATTTTTTGGGGGTGATGCCATGACCCACGTTTACAGCCAAGACAAATATTTTCTTCAGTTGCAAATAGCAGACATCAGGGATGCACAGCCTTCGTGTGTGGGTCTATTTTAATCACCCCCCCCCCCCCCCCCCAAAAAAAGCGTATTTCAACGCTGCCAAAATACTAACAAGAAAACAATAACGAACGCAGACGCTAATATTTGCTCTGAGAAACGATGTTTTATTCATGGAACCATCTGTGCCACATGGAATCAGCCTGCAGCCTCAAAGAAAAATTATTCAATTAAGCCGCAAAATTGATGGACAAATGTTTGCCGTTTTCTATCTCTGCAACAAACACAACTGTCTCTCGACGCGTCGATAATCTCGATGCCGCATCATCTCAGCTGTCAATCAAAAGGATAGACTGGGGCTGGCCTCTCCCTCCCTCGTGTGAAATATTCATCCAGGTTAGCCTTGTGAGATGTTAACGTGCAGAATCGGGGTTCTGGCTACCAACACAGGCAAGGCCACAGTTTGACAGGGCAAACAACACTCTGAATAAATGATGAACTAAAAGGTTTTGGGGAGGTTTCCCCCTAACATTAAAATACAACACACACAACCCAAGCCAAGGTTTTCAACATCACCCAATCAGTATGCAACCAGCCAACCATATATCCACCATATAAATACCAAAGATACGACTTTCTGGGCCTTATCATTCTGTTAATAGCCAGCAGCCTTTCTCTCATTAACAGACATGTGACCTACTGACCAGGACAGAGATCAGATCCAGTCTATCTGCATGAGCAGCCAGCAGCTCTATCAGCTAAGGGCAAAGCATGTGGTAGACAAGCGATGAGAAAACAGAGAAAAGAAACTCCATCTGTTCACTGCAAAACTCTCTCACTCGCTCTTTCCTGGAGGCGTACATGTTTCTGTGGCTTGTGTGTGTGTGTGTGTGTGTGTACGCATGTATGTGTGAGTGTGTTTGTGTATGTGTGTGTGTGTGAGTGTGTGTGTGTGTGTGTATGTGTGAGTGTGTTTATATGTGATTGTGTGTATATGTATGTGAGTGTTTGTGTGTGAGTGTGTGTGTGTGTGTGTATGTATGTGAGTGTGTGTGTGTGTGTGTGTGTGTGAGTGTGTGTGTGTGTGAGTGTGTGTGTGTGTGTGTGTGAGTGTGTGTGTGTGTGTGTGTGTGTGTAAACTGATATTAAGTTTACATTCACAGGCTGTATGCTCACTCCTCCAGCTCTGGGGATTGTGCAGCAGACATTCTAAGAGGAGAAGCCTTTCTGCGTGTGTACAGCTGAACACTAGTGTGTTTGTGGGTTTGGAGGAGAGAAGAAGATGCTCATTGTATGTATGAGAAGGGGGGGGGGGGGGGGGGGGGGGAGGGGTGAGAGGGGGGCGGAGGGATACTTGCTTATTGTAAACAAAACAGCATCTGTTGGTATTTGTTCCATGGAACATGTCGATAAACACTCTGTTTATAGTTTAACAGGATTCAGACCAGGCTGTGCCTGACTTCAGCTACCCTGCCTCTAGCTAACCTGCCTCTAGCTAACCTGCCTCCAACTAACCTGCCTCTAGCTAACCTGCCTCTAGCTAACCTGCCTCTAGTTAACCTGCCTCTAGTTAACCTGCCTCTAGCTAACCTGCCTCTAGCTAACCTGCCTCTAGCTAACCTGCCTCTAGCTAACCTGCCTCTAACTACCCTGCCTCCAGCTAACCTGCCTCCAGCTAACCTGCCTCCAGCTAACCTGCCTCCAGCTAACCTAGCTCAAGCTAACCTGCCTCTAGCTAACCTGCCTCTAGCTACCCTGCCTCCAGCTAACCTGCCTCCAGCTAACCTGCCTCCAGCTAACCTGCCTCCAGCTAACCTAGCTCAAGCTAACCTGCCTCTAGCTAACCTGCCTCTAGCTAACCTGCCCAGCAACCATAACCCCAGGTTGAGGGTGAGGGTGGTGGAGCAAAGGATTCTGGGAACTGGGAGATAACCCTGAAGAGGATGCTTATATGTCTGGTGTGTGATGCCTCCAGTCCTCATGACTTTACTCTGAATAACCAGCTGGCATGAGACTCCACACTGTGCTGTGTAAACACCACACAATCCCAGGCAACTTCATGGAAATGTGACAATGTTTAGCTATTGTGTTTGCCAGTGTGGACAAGGCTCCCTGCTGAAGATAAGATAAGATAATGCTAATGATAATGCTCGTTAATACCTGCTGTGCAGTCATTACCCTTGTCCTGTTAAAAGCAGTTACACTGGCTGTTTGTCTGTGTTGGTGTGGCTGGTCAACAACAACCAAAATAAAGAGAGAATGCAACGTATAGTAAGTCGTCAGGGAGAGCTTAATTTGTAACTCTGGGGTTGAGTAATAGTTCAAGAAGAGGTGGAGTCATGAACATAATACTAAGAGACCATGTGATAACCTTTCTGGGAGGTTATCAGTTATTGTGATTGTGTGCTGTGGTTAGGTCACACGCAAGACATTGACGGAATGTCTAAGAAATGTTCTTTACTTTGCCTGTTTGCCTCTCCTAAAGATGGTAAATGATACCCGTTTAAGGCCTTTAAAGTCTGTTTTATTATTATTTTGACTAGTATTAGAGTATTTCTCCCTTTTATCAGGAGCCCGTGTTACAAATGAGTTTAGACTCCCTGGTATTTGTCAGTAGATGGAACTGGTGATCGTTGGAGCAGAGACGTATTGTTAGTCGTATCTCGCATCCGAAACTAACGAGAGGATGTCATCAGCAGCAAAGAAGGCATCTTGTAAATAAGAAAAACAAAAAGTTGTCAAGGATAAAAAAATAAATAATCATTAGTCTACCGAAATCCCCGAGGTGACAAAAGTGTCTTTAAGCTTTGAAAAAAAAGCCTTTGTTGTATGTTTTTGTTACGAATGTTCCCTAATCAGGAGACCAACAGCATCACTTTCCCCCTTAAAAATAGGAGAGGGAGGGGAGAAAATAATAAAATGACACTTTGCAAGTCCCCCCCCCCCAGTAAAACTGCCTAATTAAATTAACCTCAACGGAAACTGGAAGCAGGCTGGGGCCACGGTGAGGCTCCGATGATTAGCACATCGATTTATTAAAATGTGGTGGGCCCTTGCATTCCAGTGGGTGTCTTGTTAACATTAAGGGAGGGGGGGGTGGGATGGGGGGGGGGGGGGGGGGGGGGGGGGGGGCAGGGAAGCTGCCAGGAGCTGGAGATTCCAGGGTTAGAGGAGCTGCGGAAAGTGGGCGTTCAAGATCAACTTGTTCCAGATTGACTGACTTGTTAACACTTGCGTGCAGTTTGGGGAAATTGGTCACAATGAAGAAGCCCAGATGGACACAGATGTGTGTGTGTGTGTGCACATGCACACACTAACACACACACAAACACTAACATACTCACACACACACACACAATAAACACACACACTACCCCGCATACACACACTAACACATGCACACACTAACACACACACATACACTAACACACATACACGTACGATAATATTAATAATCAGACTTGTCAAGGAAGTATGCATAAACTGTGTGGTTATGACCCTGCACGATCAGAACTGTTGTTAAGAAATGGCCATTTCTGTTTCCTCTTGTCTATTATGAGACATGTAATCATGATTAATGGATTGTTTATACATTGTGTTTTGATATTTACACACGGAGGGTTAAGCCAAGCTACAATCACTGGTTTCTAAAGTCTCAAGACTTTATGTCCTAATGTTATAATGTTATCTGACTAAATATTTCACAGACTATCCAAACACCATATAAGTACAAATGTAGGCCAATGAAAGATTCAATTCTGGAGGAGTGTATGATATATCGAATCTAAAAAACAACACTCTCAGCGACACTTTGTTTTGATATCTCTGATGGGTTAGTGATATCACTCATCGTAACTATATTGTTTGAATGGTCCTCATATTTTCCGTTGGAAATCGATCCCAGTGGTGAAAGTCCGTCCCCCTTGGGGAGTCTGAATGTGGTCAGACTGACTGGGATTGACTTCTTCTATCTACTGACTGGAAATGGCCGCATCCTTCCCCCTCCCAGCCATCCCAGTGACCCCTGGAAGGCTTTGCTCTCTGCTTTGCTCCCAAGACGTCTCTCTCCAAAGGATGGGGGGCGGGGGGGACGGGGGCTGTAATGAGAGTCACAGTAGAGGACCCTCTGTGTTTTCATGTAACAGACCTTCACAGAGACTCAGCTGAGGTATATATGCAGTCGAGGAGAAATGGCGTGACTTGCGAAATTATCACATTTCGTGGACAGCTGTGTGGATAGCTGTGTGGATAGCTGTGTGGATAGCTGTGTGGATAGCTGTGTGGATAGCTGTGTGGATAGCTGTGTGGATAGCTGTGTGGATAGCTATGTGCAAGTAATTACCGGCATGACAGTGAATTTTTCCCTCTCCATTTGAAAGGGGAAATACAGTATAAACAATGATGTGCTAATGCATTAGTGGAGCCTCAGTGTTCTTCAAAGGTACAGTCGAGAGAAAAGTGCGAAGAAGGTTTATTTTTCCCTAAGACCGGATGTGTCTTTCAACTTGACATCTCTTTTGTGCGTTTATTTTTTACGATTCTGCTTCGATCGGCTGATTTATTCTCCTCTAAAGTCAACCAAAGTCAAAAATAAACATGGCTTCCATGGCTGAGGGTGTCATTGCTAAGCAAACACAGACTTGGCCACAATTAAACTCCAGTTTCCTTCGTTCCATCTGATGTTGTTCATCTGCGAGGGAGCCACATCTCGTGGCCACGGCAGAAAACCTTCTGTTTCCTGCATACTTTCCGAAAGAATAAATTACCGACCGCGTTTTCATTAATAATCGTTCACCTGCCACATACCAAGTTTCCGTTACCACAAACATACATCAATATCAAGCAGTCTTCTATCTAAATTAGATTTACGCTCAACATAGTTTTTTTTACATTGAACCTAAAAGCCCAGCTGGACAAAGTACCTGGTAGTAGTTATAAAATGCTTTTTGTGTGCAGGCCTAAAGTGTGTGTGGTAAATTGTCAATAAATCATGAATTCCTGACTTGTTAGCACAGAGAACTGAACTCTTAAATGAGAAATAAATATATCTTCTAGAACAGAGGACAGTGAAAATAGATGGTCTTTCCTTCAGGAGTAAGTCATTCTGAAGTAATGACAGTTTGGCAGTGAACAGTGTTCAACCCGGGGAAAGCTGCCAGTTGGCCGTTCACCTGGACTTGGCGTTGGTATAATTAACACAGAGCAAGTGAACGAAGCTTTAAACGAACACACAGAGATCCATCTCTCCATCTGCCACCAGAGAGGGTGTTTCCAACACACACAAGCCTGCCCTTGTTTCAACAGGCTGGACTCTGGTCCACATGACTCTCTGCTGCACTGAATGAACTGGATGACAAACGAGGGAAAACTCACTTCAGAATCCTCGGAGGATGTTGACGTCACAAAATACGTGTTTTCCTCTCCATCGACAAACTGAAAGTGTGTGTGTGTACTTCTACCATCTCTATCCATTTGTCACAGATACAGACTGATCCCCAAACACACAAGCTTAGGTTACAAATAAATCAGGTAAGTATGACTAAATACCAGTGAAGGGTTGATAAAACGAACAAATCAGAAATAAACATGATGATCTTTTTTCTGTTTAATGGCTTGATCTTTAATATCCATGCAATCTAATTACTCATTATGCGTAAAGGACCCCAGGAGAGCGCTCCAACATTACACTTACAGAAACGTTGTCTTTACACTGGCTGGACTCAACAACTGTGAGCTGGAGGCTCACATTTCTCAGCTGGGAGATGGTTAAGGATACACAGGTTACTTTAGTGGCATTAAGTCTGCTCACAGGTCAAAGGTCACCAAAGAAGACCCAAGGTGTGTTATGGGCTGTCTGAATTGTTTTCCAGATCTGGACCCTGGTGACCATAGTTGGTTATTGTAGGAATATTAGAAATATTTGTTATCATCATTCAATTATTTTTAACATTATTATAAGACACTCAATTATTTTTTTACTTTAAGTCAAACACAAATGTGATCTGTCCCCAAAAGTCCCCAAAGCAACGACAACACAAGCTGTGTAAATCTTTAATGCCGTCTGGCTGAAAGATAGAGAATTTAATGAGTTCCTTTAGGAGAAAAAAAAAAGTTCCTAAAAGTCAGAGAAAACAGAGGAATAACTTTTCATCAATGTAAATATTTCACTTCTCCTTGAATGTGCTGGGAACTCAAGCCCTGGAATGAGGAGCCTTTCTCTGATTAGCCTTTAGAAATACAAGGTTGGATAAGTTTCTCTGTAAATATTTTCAATCCAAATAAATGAGACTACTTTATTCTCTATGATTCTTGTGTGTTTTTGTGTGTGTGTGTGTGTGGGGGGAGACACACAGGAATACCTATCCTCTAATAGCAGGTACTACTTGTATGTCTTTGTTCAAAATGGATAGATTTGCTATGTTATGGATAAAGAGTCAGCAAGTATTTGAAAGTCCTTGTTCCTTATCGCCACAATACAACTCTGGCACCATCTTAACTAACTAACAGACTAACTGACTGACTGACTGACTGACTGAAAAACTATCACAAGCAGTGGTTTGTTAGTTAAAGAAACAAATAAACCATCTACACGTTTCATAAAGTACTGTCTTCTTGACCCTAATAAGTTAAGTTAGTGAAGTGGACTGGAGGACTGAAGGGGAGAGTGCTTGGTGGTCCTACTCTAAAGCCTTGCTTGGCAGTACCATCCTCAGCCATTTCCCTCACATGGTTGCTTAGCTTAAGCCACTGAATTATTCAAGCCTCAATCAATACAGAACCAGCTCCTGTGGGGGAATATAGCGGGGAGAGTTGAGAAGAAGCTGGATTATAGATTTGTATAAATTTAATATATCCACTCAACCACAAAATATGTGGAAAACAGAGACGGGACTAAAAGCTGAAGTAACAGAGGTTTCATGTGTTTCATCTTTTCTGTGCAACGTTCAATCCAGTTTGATGGCGGCCAATTTAACCACCCCAAACCCATCTGACCCTAAGTGGACTAACATCAGCCACCAACTCACTGTGGACGGCTGATGAAGACGGACCCCATTAGGCAGATCCACTTCAGACTTTGTTAGTTAGCTTGAAATCCCAACTTCCAGTCACACATCAGTGAGATCCTTAACAAGAGAACTTAGATGGTGAAACAACTTTGTAAATAAGCAGAGTTTAACTTGTGTGTGTGTGTGTGTGTGTGTGTGTGTGTGAAAACTGTGAGACTATAATGCTATGCTGACATTCTGTCCAGTGTCTCCCCCTAGTGGTCATCTGTAAAGCCAGTTATCCTGAAGACTTGACCTGCTCAGACTGAGGAAAGCAAGGAGTTATTTGAATAGATTAGGAGGGAGGGAGAGAGAGAGAGGGGGGTGGAGAGAGAGAAAGAAAGAGAGAGAGACAGAGAAAAATTGAGAGATAAAGAGGGAGGGAGAGAGGGAGAGACAACAGCCAGCTGTCCCTGTATCAACGTCTAATAAAACGGCCTGATTTAATGTAAACTCTCCATACATCTCTTACCATCTAGCCTGATGTAATAAAACAAGTTAAAAAAATCCATTCAAAGCACAGGCACAAACACAGGCAAACATTTGGGAAAACCGAGAAAAAAATAATCCATCCAAGGAGGAACAGGGGAGCGTGTGATTGCGTGTGTGTGTGATTCCATATGTGCAGTTGATATCTTTTAAGAATGAGCGAAGCTCTTGGTAAAGAGCTTGTCTCTCTGGCTGCCTGTGTCTCACTGGAGTCTGTAGACCACATAACTGGCCTGGAGTCAAACCCTGAATTGGAGATGGAGGGTGGTGAAGTGAACCAAAGGCCTTGTTGTGTTTTGATTGGCCAGGAGGACGGGGTATTCGGTGAGTGTGTTTACAGAGAGTTCACATTCTAAATTGTGGAAATGGTGCGTGTAACCTTCCTGTAAACAGACAGAATTACTCTCCAAAGGCTCTCTCTGTCTCCCTCATCTCTCTCTCTCTCTGTCTCCCTCATCTCTCTCTCTCTCTGTCTCCCTCATCTCTCTCTCTCTCTGTCTCCCTCATCTCTCTCTCTCTCTGTCTCCCTCATCTCTCTCCCTCTTTCTAACTTCCTCTCTTCGAAACATACAAGCACAAATCAACACTGGCTGTTTTGGGCTTTCAGTGAAAAGAGTTACCTTACAGCTGTTCCAGCCTGAATTACATCCTCACGCACCAGTTCTATGTACATATCTGGGAATATATGTAAATATGATTTAATATGTTTAAATCAGTTTGAGACAGTAAATTATTCAACTAGATTAGAGGGTATTAATGACCGGAGCAGCTTTAGTTTCTTTATCTTTAATGCTGCTTTCAGTACTCGAATCCAGACAAAACACACAAAAATACTTAAGATCATAACACGATGATTAAAAGAAAACCCCAAAATGTGAAATAATAACAGAGAGGTTTAAAATAGTCTCGGTAAAAATACACAGCAAAGGAAACCCTATCCTGGAGAGCACGGACAGACGTGTAATTTAAAAAGGAGAATTCAGTTGCCGTGGGGAGTAATTATAGATCCCAAACAGACAGAATGAACAGAAATAATAAAATAGCACCTCGGCCTGTCAAAGCTCTTCTGCTGCCCAGCAGAGGAGAGGAGACCTTGGGCTTAGAAAGTGCAGGGCTCCACCTCATTCCCAGTCCCCTTTACTGGAAGCCTCGAGGTATTTTGAGGTCCAGTGAAGACATACAGAACTCAGATCCAAAACTTCTCTGACTCACACAGCTGGTAAAAACCTCGACAAGGATTGGATAAAAGAAATCAAAAACAACTTTCGATACGTTCAGCTGGGGTTCATCGTTGGCAACGGCGACCACACGCAGTCTGGAAACAGACTCGGCATCTTGATGTTCTCTAATTCAGAGTGTCCCCTCAAAGCCACACACACACATTAAAAAGAAATGAAAAAAAAAAAAAAAGAGTAGAGATAAGAGTTGTCTGTGTTCTGACACAGTTAGTGTCAGATTTCATACAGGCTGACAGATAGCATCTCCTTCCAAAAGCAGCAACAAGTCATTATCCATATTCCAGTTTGCGTTTGATGGATGGCAGGGGACATCAAAGTGAGCATGATGGATAACACACTCCACCCACCAGCCCCTCTCTCAGTCTGCAGAACCTTCTGGAAGATCGTGAGTGCCTTGTGGCTCAGGGTCCTCACGAAGTTACAGGGGGGGGGATAGACTGTGTGTCTGAGATTGAAATCTAGATGAGTCCTAAGGGGGATCGTGTGGTCTGTAAACCACAAATCTCTCTGTGATTCTCCAAGGTTTAATTGCTCTTTATCATGTCATTTGTTTCTCTGACCAATCATTGCTGGTCATGAATCTCTTATGGGCGAGTATTTGTCAAGATGTGTCTCAATGCTGTCATGTTGACTGAGGAACAGGAGAACAGGAGAACATTCTGGATGATGGCTGGATGACCCTCCCAGAGTGTTCCATGTGGTAGCAGGTATTCATGTGGTTGAGGGTATTCACAAGTGATCATGTTAATCACATGTTAATCCCATGTTAATCACACGTGAACCTTCTCTTCCTGACTCTTATCTCAGAGTTTAGACCCCTCTCTCTCCGTCTCCCTTTCACTCTCTCTCTGTCTCTCTCTCTCTCTCTCTCCCTCTCTCCCTCTCTCCGTCTCTCTCTCTGTGTCTCTCTCTCCTCACCATCTGCCCTCTTATTCCCAGGAATGGAGGATATCTAGACAGTAGCTTCTGTATTGCACTGTGGGGAAATCTCGCGTCACATGGTGGTGGAGATAGGTCTGTTCCTCACCATGTGGACGAGGATCACAACAAAACTGGAGCCAAGTCCTGCATCGCCTGCTATCTGGTGACCTGGGACCCAGACACACACGCGCGCACACACACACACACTCTTGTGCAGCACAGGCCATCTTCGCTTAACTCAATTTCACCCAGATGACCGTGGGGGGAGTGAGGCCACGTACGACGGAAAGAGGCCCTCGGACAGAAGGCTGGAGAAACCTCTCAGAGCTGACGTTAGAAGGCTGGAGAAGCCTCTGATGTTTGGGGATTTAGAGATGATGATTCTGCCCACCCACCTGGCCCTCCATCAATCAAGTGGAGCCTGTTTGAACCAGAAGTCTAATTCATATTACTACGTATGTTCTAGGAAGAACAAACTCCTGCACGTAACAGTACAGTACTCTGCTGCACCTAGTGGACAGTAGAGAAACAACACTACGCTGCACAAAACCTCTCCGGTCTAAACACAGGCAATACTCTGCTCAACAACAACCTGAAGTGGAGAGGAGCTGATGAATGTTTAGAAACTCCCTCCACTGTTCTTGATTTACACTCAAGTTCAGTTGCTCAGTGTTATCAGTATTTCCACAGCCCTCCCCCTCTCTCCCTGCCAGCTTTACTGGAGTGCTACTGTCCTACTGTAGCTGATGTAACTGAATCAGAGCGAGGCCAGCGCCCTGACTTGATTTAACAAGAAACAGTGACTGCTGTTAAACCTGACATCATATCTCACAGCTGCTGACTGTGTGTGTGTGTGTGTGTGTGTGTGTGTGAGAGTGTGTGTGACCATGTAAGTTGTTTGTGGGTTGTGTGTAAGAGATGTAGGTTGTATGTGAGTGCGTGTGAGTGGTGGGTTGTGTGAGTGTCAGTGTGTGGGTTGTGTGAGTGTGTGTTGTGTATGTGTGGGGGGGGGGGGGTTCTGTGTGAGTGTGTGTGAGTGGTGGGTTGCGTGTGTCAGTGTGTGTGTGGGCTCTGTGTGAGCGTGTATGTGTGTGTGGGTTGTGTGAGTGTGTGTGTGTGTGGTGTGTGGGTTGGGTGAGCGTGTGGTGTGTGTGGGTTGCGTGTGAGCGTGTGTGTGTGTGGGTTGCGTGTGTGTGTGTGGGTTGTGTGTGTGTGTGTGGGTTGCGTGTGAGCGTGTGTGTGTGTGGGTTGCGTGTGAGCGTGTGTGTGTGTGGGTTGCGTGTGTGTGTGGGTTGCGTGTGAGCGTGTGTGTTGTGCAGCAGTGTGGCTGTGTTTCCGATCATTCCTCTCCAGATCCTAAGACGTGTTGAGGAAACCTGAGGAGACATGTTGCACCCCGGTCCCTCACACCAGATTTACAGCCTGCCGATATTGGGCTGCGTTCAGGATCCAGCAGGGGGGAGGAGCCCTTCAGGGACTCACACTTAATGCAGATAGCAGACTTTCTGGCAAGTCCCAAATTATGTCAACAGTGCTAGGACTGTGGGGATGGTGTGTTCTCACACACACACACACACACACACACACACACACAGACATCACACACACACACACAAGTGCTTTGACATACCTCCCGTCTCTCTCTCTCTCTCTCTTTTCCTCTCAGTCATTCCTCTCTCTGCGTCACGGTCGATGTGTTTAGCTGCACGCTGAAGGAAGCGGAAGCAGGAGGAAATGAGGCAGATCTGGACTAGAGGCAGCGGCACATGAGGGAGGCAGGGCTGGGCTAGAGGCAGCAGCACATGAGTGAGGCAGGGCTCGGCTAGAGGCAGTAACGTGAGGGAGGCAGGGCTGGGCTAGAGGCAGCAGCACATGTGTGAGGCAGGGCTGGGTTAGAGGCAGGAACACATGAGTGAGACAGGGATGCGTTAGAGGCAGTAACATGTGTGAGGCAGGGCTGGGTTAGAGGCAGGAACACATGAGTGAGACAGGGATGCGTTAGAGGCAGTAACATGTGTGAGGCAGGGCTGGGTTAGAGGCAGGAACACATGAGTGAGACAGGGATGCGTTAGAGGCAGTAACATGTGTGAGGCAGGGCTGGGTTAGAGGCAGGAACACATGAGTGAGACAGGGATGCGTTAGAGGCAGTAACATGTGTGAGGCAGGGCTGGGTTAGAGGCAGGAACACATGAGTGAGACAGGGATGCGTTAGAGGCAGTAACATGTGTGAGGCAGGGCTGGGTTAGAGGCAGGAACACATGAGTGAGACAGGATGCGTTAGAGGCAGTAACATGTGTGAGGCAGGGCTGGGATAGAGGCAGGAGCATATGAGTGAGACAGGGCTGCGTTAGAGGCAGTAACATGAGTGAGGCAGGGCTGGGTTCGAGGCAGTAACATGAGTGAGGCAGGGCTAGGCCCATCACACAAACGAACACAGTCCCCTGGAAACAGCCCTCCCTCCCTCTCTCTGATGGATGGACCTGGCCCTGGTCCAGGGAGGAAAGGCCTCCCCATTCTTCACTGGGGCCCGGATCAACTCAACTGCTGGATGAGTCCCTGAATATACAAGCCTCCGGAGAGCAGCACTCATAACCCTAACCCTCTCTACACAGGCCCATCCATCATCCTCCTCAACAGGAGCCTGTGGCTGGCTGGACCCTGGCCCTGCTCGGGGGGGTCCTGAGGGACACATACCACCCTGATAGAGTCATCCATCCCCCCCCACCACCCTCCCTCCCCGCCTGCCTGCCTGTCTGTCATCTTGCCTGGCTGGCTGTTTGTGATGCGTTAAGCATTTCTTTCAGTTCATAGAGCACCGAGCTGTGTTGTCTAGCTGTAATCACTGCACAAGCTGGTGCGTGCAGAAAGGCCACACACTCCATCTACCTCCACGCACATTATCAACATGATAATAACCAGTACAAGACGATGTCACTTCTAGAGACATAACCTGGTGACTACAGTTATGGAAAATCTGTGGAGAGGGAGAGAGAGAGAGAGAGAGAGAGACCGGGGGGGGGGGGGAGGGGTTTCTTCGGTAATGCACTAATGACACGCGTTGCGTGTAATTTCCTTCGAACTAACATGCTTAAGGGTAACGCGATAGGTCGAACATACGACATGACACTCAGGGGCACTCCACTCTCGATGCAATCTGTAATCCCATTATGGTTTCAAACATCAACATGTTGGTGCCATATAAGCCAATTATCACTGTGTGAGCAGACATGCTGCCTGTTCAGATGCTGCTGGACTTCAAAAGAAGCCAGTAAGTGCTGGCAAACCAATTACTGCATCCTATAGGGAGGATATTGTCAATATGAGTGCTTACTCATTACCACACTCTTCTGGACTACAGGGGGTGGATGTCAGGGGAAGAGTTGCATAAGCAAACAAGCAAACAGCAACAACAAAACACCCGGTGTCACAACCCAAAGCCTTGGCAGTCCCCCCCCCGCCCCCCCCCCCCCCCCCATCTCCCTCTCTGCGTCTCATTAGAGTGACATGATTACGTGACGCAGGGTCGAGCTTCTCCTCGTACGCCTGTCTGGAGCTCTGACAGCTGTCTTGGTGGAGGAGAAGGGAGGAGGGGAGAGGAATGAGGGAGAGGGGGGGAGGAAGAAGGGAGAGAATGGAGGGCAGGGAGAGATAGAATGCAAGAGAGAGTTGGCGAGAAAGAGGGGTGAGAGAGGGAGAAAATAAGACAGAGGGAGAGAGAGAGAGAGAGAGAGAGAGGGGAGAGAGATCGAGAGAGAGAGGAGGTGGATGCAACAGAGGGACTGTGGGTCTGTTTGGGCACAGCTTCTGTCCCTTCACCAGCCCATGCTGGCTCTAATGAGAGCCCTAATGGCTGTCACCGTGTCTGGAGGACAGAGGGGGTCGGGGGGGGGATAGGGGCAGGAGGAGAGGAGGAAGAGATGGAAAGGAAAGAAGAAAGAGAAGAAGAAACGGGAGAAAGAGCGAGGGTAAGCATGAGACAGAAAGACAGAGAGAGAGAGGGAGAGAGGAGAGACATATAGTGTAAGAAAGAGAGATATAGTGAGAAGAGAGGAGCGAGAGACAGAAAGAGAGTGAGAGAGGGGAGAGAGAGTAATAGAGAGAGAGAGAGAGAGAGAGAGAGAGAGAGAGAGAGAGAGAGAGAGAGAGAGAGAGAGAGAGAGAGAGAGAGAGAGAGAGAGAGAGAGAGAGAGAGAGAAAGAGAGAGAGATGTGGAGAGTGCCTAAGAGTCAGCATTACTAATAAATGGAGGTTTTGACATGTGGAATCCAGCCACACTTTTAGGTGAAGAGAATAAACTGTGAACCCACGAACACACTGCTGTAACAGCTCCAGATCTCTGAGCAGCCATGACCTCAGCCACCACTAAGGGACACTTTCGCTGTCCAGCAACAGCAAGGGAACCTCAATAAAGGTTATTATGGGCTGCTTGAGGGCTAATCAGAGACTGCGACAGACATTGCTGGCTGAACAAGAGACAGAAAGTCCTCTGACATCAGCTAAAGCTCACTGCCAACAGGTCAGGATCCAGAGTGGTTACTGAGGGGGGGGGAACAACAACGAAGCCATTGAACTCTGTATTACTTTTAAATAAATCATAGGTTAAGAATACAACCTCCTTCTATTAAATATGTATTTGGCCCTTAGCATCACATTGACTGAAAGGATGTTGAATGTGCATTACGTGGGTGTCGAGGTCAAACCTGCCTTGTAGCCTTGCCACATGTGCATGGCCATTTTTTATTGACTTTAACACGTCCTCAAACACTGAAACAGGCTGCCCTCTGCTGGTGGATAATAGAACTTACGTTAGGAAAAAAAAATAGGAAAAAACCCTGTTACAAAATAATAATTTGAAAGGAAAATATATACATAATTTTTTGGGGTTGGGGGGGGTTCCTCCAAATACTCCTCCACTGAAACTGTGTGATGTTAAGTGCAAGACTCTTTGGTGTGTTCAGTGAGCAGGTCTCAGCAGTGGAACACAGCAGAGCTGGACCAGGCAGAGCTCCTCTGTAGGGGCTTTGGGATCCCCAAGCTTGTTAAAAACCTCCTCTCCCAGAAGCTGGAGCTGTTAGCCTGCACTTTCATCATCTCCGCTTTGCAAAACGCTCAGCGCCTCTTCCCTCTCGAAAAACACTGACCAGCCCTGCATCTCAAAGAGGGGGGGTGCTGGACGTGTGTGTGTGTGTGTCTGTGTGTGTGTGTGTGTGTGGGGGGGGGGGTT
>CM059332.1:11589749-11696568 GCA_030340685.1 Protosalanx chinensis | reverse complement strand
CATTCATCACACACAAACGAGTAAATAAAGACACGCAGAAAGTGGCTTTCTTCAACAGATTACCATTCGAAATGATGCAGAGCGAACGTCATTAGAGCTCAAATACGATTTCTTAAATCTGTCTGGTGTTGCTGAACTGTGCAGGAAAGAGAGAGAGGGATGGAGAGGGGGAGGGAGAGAGAGAGAGAGAGAGGAGAGAGGAGAGCGGGAGAAAGGAAGAGGAGGGAGATAGAGATGGAGAGGGGAGGGAGAGAGGAGAGGGGGAGAGAGGGAGAAAGGAAGACGGAGGGAGAGAGAGAGATATATAGAGGGAGGGAGATAGAGAGAGAGAGGGAGATATAGACAGAGGGAGACTGACAGAGAGACAGGAGGGGGAGAGAGAGAGAGGAGAGAGACAGAGACAGAGAGAGAGACAGAGACAGAGACAGAGAGAGAGACAGACAGAGACAGAGACAGAGAGAGAGAGACAGGGAGAGCGAGAGAGCGAGAGAGAGAGGATAATCATATAGAAGAATATCAGACCTGCTGTAAGTATATCTGAGTTAGGGATGGAGACTCAGGAGGTGAGGACGGTTGGACTCTAATGGAAAACAGCTTCCATGCCTGCATGGAAACTTCTAATTGGCAAGGCAGTTCTGATTAAAAAGCCCTTCCTCGTCCAGTGACTTGTGAGAATTATAAATTGCAGTTGAACTCGTCTGTGTTTTTCTAAAAGATACAATACTTCTTACGCATTTCCACGCTTTAGCCAAAAAGGCTCAAACTTCTTTCAGTGATGGCTTAAACCAAGATGACTGTGAGTAGTTCTGAAATAACTAGCTTCACTGAAGCGCAGTATTTCAATCTTAGTTAGCCACAAAGTAAGAGTGGAAGTGGAGAATTCTAAAGTGGAGATATGCTGTAGTAGACCTCTCATATCTACACACCCGGAGGACAAAGTGTATTTTCATTGTACTCCCACCCCCCCCCCCCCCGCCCCCCTCCCCCCCCTCCCAGGCCTCTCGATACCATTCGGTTAGTTTTATTTTTGCATGGATTTATTCGTTCATAAATATTCATTCTCCGAGTGTCACATGTACAAGATTTATTTGAAAGCAAAATATTGGTTTTTCAATAACACAAGCAAGGATTTATTGGTTCTCGTTACTATTGTTATCACAATACCTTCATGCAAATTTATTTGAACACTAAAAGGTATTCACTGTGTAAAGTGCTGGAATATCATCCTCCAATACCATTCATTTTCTCTCTTAAAACTCAAGTGAACTGACTCGAAGAGAGAGGGGGGGGGGGGGGGGGGAGCGCTTTTAATCTAAAAGGTCAATTTAGCAGCCAGTATCAGTGATTCAATGCGGTTTTATAATTGCACCCTTGTCTAAAGACAATGCAGTATTAAATGAAGACAAAGTTACCAGACCCAGGTTCAGCCTCTGATGAGAACTTCAGACCAGCCTTTCATTTGCAACCCTTAATCAGACCAATGAGATCCACCGCACACGTGATAAAAAAAAGAGAGAAAGAGAAAGAAATGAAATGGTAATTAGTATTGATTACCCATGTGCATATGACCCTGCTGGAACCCCTCCTCTGCATTGTTAAATCAACCCCCAAATTATTGGATTTGCTCATTTTGTTTCTCCGGGAGAGAGAAGCAACGTATAAGATTATTTTTCTTTTTTTACCCCCCACAGCTCTTTCTAAGGTCTGGAATAACCTTAACGATGGGAGTATATTTAATTTTTATATTATTTTTTTGCGTTACGAGATGGTGAGCACACATCGTCTGAATGAAGCATTTTAGTGGAGTTGGAGCATATCAGAATGACATGCTGGGAGAGGAACCAGAATTCGGTTCCTGAAATGTTCTACTAACAATCCACAGATCTATAACAGCTGAAGATCTGTGTAGGTTTGGAAAGAATTACAGGCAAATTGTACATATCCATGTTTAACACACATAGGGATTTTTAAATGATTTTTCAAATGGTAACATTCGCTAGGTTAGGTTTCATCTTTAAACTTGCCATGTAGTGACATTTTTCTGGATGCAACAGTCTGTAAAAACTGGTTTCTTTATAACCAGCCTGTAGGCGCTCGGACTCAAACATGAGTGGAGCTTGGTCGCCCTCCTGTGGTATTAAAGAGAACTGCACTACACTGAATACTTCATGTTTCTGTGTGAATAAGCCTTCAACAGCAAAGGTGTCCAATCTAACCCTAACAACAAGTCATTAGAATCAGCTACGCTGGAGCAGGGAATCATATTAACCTATTAGGTCAGTGGCCCCTGAGGACCAGGGTTGGAAACCCCTGAGATAAAGGAACCGACTTTATGAAAATAAAAATACATTCACTGCTGAACGTCCTTGCCTTTCTTCAGCTTAAGTTTGATTGACAGCGGTTAAAGGCCCAGCTCAAGTGGGAGGGAATATGGATTCCCTGTCTAGGCTTGAAGGTAAAATAGATGACATTGAAAAAAAAAAAACATAATTTATTTAAGAGAAATTCCTTGTTCATGGTATCAGTATTGGTTGTTTTCCCCACATGTTAAATCACACTGCTTAATTAAAATCAACATGACTGACAAAATGACCCCCGACTGGTGTGGAATCATATATTACGTTTATTCGGTGGGAAATGTTAGGCTTACACATTTAAATTTTAATTAATGGTGCATTACATGACTAATACTTTTATTGGTATCTACATTTCTCAATTATATGTCCAAGGTTTGAGCAGGTTAAATGTCAAAACGTCTAAATATTCGTTTGTGTTCATTCCCACATATGCAACAGGTTGGACCTAAGTGGCACAGCTAAAGAAGGACAGCGTCCAGGGTGGAAAACAACATCGATTTTGAGAGACAAAGTCAAGAGGACAAACAAGACAAGGAAAGGTGAGTGTGAGAGGGACCGAGAGAGGGATAAAGAGAGAGAGAGATAGGAGGGAGATTAAAAAGAGAGAGAGAGGGAGGGATAAAAAGAGAGAGAGAGAGAGAGAGAGAATGTGTGTGCATTCAGGTGAATCACTCACAGCAAACACTAAGTGGAGTCTGTTGTTAGAACTCCAGCTGGGGTTGACAGTCCCGACTACAGAGCCCCTCGCTGGGAAAGAGGGAGACGTCTCACAGGAACAAGAGGGGCGCTAGCTAGCGTGGGTGACCATACAGAAGATGAGATGC
The DNA here is from genome assembly GCA_030340685.1 of Protosalanx chinensis. Taxonomy (NCBI): domain Eukaryota; kingdom Metazoa; phylum Chordata; class Actinopteri; order Osmeriformes; family Salangidae; genus Protosalanx; species Protosalanx chinensis. Next base: position 11,693,387 of record CM059332.1, on the reverse strand, counting down.
TGTGATTGGTGCTCTTCTATACAGACAGACAGGCTGCCCTGTTGGGGGGGTCTCACACAGAGACGTCTGCATCCTTGGGTCTCATCCGGACCACGTGTTCCAGCTGACCAGAGTCGGAGACGTCGTAGCTGGTCTTGTACTTGGCCAGGATCTTCATCAGGGGGCGCAGCTTCAGCCACCACTGCTCCTTAGGGATCCTGTGGCTGGAGGAGACGGGGAGGGAGGTGAGGGGGGGGGGGGTCACAGGGCGAGAAGTGGGGAGAGGGATTAGAAGAGAGAGAGTGTGTGTGTGTGTGTGTGTGCGTGTGTGTGTGCACGTATGAGAGACAAACATCCTGTTTGGTAACATACACAAAGTCGGTTTCGTCTCGGAGCTGCACCACAGGCTGGAACACCAGCGCTCGACGCCTCATGCCCAGCAGACAGCAGCTGTCCTCCGTGTTAGCAAACACTCGTCCTGGAGGTCCAGGAGAAACTGTTAGGTACCTGCTGACTGACTGACTCTCTCACTCACGCACTGGCTGACTGACTCTTTGACCGACTGATTCACTCACTCACTCACTACAGACAGAATCAGTCACTCAGACAGACACTCACACACTGACTGACTGACTCACTCTCAGACAGACAGACTCACTCTCAGACAGACAGACTCACTCTCAGAGAGACAGACTCACTCTCAGACAGACAGACTCACTCTCAGACAGACAGACTCACTCTCAGACAGACAGACTCACTCTCAGACAGACAGACTCACTCTCAGACAGACAGACTCACTCTCAGACAGACAGACTCACTCTCAGACAGACAGACTCACTCTCAGACAGACAGACTCACTCTCAGACAGACAGACTCACTCTCAGACAGACAGACTCACTCTCAGACAGACAGACTCACTCTCAGACAGACAGACTCACTCTCAGACAGACAGACTCACTCTCAGACAGACAGGACTCACTCTCAGACAGACAGACTCACTCTCAGACAGACAGACTCACTCTCAGACAGACAGACTCACTCTCAGACAGACAGACTCACTCTCAGACAGACAGACTCACTCTCAGACAGACAGACTCACTCTCAGACAGACAGACTCACTCTCAGACAGACAGACTCACTCTCAGACAGACAGACTCACTCTCAGACAGACAGACTCACTCTCAGACAGACAGACTCACTCTCAGACAGACAGACTCACTCTCAGACAGACAGGACTCACTCTCAGACAGACAGACTCACTCTCAGACAGACAGACTCACTCTCAGACAGACAGACTCACTCTCAGACAGACTGACTCACTCTCAGACAGACTGACTCACTCTCAGACAGACAGACTGACTCACTCACTCACAGACAGACAGACAGACAGACAGACTTACTCACTCTCAGACAGACAAACAAAACACGTAACAGTAAGAAGGTTTCTAGCTAACAGTGAAAGCGTTGAGCCAGCTCAGATACAGGGGCAGCACTAACACTGTGATATGAAGCTCTAACAGCAAGCTTGAAGGCACACGAGGCTACATGTCTATGTGGAGGTCATGGAGCCAGTGGCAGTTAACAGATATATTTACCTTCGTCTTAAGTCATCATGTGCACAGCGAATAGACACAAAACAAAAAAAATATTTTAAATTGTATACCTGTTGTATCATGCAACACTGTATTTATGTGTTCATGTCAAAACTTCCCCAGAAATGAGGTGTTTTAGGACAGAGTTCCACGCCGTAATCTTACTGTGATAGTATTTATAATAAGCACTACTTTAAACATCAGTATTTCATGTTATGAAACCACAAATGGGGATTAAAGTTATATTAGTATTAATGAGTTATATTAGTATAAATAAGCTATAGCGTAGTCAAGATGATGCGTATTGAATAAAGCTAGGTTTGATCGCCCCCTTGAGGACAGCTACTGTAATTGATTGGCTCCATGACAGAATCCAGGGGAGCTCTCTGCTTCACTAGCACGTGTCAGCAGGTGGAGGAGAGAGCTGCTCATCTACACACAGCACAGCTCACTCTACCTTGTCTGAAGGTCTCCTTCAGCTTCTTGGACAGCCACTGCATGGCCTTTGCCGTGATCTTGGTCCCGAAGTTACGGTCAAATGGAGAAGGGGCCCCACCCTGGGAAGACAAGCAGGAGGGGTCCGTGAATGAACGGCCCCAAGAAGAGGGGCGTGTGTGCGTCCATCTGGGATGTGGTGATGTCATCACATGCTAAACATGTCCATCTGGGATGTGGTGGTGATATGACATGCTAAACATGTCCATCAGGGATGTGGTGGTGATATCACATGCTAAACATGTCCATCTGGGATGTGGTGTGATATCACATGCTAAACATGTCCATCTGGGATGTGGTGGTGATATCACATGCTAAACATGTCCATCTGGGATGTGGTGGTGATATCACATGCTAACATGTCCATCTGGGATGTGGTGGTGATATCACATGCTAAACATGTCCATCTGGGATGTGGTGGTGATATCACATGCTAAACATGTCCATCTGGGATGTGGTGGTGATATCACATGCTAAACATGTCCATCTGGGATGTGGTGGTGATATCACATGCTAAACATGTCCATCAGGGATGTGGTGGTGATATCACATGCTAAACATGTCCATCTGGGATGTGGTGGTGATATCACATGCTAAACATGTCCATCTGGGATGTGGTGGTGATATCACATGCTAAACATGTCCATCTGGGATGTGGTGGTGATATCACATGCTAAACATGTCCATCTGGGATGTGGTGGTGATATCACATACTAAACATCTCCATCTGGGATGTGGTGGTGATATCACATGCTAAACATGTCCATCAGGGATGTGGTGGTGATATCACATGCTAAACATGTCCATCTGGATGTGGTGGTGATATCACATGCTAAACATGTCCATCTGGGATGTGGTGGTGATATCACATGCTAAACATGTCCATCTGGGATATGTGGTGGTGATATCACATGCTAAACATGTCCATCTGGGATGTGGTGGTGATATCACATGCTAAACATGTCCATCTGGGATGTGGTGGTGATATCACATACTAAACATCTCCATCTGGGATGTGGTGGTGATATCACATGCTAAACATGTCCATCTGGGATGTGGTGGTGATATCACATGCTAAACATGTCCATCTGGGATGTGGTGGTGATATCACATGCTGAAACATGTCCATCTGGGATGTGACGGTGATATCACATGCTCAATGTATGACATCATCACATGGGAACAGTAAGAACTCCCCTTACAGGGAACAGTCTCTCCATAAGGTGTAACAGTGACCTTCTAGAAGTCTCTACCTGCTGCATGTGTCCAGGACGTTCTTCCTGCAGTCGAACACACCTCTGCCCTCCTCAGAGTACAGCTGGTAGATGAAGTCTGTGGTGTAGTTGTCATTGCTGTTCTCATTCCTGGAACACAGAACAGATGGAAACAGGATGTTGAGGTCAAGGTTCGGAGAGGGGAAAACTGTCAGGGATGAAGAAGTGGAACAGGAAGAGACGTGAGGCGGTTATTTTGAGTTCAGGGATGTTCTCTCTGGGGGTCTGGAATCTGGAGAGGAGATCGTTCTGATAGCTTACAAGAAACTCGGTCTGGGGGGGGGGGGGGGGGGGGGGGGGGGGGGGGGGTTTCAATCAAACTGACCAAATCTCTGATCTAAGGATGGTTTGAACTTCTGATCTCCACTGAACTGTTAAAGATTATCAGGATCTGGTTCAGAAGAATTCAGATCTAGTTACTGGATCAGGTTCAAAGATCTTGGGCTGATTGGTAGTTTTAAAAGATGGAATCACAGACACGCTTCAATCTCTTATGGACCACAGTTATGATGGTGAATACGTTCGTGATCTGTTACCTGAGGACCAGGCCTCTCTGAATGCTGGTCTTCATCTTCTGTGTCAAGTGTTCAACATTGGCCTGGAAAAAGAGAGTTACGAGCACGACATCACCACCAGAGGTCAGCAATGATGAGCACTGTAATCATTAATGTACTGTATCAGTACTTGTATCCCCCCCCCCCCCCCCACCCAATAATAAAACCAATACTGAATTTCAGAAGTTTTACTTTAATATCTTTCCATCAGATTGACCTTTTGCATTGAAATTGTTTCACGTTCATATTTTAGAGATGAATTCAAACTAAATGTGGTGTTTAAATGTCTGTGTTGTTGCTTGATCTGACCTGCAGGTCTCTGATATCGAAGGGCTCTTCGTAGATATAGGCAGCATCCGCCCCCGCTGCCAGCCCCCCCACGCTGGCCAGGTAACCACAGTAACCCCCCCATGGTCTCGATGATGAACACGCGGCGCTTCGTGCCACTGGCTGACTGCTTGATGCGGTCACAAGTCTGACACACACACACACACACACACACACACACGTAAAGTCAGTGGAAGAGTGAAGAAAAGCTCTTGCACAACCCCGGAGTGTGCAGATTTATTCATAAGTGTGGTACATAAAATATGAATTATTCATCTTCTTAAACCACCTACTGTAACATATAACCTGAGGGGGACTATAACCTGCCAAGCATCGCAGTGCTCTGTTTAAACATGACATCTAAATCCTGTGAAAACCTGGACTTCATCAAGTGCTTCCTGCTGTTTTAAAATGCAACTCAGCCCCTCAGTTGGATACAGTCAATAAAGAGGTCTGTTTATATTCTAAATGATGTATTCACCAGAAAGATGTGAATTCTGTAGGAGGATAAAGAGGACACAACACAGGTAAACACGACAACCCAGGCAGTATAGAGAAGTGTTTTTCTTTATCTATGATAAAACATTGTTCAAATAAATTAACGCTGGAATGGAGCTGAGAACAGAATTATATTCTTGCTATTTCAGGGTAATATTTTGTTAGGTTTCACAGTAAGGCTTGAGGAGGAGGTGGGGGGGGGGAGGAGGAGGAGGAGGGGGGGGGGGAGGAGGAGGAAGAGGGGGGGGGGCGGACGGAAGGTTCTCTCTTACCTCTACGATGGCATTGAGGGCTGTATCTGCACCGATACTAAGGTCAGTGCCCGGTACATTGTTACTAATCGTAGCAGGCAGCACACACATCGGGATGCAAAACTCCTCATAGCTGCCACGAGCCTCGTGCAGCTGAACCAGGCACTCTAATGCCTGAAGCGAGCGGAGGTACAAACACGTTAGAACCACTGGGGGGCGCCCTTCAGGGACTGAGACAGAGACAACCTGCCCGCTGAGGGAGGGCACTCCGCCTGTTCTGGCTCTTTCCGTGTGATAGTGGCTACGGCTTCCCTTTGGCAGGAAGGGGGGTGGGGGTCAATATGAAGGAAGACAGTGAAAGAAGGAGGATGAACAGGAAAGAGAGAACGAGAGAAGAGAGAGGAGAACGAGAGGGAGTTACAGGGAGAGAGAGAGAGAGACAGAAACTGGGGGGTACAGATGTGGGATAGGACAAGGCCAGGTTCCCTCTGCCTTAACAGGCACTGGTGAGGCTGGCTGTGTGTGTGTGTGTGTGTGTGTGTCTTGCATGGCAGCTCAAACGTAGCTCCACTGCTTTGGAGCGGTGCGTTCACCAGCCAACAGAGACCCGACACGGAGGACTTCAGGCAGGCAGGCAGGCAGGCAGGACAGGCACAGGGCAAGTCCACCGGGGCGAGGAAGAGGACGGTTCAGGGACTGAGATGAAAGGTGGGGATGATGGCCAAGCAAGGCCCAGACTTGACATGTTTAACATACTGGAACACTAATGCTAAAGGAAATGGCTGTCTCTCTCAGAGGTGAAACCAGTTGGGGGGGCGGGGGGGGGGGGGGGACCTGAGGTATGTGATTCTAGGATATACCTCCTGTCTGGATTATCGCAGACATATTGTGATGTCACCAAATAATGAGAATACTCTTGAAACATTTTAAAACATGCCCTGGAGTAATAAGTGACCGTAAAGGGGCAATGCTGTTAGAACTGTTGTTAGTCTCTCCACAATTAGATCTATAAATGGTCTATATCACTTTAAGTTAGTGGAAGCAGTTAAGAGTTTAGTGTCAAGTCTGCACATTGTTAACCACTCACCTGAGATGGGTGGGGTAGGGTGGGAGGGGGGGGGGGGGGGACTGATCCAGGTAAGTGCAAGCACAGTTGAGGGACGGAGAGGGGGGGGCGGGTAGGAGCAAACAGGGGGCAGAGACACCAACAGAGGAGCCAGCATGCCCCCATGTTGTCCTTCACTTACCTGGAGACCAGCAGCTCAGCTTTAGGCTCCACAGTCACACCAGGCAGTCTAGGACTGGCTCACTCTGGATGACTGGCTGCTGACTGATTCATAGAACATCATGATATAATGCAGAAATAGTGTATGGCTGCCCAAAGAGCCATCATGGACTGCAATGCAACTGCATGGCCAAATGTGTCAGTCACATTGGAAGTGAAGCTACTACGTTATAGGATACTTAATGTCATAATGTCTCGGTCTGTAGTGGAACTCTCTAAATCTGACAGCTGGAAGCAGAAGCTGAGAGTATTGGTACTGGATTCCTTCATTGCTGTGTGAGTGGTTGGCTGGTTGGCTGGTTGGCTGGCTGGCTGGCTATGACCCTGTGTTTAACAGGGCCTCTCCCCTGGGTGTGGCAGAGGCCAGCCTCACTTACATCAGTGATGGCGTTCAGGGCAGTGTCTGCCCCAATGCTGAGATCTGAGCCAGTCACATTGTTGGAGACAGTGGCAGGGACCATAACCATGGTACACAGAACTCGTCATATTTCCCACGGGCGGTTAACAATTCCATGAGTCCCAGGTAAGCCTGCGGGGGCGGAGCCAAGGGCTTTAGTGTGTGCTGGGGTGAGAGGGGGGAGGAGAGGGGAGGAGAGGGGGAGAGCGTGCCGCTATGCGGGGAGACATGAGGGTGCCAAAGGAAGAGCCAGGTCTATCACAACGGGACAGCAGCAGGAAACAGACAGGTAGCACTCTACACAGACAGACAGAGAGACAGGTAGCACTCCACACAGACAGACAGACAGGTATCAATCCACACACGCAGACAGGCACACACACATTTAGTCATTTAGCAGATGCTCTTATCCAGATCGACTTAAAGCAAGTAAAAGGACCTACAAGCTCCCCATACACACATGTAGCACCCCTCACTCCAATACCTTCAATTAAACAGTACACATGCTAACATACACACACACACACACACACACGCACCCGCTCACTCACTCACCTGACACACACACACACACACACACCCCTTTCACAGACTTAATCACACCAAAACCACAGATATAAGGAAAGCCAGTGAACTTCTCCAGCAGACAGCATGAAATGTCCAAACACAGAAGCAGTGCTATGTGGGTTCCTGTCTCCAGTTAGAATGACTCAAAATAAAGTCTGAGGAACCTGACCGAGGAACCTGTCTGAGGAACCTGACCGAGGAACCTGACCGAGGAACCTGACCGAGGAACCTGACCGAGGAACCTGACCGAGGAACCTGACCGAGGAACCTGTCCGAGGAACCTGACCGAGGAACCTGTCCGAGGAACCTGACCGAGGAACCTGACCGAATATTCTGCTGACTGGGACAGGAACCTGGAGGCAGTTCTGGGCCAGGGATGCAGGCATGACTATGGCTAGCATGTGGGCAGGATGGAGCATGAAAGCATGTGGGCAGAAGCTACATGTAGAGGAGGAGTGGAGCTTTGGCAAGGGATGGCAAAATGACATCACATCCTGTCCCATCACAACACAACAGCAGACGATTTCAAAATAATAGCACTATCTACAAATGAATTTGGCAAGAAAAAACGTACATTGCCAAAATCGATACTCCATTTGTATTTTTTTGTATGTCCACAAATAATATTACTATAATATACTACTACAAGATGATATTGCAATAATATTATTATAGTAATGTTTGAACTCAAAAGTAGTGGTTTAAAAACGATATAGCGTGGCAGAGTACATGTTGCATAGCAACCAAACTTGACATTTACGTACCTCAAATCCCCCGATGACTAACAAGGCATTGATGTTGTGTTTACGCATCTGCTCTGCTAACTTGTCCAGGTGCTTTGCAGGCAGAGTCCTGGAGAATGAATGAGAAAGAAATTCAGATGACAGCATGTACAAAACAACGTCACATAGAAACATGGAAAATCTTTACGATTCTGAAATGTATCTTTAAGATTCCGGAATCTACCTATAAGATTCCAGAATCTACCTATAAGATTCCAGAATCTACCTATAAGATTCCAGAATCTACCTATAAGATTCCAGAATCTACCTATAAGATTCCAGAATCTACCTATAAGATTCCAGAATCTACCTATAAGATTCCAGAATCTACCTATAAGATTCTATCCAGAAGCAGCCATCTCAGGACTGTTCCAGCCGGTCTTGTGTACCTTTTGGTCCCCAGCAGGGAGCCACCCTGGCCGGTCCATCCTCCCACATCGGCCCATTTGATCTCTTTTATCTGGAAAGAACAAAGACACACAGGTCATTTCAGGGGTCAAGGGTCAAACCTGACTGGCTTTGCGCCTCCTCAGCAGCAGCTGGAAGCTTGTTAAGGTTTGTCTGCTGAGGCTGTGTGTGTGTGTGTGTGTGTGTGGGCAGTTCAGAATTAATACTTGAAATATTCTGTGTTTGAGGATTTATTTATTCCACATTGTCAGCGGAGAGTTTATGATCTTTATAGCTTGTTTAGGGGGTTGAATCACATGACTGCAAATCCTATTTCCCTTTTCCAAACCCAGCATGATAGATCAGTATGTTACTGCTGGCATCCCAGAACTACCATGTCAGTGAAACTTCAACTATACCTAAAGTATAAAACACATATTATCATAACTCTGCTATATAAAACTGAGAGCCTTTTGAAACAAGCAGCAGCGTGCTAACAGTCACCCTCTCCCTGACGTAATCCCCTTAATCCTGCAGTCCCCTGGATTAACCCTGCCTGTGTACAGACTGAGGAACGAGGGGTTGGATTTCAGCAAAGAACTCTATTCTACCTGCCTCAGGGCATTTCCAATAGATCTAAGGTTTGTTTGTGTAAAGGCCAAGTCCTGTACCATGTAGTAAAGGTATTGGATCTGTCGCCCCCTGTCAGATAGCAGTGGTACTACAGTCCCCAGCAGAGCAGGGAGGCTGAGTGGTGGTTACTGACTAAGAGGTTTACAGTAATCCAGGATGATCATGCCTAGGGAAGCTGACCATGACAAGTCAAACAGCAGGAAGTGAGCAGCAGGAAGTGACACAGTCATGTCTTCCTCCAGGGGATTAGAACCAGAGTTTCAACTACAATACATCAACTATACTGTATAGCTTTTGCCTATTTTTGTTATATCTTTAAATCCTGTATATGTCCTTTGTATGCTCCAATTTGCCAAAGTAAATTGGTTAAAAACGAGTTTAAAACTAAATTATTTGTGTAGTTTGCTTGTGTTATTCTGATGCAGATTAATCTTTGTATGAGCCCAGTACCTGTCCCTTGTAGAAGCCCTCGAAGCCGTCGCTGACAGCGAACATCTTGTGGCCCTCGGAGATGCCCACCCTGACGGCAGAGCGCACAGCTGCATTCATGCCTGCGGCGGGGGCGCCCACGTTCAGAACGGCCACATTGAAGTTACTCTGAGAGGTGAGAGGTCACAGAGAGGTGAGAGGTCACAGAGAGGTCACACGGAGAGGTGAGAGGTCATGCTGAGAGGTGAGAGGTCAAACTGAAGCAACACCTTCACCTAAAAAAAATGACATGTTCACACTTCAAGATGTTGACGCTGTAGAAATTCAGCACCTCCACTAGAAAGGGGCGATTCTGATCTTCAGAGAGCTGACGATGCATGTTGATAACTACAAATTGGAATAAATAGTGAATATTTTGGAACAGAATAGAAATCCATCTTGCGTTTAAGTGTCCCATCATTTTCTCAGGCGTTCTGTTTGAGTTTCTTCCCTCAGTGATGTCATTACTCTCTACCTTTCTCTAACCTTAGATTAACGATGGCTCACCTCCCTCGCTCCCTCTTCAATCACAACACATCACCGCCCTCTTCCCATCATTAAAGGTTAAGTTAATGAAAATGTCCATTACAGCCGCATCACTGCTTAGTCTAATGGGGATGCCGACACACCATTAGTCTGTGTCTTTAGGCTAGTGTAGTTTTTAAGTGGAGGTTAGAGAGGTGGGTCAATACGTTCCAACTCTCATGTGTGGATAGATAATCCTACCATTACATTCAGTCATTAAGCAGACACTATTTTTTTGCATGCATGTTTGCACGGCCCAAGGATTTGAACCTGTGACCTTCTGATTACTAGGCTGATTCCCTAACCACACAGCTGTCCTAGCTAGGTGGTTTACCTGTGGAAGCTCTGATTCAGGTTTCCTGTGGGCTAGTAGTTTGTACGTCTTCAGATTGTTCTCAAAGCTCCTGTGAAGATCCACAAAGGCACAATGACAGTCTGACACAGGCTTAGGAGGAAGTGACAGGATTATGGATATATATGTGGGTGTGTGTGTGTGTGTGTGTGTTTGTTTTTGATGTCAGGGAATAAAATAAGATGATCGCTTGGATTTCAAGCACAATTTAGAATACAGTGGGGTCACCAGCAACAGCATTTGTCCTGAAATTCTAAACCCAGTCGGCTAACCGTGGTTATTATGCTTAATGTAGCAGGAAATGAGGGTGATGTCACCCGCTGTGACCCTGAGCTGAAGACAGTGAGCGCTTGGTCAGTGGTCCGGTCTGTACCTGCCGCGCAGCTTCACAGCCTCCTCAAACTTCTTCTCATCCATGGCCTTCTGAACCTCCTGGGTCTGAGGAGAGGAAGGAGGATTTAGAAACACACACCTGCAGGTAAACACTTCACTCTAGAACCCGTCTGTCACTCTAGAACCCGTCTGTCACTCTAGAACCCGTCTGTCACTCTAGAACCCGTCTGTCACTCTAGAACCCGTCTGTCACTCTAGAACCCGTCTGTTTAACTCAACGACTCAGATAACGTCTGTGTTTGGTGTAAACCAGCGAGGAAAGAGAGCAGCAAGGCGTGAGTTTGTGGTTTAGACACAGCAGACTAGCAGTGCATCATGGGATTACATTAATGGGCTAACATGACAAACAAGGCCTGTGTAGGAAAAATATACAATACAAAAGCATTAACTTTAGAAAAGAGGGGTTGTAAAACAGATAACTATGAGTCCTTATTAATGTATTACCATTTGTGATCTTATGATTATTATCATACTGAGGATGCGTGTTTTTTTTTTTTACTAAGGATGTGTGTGTGTGTGTGTGTGTTGTCTTCCTGAGGAAGTGTGTGTGTGTTTTCAGGCCCTGATTCTGGGGCCATCAGAGTACCTACCATCTGAACACACTCCATGAGGGCCAGCAGAGTACCTACCATCTGAACACACTCCATGAGGACCAGCAGAGTACCTACCATCTGAACACACTCCATGAGGGCCAGCAGAGTACCTACCATCTGAACACACTCCATGAGGACCAGCAGAGTACCTACCATCTGAACACACTCCATGAGGGCCAGCAGAGTACCTACCATCTGAACACACTCCATGAGGGCCAGCAGAGTACCTACCATCTGAACACACTCCATGAGGACCAGCAGAGTACCTACCATCTGAACACACTCCATGAGGACCAGCAGAGTACCTACCATCTGAACACACTCCATGAGGGCCAGCAGAGTACCTACCATCTGAACACACTCCATGAGGACCAGCAGAGTACCTACCATCTGAACACACTCCATGAGGGCCAGCAGAGTACCTACCATCTGAACACACTCCATGAGGGGCAGCAGAGTACCTACCATCTGAACACACTCCATGAGGGCCAGCAGAGTACCTACCATCTGAACACACTCCATGAGGACCAGCAGAGTACCTACCATCTGAACACACTCCATGAGGACCAGCAGAGTACCTACCATCTGAACACACTCCATGAGGACCAGCAGAGTACCTACCATCTGAACACACTCCATGAGGACCAGCAGAGTACCTACCATCTGAACACACTCCATGAGGGGCAGCCGGACAGACTGGTTCCCACACAGAGACACGACACAGGCTGGTGTGTTAGCTGTGGTCTCCAGCAGGGCCAGCACAGCCTCCACACCCATACGACTGGCCTGGGCAGGACACACGTGATCAGTCATCTTATCCTCTCTTTCCATCCCTCTGGTCTCTCTATGTCCCTCCCTCCCTCTTGTTCCTGATCATAATCCTTCTGTATCTCCCCCTTCACTTTCTATCAAATCTTCTTTTTTTATCCCCCCCTCTCTAAAAACATTCATCCACTAGCGTTATCCCTTTTTTCTCTTCTCATTGTGTGCATGCTCCCTCCTAGCACATGCCACCGCATTAATCTGTTAACGTGCTTGACCTAAAAACACCAGCGATCCCTCTGCAGAGCAACAGAGCGCATGGCCCGGTCTGGATTACAGACCAAACTGGCTGAGCACAGATCCACAGTGCACTGGATTGACCTCGCTTAACAGTTAACATAGAGATTTAACTGGTCACACTGTCGCGACAGTCGAATGAAGCGCACCTAAAGGGCATGGTACCCACCAGGATGCGGTCGAAGGCGGAGGGGGTTCCTCCTCGCTGGACGTGCCCCAGGATGGTCACACGTGTGTCGAACCCCAGACACCGGACCACCAGCTTGGCAGAGAATACAGGGTTTAGCAAGACACCAAATCCTATTTAAATTCGTTAAAAATGTTGGTAAACATGCAATGTAAAAATGACTATAACGCTAAAACATAGCTTCTGAAATACAAAACGAATATTATCAAACTACTGACCAAACAGAAGTATTTGTTCAAAATATAAATCATATATTATGAAGCTTAATTTTTTCACACAACAATCACATGCTTTAAGAAATATATCGGCAAGGGAAACAGCAAAGCTCATGCAAACCATAATTTTTCAGTCATGTTAGTTGGGATCTTTTAAGGTCGGCTTGAGCATATTAAATCTCAAAGCGGGTACAATTGGTTTTCAAAATGCGGCATAACACACGACATCGATATTTTGGGATTAAATACGTGAAACACGGCAGGTTAGTTGGATCAGATCAGGATATTCCAGGAAACAAATAATAAATAAAAAAGACGCTGTCAAGGCCCATACAACAAAAACGAGTGAACCTTTTGAATTAAACTCAAATACAATGCAGCGTGAGGTTTAAATCTAGAACCTGCGCAAGTCGGCCGTAGCATTCAGGTATCTTTAGTGTGTGAGCGAGGAGAGAAAGCAGGTGACCCAGAGAGTGAGACCCAGAGCAGAGGCATCTTACCCCAGCAGAGGGGCACCTGCAGAGGGGGCGTGGGGCTGGCAGGAGGCCACAGCGACAGAGAAGAAGAAGAAGCCACGCCAGAAGGCAGTAGAAGAGGGCAAACAGGGGCAACAGGACAGGTCTCAAGCTGTGTTGCTACCAGGGGGTGAGGGGGGGCAGCAGGGGGGCACCCTCTGTACTCACATTCTTCACATGGTCGGTAGTTATGGGCTTGTTGTTACAATCAACTGCCCCCTCGGCTACTATTATGATATTCAGCCGTTTCATTCCTGCTCGGTTCTACGTTGGGAAGGGGGGGGGTGGTGGGGGGGAGGGGGTGAAAGACACACGACAGAACTGAAACAGATGGTTTGGCATGGGCTTTCAAAAGCTGGAGGCCGGAGGGTGGCAAGGTGTCTGAGAGCCATCAAGGACTGCTGTTTCTATCAATGTTTGGACGATAAAAATGAGCAATATCCTGTCTACCTCTCTTGTCTGTTTCACAGGTAAGGCAGTTCTGTTCTGCTGTCTCCCTGCTTCATTAATCCTCCACAGATAGAGATACAAGACAGTGGAGACATGGCCTGATCATTAAGCCACCGTCTCTGTTCTGATTGGCCGGTAGACGTCCTTAGACACCGCCCAGTCTCCAGTCTTTTGGCTTCACCTTGGACGCTGCGTTCCAGGTACTCACATCCTTCACATAACTAGAGGTTATAGCTTTCCCGTGCCTGTCAATGGCTCCCTCAGCCACTATGATAATGTTCAACCTGGTACCTCTGGAACGAGTCTGGATCGTACAAACGCAGCCGCCATCAAAGAGGAAAAACTCTGTTACACACAAGTGATTTAACAGGACATCGCATGGAATAAAGAAGACAGAAGAAGAAGTGATCCCTTATTAGTCCCACAGTGGGGACATTTAGCAGGCGCACACATGTTCAATGCATTGGCCCGGGAAATCGAACCCCCACCTGGGAATCGAACCCTGGCCTTCTGCACATGAGACTTAGTCTGTACCAAGAAGTACTAACGACATACTTCCTAATGCTGGTCCTGGCTCAAACAGGTATAACACAGTACACAGTGTTTGGTGCTAAACAGCAGACAGAGAGAGGGGGGGGTGGGTGATCAGCTGTGTTGCCATGGTAACGCAGCAGGTAAGGGGGGGGGTGGGGGATGGGTGGTGGGAACAGGAAGAGGCGTTACCGCAGACAGCTTCTGACACATCTTGTCCTCCCAGCCGTCTGCTGGGGGCATTTCTGGGATCAGAACCCAGTCTGCTCCACAAGCCAGGGCGCTCACTAGAGCTAGGTACCTGGACACACACACACACACACACACACACACACACGTTCCTAAACTGATGCGCAGTGCCTGTAAAATGTGTTTGATTCAGGTTTTTTTAGCTGGTAAGTTTGTAACTTACCCACAATGCCTTCCCATGACCTCCAAAACAAAAGTCCTCTGGTGACTGGTGACGAAAAGATATGAATTAGGTTACATTTACATAACCTACACCTAATCTGATGTGACCCCATCTGAACCCCAGCAGTCCCTCCTGACCTCTGGGCAGTGGTCATGATGGCGTCCACCACCTCGATGATTCTGTGGAGGGCGGAGTCCGTTCCTATTGTCATGTCGGTGCCGCAGAAGTCGTTATCGATGGATCCCACCATCCCCACTATGTGCAGGGCAGAGTACTTCTGCACCGACTCCTCATCAATCAACCCTGCAGCACAAAGGAAGGAGGAAATATCCAGTCAGGAGTCACAGACAAAAAAGACCTTGAGCTGGATGAACTCTGGGAAAATCATCCACACATGCAATCCTACAGTCCTCCCAAGACGGAATGGGCTGTCAGGACTAAACCTCACAGATTAAAAAGATTTCTTTCTGGATTTCTCTCATTAATCCTGTTCTTAAAAATCACGGTAGATCAAGTTAGCTGCAGAGTCGATGAACATGCAAATCCATCAACTGTTCTTTAATTAACTTTATCTACACAAGAAGACAAGCAGAACACAGATCCAAGGTTCCAGATGATTACAAACCCCCCTCCCCGCTCAACCAACACATCGACAAGGCTGCCCCCCCCCCCCCCCCACCCCTCCCCGTGGTCAAGGGGTCAAAGGTCAGGCTGAGGCTCCAGTTAAGCACCTTGCTGGACCAGCTCTGCCAGCAGACCGCTCCACTCCTCCCTGAAGAGGTTGGCCCCTGTGAGGCTGCCGTCTCCTCCGATCACACACAGGTTGGTGATGCCGCGCTGCACCAGGTTGTGTGCCGCCTTCAGGCGCCCCTCGTGGGTCCGGAACTCTTTGCAGCGGGCACTGCCGATGACGGTGCCGCCCTGGAGAGAGGCAGGAAGGTCACAAAACAAGGTCGCTCAGAGGTCAAGAAATCAAGGGTCGCTGATACGTGCGGTGGGCAAAGGGAGGGCGTCGCTCAGAACGTTGACGCCCTATCAAAGGGGGGGGGGGCCTTCCCCTCCTATTTTGGTTGTGTCATTTTTCCATTCAACACACGTTCATTCTAAATTTCTCAGAACCCCCCCCCCCCCCCCCCCCCCCCCCCCCCTTCCACGCCCCTGGTAACTGGTTAATACAGTACAGAACCATTCCTGGTTGTTTGACCGGGGGCTGATTGGAGGCAGTGTGCCTCTTATTTGAAGATCTCTGCCTCTACTTACCACTTGTAACATGCTGGAGACACTTTCCCATGTTGCCTCCTCGATGTTATCGCCTCCGTCCACCATACCCTGATAACCCTGACAGGAACAAGAACAACATTCAACTTTACATTCTTCACGCTCAGCTGAATCCTGTGTTCCTTCCTGTGGTATGATTCAGTGCTGCTATACTTGTCGTCTTGTGTAAGACGCTGCTGTACTGCTACTCATCCAGCTCAGATATGTGAAGCTTTACAGTCACAAAGTCAACAAACAAACTTAGCTAGAAAGCGAGTGTACTGTGAACCTGTGAGGCAGACTTAAGCCAAGTTAAGAATGCTGCACAATGGAAAATGATGAACTCCCGTCCCTGTCACTGCAGTTCGCAGACATAGTAATCTGTTAGCTGACATGAACAGGTTACAAAAGATAACAAGAGCTATTATCCCTGGTGAGAGAAAGAGGGAGAGAGAAAGCGAGAGAGAGAGAGAGTGAGGGGGAGAGAGAGAGGAGGGGGAGGGAGAGACATAGAGAAGGAGAGAGAGAAGAGGGAGGGAGGGAGAGACGTATAGAGGAGAGAGGGAAGAGGGAGGGAGGGAGAGAGAAGAGGGAGGGAGGGAGAGACGTAGAGAGAAGGAAAGAGAGAAGAGGGAGGGAGGGGTGCTACAGCTTAATACCTCCAGTCAGTTACATAACAGAGGACCAGACATGTCCCAGCTGGAGGATGAACCCCTCCAGAAGTCCTGCTCAGCTTGCCTGCTTAACCTGACAGTCTTACTGGGAAGAACCTGGATGAAGTCCAGCAGGATTTGGGGGAGACTAAGAACTAAGGTGTATTTGATTGATGGTAAGAACAGGGAGGTCTTTGTATGTTCTTTTTTTTAAGCTTGGCTCAGACACTCACCTCATGAATGAAGTAAACTTTGGCACCTACATAGATTCCCATCCGGACGACAGCTCGGACAGCAGCATTCATTCCTGTCCAAAAGGAATTAAAGGAGTATTAAAAAGGATGGTTCAGTGTGAGTCTTACTAGACTAAGATGGTTCAGTTTAAGCACTTCATAAGTGATACATTTTATTTTATTTCAAATCAGTATAGATGCACTACATTAGAAGAGTTTGAGTTCTAAATGAAGAGTGCAGTGTGTGTGTGTTTGTGTTGCGTGGTGGGGTGTGTGTGTGTTCTGGCTCCACTGTTTCATCCACAGCAGGACTCACTGCCATATTTGGTCAAACACAAGCTCACTCCTCCTCCAGTCGGGTTGTTAGCTGTGTTCTGAGACATGCTAGGTCTCTGTGCCCTGAATGATGATGTCCAGCAAACCATACAAACAACCATTCAGGCTTCAAACTTTCTGCCAAGCAGATTGTTGGATCGAGTACGATTCTAGGAGGGCTGTAGAGTACATGAAAGGTCTGCTTTCTTAAGCGCCCTCTCCCTCTCTCTCTCCCTCTCCCTCTCCCTCTCCCTCCCTCTCCCCCTCTCCCCCTCTCTCCCTCTCTCTCCCTCTCTCTCCCTCTCTCTCCCTCTCTCTCCCTCTCTCCCCCTCCCTCTCCCCCTCCCTCCCTCTCCCCAAACTAGGAGAACCCCGTAAGGGTAACCAGGCTGTAATACTGTTACCAAGCAACATGGCACTGAAGCTTGACAATTTGGAAGATCAAAATGAGGAGGAGAAATTCAAAAGAACATCGAAACTCTACAACTTCCTGTAGATTTGGGCGTATAGCATAAACGACAGAGATCCTACAGTGGTAGTTCATCTAGGATTGTTCAAATTACACAACTGATGACAACACCGTGATCGTCGTAGACCAACTATACAACAACAACATAGGCAGAGAGAGTCACAGGAAAGCAGCATTGCTTAACCAACTGGTTAGACGTTCAGTTCCTCGGACACAGTCAAGAGTTCCTGCCATCCAGTCATTCGTGAGCGGAGTCGTTGGTAGATTAACAGAATAGCTTGGTTGTGATGTTAGCAGGTCAGCTTGAGGTTTTCATCCAAGCAAACCACATTCAAAAGGATGTGACCTCCTTCTGTTCCAAGTCAATCAGCCAAAAGAGACATCAAATTCCCCATCTGTCAAGCTAAGTCACGCATATCAACACATCATATTTTCAGGACTGGACATGCAGTCAGTTCATCTCTCAACTGCAGTTGAGTGTTCTACAAGCAGGAAATAGTCTGTCGTTTTAATGGACGGATAGTGAAATTGCTGCATGTAGCTGAATGTCAGAAGAATAACCTAGTCAAGCTGGTGCAGAGGGCCTTGTCATGTAGTCTCAGGATGCTGACTCATCAATGAACTCATCCTTCTCCCCCTAGTGACCTGACATATTTTGGAAGTATGTGTGCGTGTGCAGACCTCTGTCCTTCAAGCTTAACCTGACCTGCGCGTGGCAGGGCTTCTATTGACGCTGCGCTAGGTGAAGCGGTGAGGTTGCGCTAGGTGAAGCGGTGACGCTGCGCTAGGTGAAGCGGTGACGCTGCGCTAGGTGACGCGGTGAAGACGCGCCTGCAGTTCATCACGTACGCAGGATTTCCCCACAGCTGATTTCTTTAGAACATTCGGTTCTGGCTGTATGAATATTATTGCATGAAAGTCGTTCCTTATTCATCTGCAAATGAATAATGTTGCGATTTAACTAGTCAATAAGTGACTTTGTAGCCCACAATCATGCATGACTTCCTGATCCATAAAACGGAAACAGAAAAATGCTGCTGGCCAACTGTCATCAATTACAATTTAAAAAACAGAATGAGTTTTAAAAGGTACTGTTCTCTAGTGGTGAATTATAGCACAAACTAGTTGACTGGATCCGCAATGCAGTGGCGGTGACAACAATGTGTGAATTAAACTGGTGCAGTTGGAAATGAAATACCTCATCAGAGGCTGTTGTTTAACACACAACAGTAGAGGCGGATACTTGTGCAGATGAACAGTTTGTTAACAGACATCTTGGATTTCTAAGTGTTAAAACACTGCAAATCAATGTAGAGAGCAGCAGCCTGCTAGCTGACTAGCATACAATGACTGTATCTCAATAACAATCAGTAATATTTCAACGAATCACGGTGATGGAGCTTTGTAACCAGCCTGCATATACACCATGCACATGTAATGCAATGCAAAATGAAATAGGTTTGTTTTTGAGTTGATTAAACGGGTGCTTTTCGCTTTGTTCGGCCTGCAACACTGTTACAATGTCACGCGCAGTCATCCTGCAGTACCTTGAGCATCTCCGCCGCTCGTGAGCACAGCGATGGACTTCCCTGCTCCGGTCAGATTCTCGAAGAATCTCTTGGTATCTGGCTGTGCCATCTTCCCAGCGGTCCCGGTGCACTCCTTTAAATTGATTGATATACAGATAAAACTGTTTTAAAAACAGCCTTCCGGTAAGGGAAGTCTGATAACACACACACACCCCTCTCCTCCTGCAGCCCGGATACTCCCGGTTCCGCAACTCTTTCATGATTTGCATAAGGCGAGCATTCATTAGTTGACAGACAGCGGGGACATCCAATGAACTTTCGGTTCACTAATGAGCTTGATTATTTAGACCAATCAGGATAATTGTAGGCGGATCTTGAAAGGAACAGCCCATTCACAGATAAACAGGGGGGCTCATCAAGTCAAGTGCTCAACACACCTGTGTTTTTTTATGATGTGACCGACACATATAATCTTGACAGGGTTTTATTTACAATCATGAACTCATATGAAAGTTCTAGAGTTGTAGAAAGGTACAATTTACGTATGCTTTTTTTTTTACCTTGCCCATGTGTATTAAACAATGTGTATCTGTTGAACAAATTCAATGAGGAATATAAACTGACGTTTCTGTTGTTGAGCACTTTGCGCCACCTGGTGGGACTTTAAAAAAATATACTTTTACATCTCCATTTTATTTTTTTACACTTTCACTTGTGTTGTGTTGCTGTTTAAAGTAAATTAAGTCCTATTTAATACTGCTCAATGAAGTAACAAAACCTTGTATGCATTACATGTTTTAATGTTATAAATATACACTTTTATAATTTACATAACATCCAGCAGAGTTTATGCATAGTCAAGAGAAGAACTTTACTGATGGTTTGCTTATCGCCTGAGGACAGTGCGGTTCTGCAGCCTCTGAAGGATCCTCTTCACTCTGTCATTAATAACCTCCCAGGCACACATCTGATCTGCCTGTAGTCACATAATGCATATTAAAATCACATCCGTTACAGAAACATAACTAAGTTACAGACAGAATCATTTCAAACCACAATTCTACATATGTAAACATATGTATATTTTACATTAATATGTACTTTGGAATTTTATTATTATTTATTTTACAATTGACTTATTTTGATGCCCACCTGATTGTGTATCAGAAACTCCTCCAGACGGTCAAAGCAGACAGTCACTGGTTGAAGTTCAGGAAACATGTGGGTAGCCTGTGATCAGTAGAAAGTGGAAACACTTAATTCCATTTCATCTGACATCGAGAGACACGTGCAGGACATAAAAATATGTCAAAATGATAATCCTGTCAAGTGTCTACTCACACAAGATGTCAGTCTGTGATGGTCTGTGAGGAAGTCTTCAGTTAATGCGTTGGATTTAGGGTTTTTCTTGTACATGGCTCCAGCCCTCTTCAGCACATGTGCCAGGCTCATGTCAGTGTGTTTAAGCTGTTTTTAAAGAGAGACATGACAGTCTGTAGACTAGAGATATGATACTCTATCACAGACCGTTTTTATTCCACTAACATTCCTCTCTCAGATCCCTATCTTGTACTTTGTATTTTGGTATTTTCACTGCATTTACTGTATTTTTATACTTCAACCTGTTAGTCTG
This sequence comes from Protosalanx chinensis, assembly GCA_030340685.1. Lineage (NCBI taxonomy): Eukaryota > Metazoa > Chordata > Actinopteri > Osmeriformes > Salangidae > Protosalanx > Protosalanx chinensis. Next base: position 11,672,577 of record CM059332.1, on the reverse strand, counting down.
AGTGCTATACTATACCCTGCTGCTGTCCTAAACTGCTATTTCCCCACCACAGAACAAATAAAGGATTTTCTTATCGTCCTCTCAAAATAACTGCTTATCATCAGATTAAGATGTAAATGCTGTGCATTCTAATCTTTAGGAACCGTAATTTACATTTCACAGATTCTCTTACCCAGAGCAATTTGCAGCAAGTACAGGGACATTCCCCTTGAGGCAAGTAGGGTGAAGTGCCTTGCCCATTTTGCCCTAACCAGTATCGAACTGATGACCTTCTGATATATAGTCCGACGCCTTAACCACTCAACTACCTGACTCTCTTGTTACTTTACCTCATTGATCATCTGCAGGGGGTCACATGGTACTTCATGGTTAAAGAGATGCAAACACTCATGGGAGATATTGTGACTCTAAAAGGGAACAACAAAATGATTAGCACCTTACCATGAGACTCACATCACAGTAGTCTAGACAAGAGTTGAATGATTTGTCATTTAGATGACTAAATGTTGGTGAAAAGTGTTTTAAAAAAAACATGGTGTCGTGCAGCTAACGTTATATTTTGCCATGCATAAATATTCATCCATCCAACTGATTCATGGATTCGTGCAGATTCGTTCAGATTCGTATGTTCGGTTTGCTCACCAGGTCTCTTAAGCTCTGCAGGATATGTGTCCATCGAATGACCTGTGAGCAGACATCCTGGGCCTGAAGTGAACTCAGGAGAGATCCAATAAGGAACACTTTCACCCAGAACATGATGGCTGAAAGAACAAACAGGAATATTGGAGTAATGTGGCGCAGTCAAATTAGTAATCAGAAGGTCCCCTGGTTCGAAACCCAGGCTGGGTCAACATGACGTTGTGTCCTTGGGAAAGGCACTTCACCATGTTTGCCTGAAGGGGGAATGTCCCTGTACTTGTTGTAATTCAATGGATAAGTTGTAAAATGTAAAATATTATTTTGACGTTCAGGGAACAAGCAAGCGGACGTTAATACGTTAAGGATCAGACCTTCCTTACCTTTCAGATGGTCTTTTCCCAGAGAGATGCGCTCTGGAGGCAGGGAAGGCTCGTCGATGTCTTCTGTGTTCATCCTGGACCTTAGCTCAGGTACTTATAGCCCTCAGTGATGCTGCTTCTGAAACACCACACCTGTCACCTGTGTGACACAATGTGAAACTTTACCATTGTGTTTCTCCTTGGGCTCATCAGCGCAGGCTGTCGCTTAGTTACGAACCTGGATGAGCGGGAATGTCCTCATCAGTTGCCCCGGGTATTTTATTTTTTGTTCCATTTGATGACATCATCAGGAATGTCAGTTTGCCTTTTTTTGTGCATGGCGGTTCCAAGTCTCTGGAGAACCTGGTCTTCATGTTTTGATAACTCCTTTGATCTCTTTCTCACTCTCCAGACAGCCGTTGTCTTAGACTGAGGAGTTAGTGAGGAATATCAAACAGGGTTATCTGATGCTTGGTACAGTCACCATCCACAGAAGACATTGTTACATTTACATTCAGTCATTTATCAGACGTTTTTATCCAGAGCGTCTTACAGCAAATACAGGGACATTCCCCCTGAGGCAAGAATGGTGAAGTGCCTTGCCCAAGGACACAACGTCCTTTAGTGCAGCCAGGATTTGAACCGGCAACGTTCTGATTACTAGCCCTATTCCCTAACCGCTCAGCCACCTGACTCCCATTGTCCTCCTTTATTCTAATCGTGCATACAGGACGCCCCCAGTTAGTTCCATCCTGAGGGGTGATTAAAAGGTACAGATGTTGTCTGTGGAGGGGGCCCAGGCCCTGGGGGGGGGGGGGGGGGGGGGGGGGGGGGGGCAAGATCCTGGGGGGAGCCATGCATATGGGCTTACAGTGCTTTAAAATGTGATATTTTACCCTTTTATAATGTTTGATATATAAATATGCTGAAACTAGAACTTCATAAACTGTATAAATATGATAAAAATACAACTTAAAATAAACTCTTCATTGAGTTTAGTAGTTATAGATCATAACAAACAAATCAAAATAGGTTTGAATGAAAGTCTATGCTGAATCTATGCTGCAATACGACACTGCACAAGTTCCAGTTTTCATTTCCGAGATTAAGAAAGTAAATATGCGTTACTGTCAAGAATGTTGCCGGTGTAACGGCTGCTCCGTGCGGGGGTTTGGTCTTCTGTGCAATATTTGGAACCATATTTGTCTTATCCTACATCCTACACAGATTACCTGCAGTATACCAGCATGCCTCAGCTTGTCTGCTACACGTGAGTGACATATCCAGTTTCCTTGGAACTGTCCTTCATTATCTGTAAATGTTCTCAGAGAGCATTAGAGAGTTGGAGGCAACAATCTAGAAAAATTTAATGAAACACATCCAGGCCAAGTCCATCTGCAGTATGTCATCTTTTATCTTTTCTTCAAAAAAATGCTTTTGTTCTCCCAGTGGAGTACAGTTCGACTGCAGGCTTTTGAGGAGAGACGTGCCTAGGAGACCAGCGCTCCATTAGAGACTCTCTCTCTCTATATGATGTTGTCTGGAGGCCATCATTCAATGTCATCAGCACTGTTTGTATTGTTGGAGCGGGGAACACCTGCATATTAAAGCTGGGGGTCAGCAGAGACAGCAACGCTCCTCCGTTCCACTCTGCTAGTTTACAGCTGCATCACAGGCTGGTAATAGTGTTGACAACAGCAAAGGTAATCAGTGCTGACATGGTGCTGGAGAGTGGTATCTAGGTACGATTAGGCATGCTCATCATCACTGCCCCAGAATCAGCCATATTTTATGTGTTGTCCGTTTAGAATATATTCATATTTTTCAGATTCTTATCTTTTATACTGTATATAGTTGTTTTTTTATTTTACTTTTACAATTTAAGATCCGTATATGTTTATTATGTGCACCCCCCCTGCCACACTCAATTCTTTGTTTGTGCAAATTTACATGGCAAAAGACCCAGATTTAAAATAGTTTAGTAGTGAGATCACATTGAAGTGCGTTGGACTAATATCAGACACAGATTCAAGGATGTTTCTGAGATGTAAGGATGTCAGTTAAAGTTAGGTATGCCTCTTTCTCATAAGAGGTGTGTCCTACCAGAACCTTGGATATGTGGGAAATCAGTTTCACTCTCAGTTTGGCTGTGAGGAAAATGTGAGCATCTTTTTTTCCTGTTTCAGAACGTTGGTCAAGAGCAACACATTAACATACCTTCTTCTAAGTTTCAAAATGAACATACTCTCAATAAAATGCCTAAGATAAAATGCATCCAAATAAATAAAGTGCTTCATATCTCGTTAACAATAAGAACAAGTGCCTCCGTATTGAATTAGATGGAGCCTTATTTTTAATGGACAAGGTGTAGCTTATTATAGGTAGCACTAGTCAGTTGCAACCAAGCCTCAAATTGATCTGTTTCCTGGGTCTCAGTGGTCATTTGGCCAGATCTCTCCTGAGAGAATGTCTCCCAATCCATTAAATTACCTGTTTGCGAAGATGCAAAGCCTGATGGAAGAGACTCTGGTCTCTGATGCTTTAGAGTCTGGGGGGAAATCATAGACTCCATCCAGAGTAAAACATCAGGATGGATGCTGGATTAATGACTGAATCATTGGCAAAGGGTTTGGTTCAGTTTTCGTAGTTATATGGTGGGGTGGTCATGGATGCGTTTGCTCACAAACAGATGGACCTCAATTTTGTGCCCCAGTTCCCCTGAGAAGGACTGGGAATCTCACCAGTGTACTGGTAGCAACTAACAGCTGCCCCTCAAATGGATGGTGTTAAATGGGAAAAATGTGTATATTTATTATATACTTGTTTGGTTCACACTATGTTTCATAATCTGACAACTTGCAATGTTTGGGGACAAATTGTTATGATCAGTGACCGATGCTCTTTTTGTAAATCACTCTTTTGGAAGTCGCTTTGGATAAAAGCATCTGCTAAATGAATGAATGTAAATGTAGTAATATTTTGTTGTGTTTTCATCTTTGTGCATATGAATCCAGACTAGTGACAATCAATAAAACAAGATCCATAAAACCTTGACGCTTCTTGTCATCTTTTTTTCCTCCACAAATTGGGAGGGGTGCTCTGAAATCATAGGAAAGCAAACCATTTTCAGGAATGTGAACAAGATTGGTTTCATGATGAACACACCTGTCAACACTGTCATTCTAAGTGGCATTTCAGGTTAATAGCTGTGATTTCCTGTGTTTTTTACTTAACCGGATAGGCAAGTATAGTAATGGACAAGAATACAGACATTCAGGAACCCCCTTTGTGGCCAGAGGTGGAACATTAACGACACCTCTGTGAAACCGACCAATCCAGACAGGCTTCAAGGTGAGGCAGGAAGAACAATAGTATTACTCCACCAATCACAGCTCTTGTTCACATCATTGTAATTTCCAGTTCTGCTAACAGTTACTTAAGTGCACGTCACATGGTGACTTTCCAGAAGTTGCCTCTAACTGAATGTTAATTGAGGTCAAACCAAATCATTTGAACTTCTGCTGCTCAGCAACTCTTAGAGTCCCTCGTAGCTACATGGTGCTCTGCCATGGCCAAAGAAAGAAAGAGATTTCATGTGGAAAGAAATAATTTAAGAGGAAATTATTCATTTGAGCCTGTGTGTAAGGTATGGATAACTTCGGAACCTCGATTATTTTTGGGGTGAACTGATTTCCTCTCATTCAGCCTGCCACAGGGGACCAATAAGAGAGCGGTAGATTTGCTGAACTGATTTTCTGGAGTCTCTCGGTTGATGACTAATGCAATGCAGGAGAATAAAGGAGAGCTGTGAGAAGCGGCAGGCCCCGTACTCCCACAATCCCACACTCCCCTGATTGGGCTAATCATTCCATTGTCCCCTCTGTACTTTCAGCCTCTACTGGGGTCTTATTTTTTATTTTTATTTTACCTGCTGGAAGGAAACGACAATGTAGAATAAAAGGAACACAAGAAAAAGCGACATTTCTTCCCTCTTTTTTTTTACACCATTAGTTCTCCCCCTCTTTGTCTTTCTCTTCCCCCATAAAGCCAATCCTCTCCATCCATCTAACTCACTTTAATGGCAGCCTCATAATTATTTAGATGATTATGTGTTGCAAGCCATTTAGCATGCTCAATGACACATGTGCCCAATTTATATGCTGCTGTTGCTCCTATGGCACAGGACTAGAGGTTGCTGCTGAGCCACTGTGGAAAATCTGGCCAGAGATTGTGTGATATATTGCCGCCGTTGCTGTAATGTGTGTTGTATCACAAAGCTAATTTGATAGTGCCTTAAACTAGGACAAGCTTTATATGCTGTTGTTTTGTGGTTTAGCCTGTGTTAATGGGGTGTGCCTCGGTTGACCAGTAAACCCACATACCACCTTGTACCATTGAACAAGCTATTAGTCTATGATAATAGGAGGCAGGTGTGTGGAACACTAATGTCTGATATTGTGGAAAACAAGCGTCTTTCTTTGAAGGAAACACAGTGAGCACAGAGCTGCTAGTGTTTGCTTAATAGAGGGAGATAACAAAACTACATGAACTTTGTTACTGTACTTAGGTAGATGTTTCTAGTATCAGTATTTTAGTTCCATGATATCAATCTGACTACTTTTTTAAATGATCTTTTCTTAGTTTATTTTTGTGTGTACTTGAGTCTGTTGTGTGTGAAAGTTTTGAAGGATTCAAGGAAGAAGAAGTTTGCATAATGGATTATTACTCGAGTATCTGTATCTGATCAAAAGTGTTTAATCTATTTTACCACCAGATGATGCTACAACCACATAGAAACTCACTGCTGCAGTCTCAGACTTTAACCTCGTACACTGAAAATGTGATCTATTTTGACATTTCAGGTATTTAAGTTGCAGGTAGGTAAAAATGCAAACCATATTTTCACTTTTAGTAAACATAATGTTTACTAAACATGTCATTCAAAGCTCATTCATGTAGCTGTACTACAAACTCATATTTTGATCAATAATAACACGTGCTTACAATTGTTCGTTTCCTAACTTAAATTTCCATATCTAATGAATTGAACCGTTTTAATTCCCCTTTAAAACGACATAAAGTCCTACGGGGTGTTTCGTAAAAAAAAAAGTCCTTGTTTGTTTTTTCCGCGTGCTGCTGGATGATATCGAACACGACATCAGACGAGGCGTCACGCTCTCTGGTCCTGAAGCCTGTCACCGTGTTCTGGGATCCTCCCTGTCATCCCTAACATCTGCTGTGACTTATGGGACACGGTAGAAACTTCGGGAGCAATCAAAGTACCTTTGCTGTCTTCACGCGGTGTTCTTGTCTACTAGAACAACATGTCACGTTCTGTATAAAAAAAATTATAATAATTAAACAATAGATGGGGAAAACAGACGGTAGACAGAGATAAATTGTTTAAAGGAATTTGCAGCAATGACTGAGTGTGCAGGTAGAGTGATATCAAGGTGTGAAATTAGCAATGAGGGAAGATTAAAATGATTACATTATGCCTGCCTACCATTCTCAATCATTTACTAATAAGACATGAACAGGTTTGAACTATTCCCCAGTTCAGCATCTTAGAATACATATTATCGTATTGCTTGCTTCACCCACACGGCTCAAACATCAGAACAGAACCAATAAAATATCTGAGATCGGGGGAACCTGACTAGAGATCCTGCTGGAGAACTCCCCTCCAGATCTGGGTTCTCTGCTGGGTGGCTTCCAGCATGTTCTTCTCTTCAAAGGGAATTTGAATTGTTTATTTTTCTCTGTAGGAACTGCCAAGTTCAGTTTCCTCCATGGCTGGTTTAGAAAGGCCAGTTTGGACATCTGCAGCCCAGATGCTGGTTCCTCCAGCCCTCAAAAACAAGATAGACAGTAGGTGTGGATGTTTCATTAAGATGCAGGAAGTAGAACGTGCTCACCTCCCTCTTTAGAACACTGAGTGTTCCACATTGCAGACCATAATAATGTATGAAATACTAACTCAGTCTCATTTGCCCACATGAGCTACGTCGAACACCAGCGTTACACTCCAATTAGCCAAGTTATTTCCTGACTTCAATGATAGTGTAGGGTGAATGTATTAGCTGGTCCCTTATTTATTCTGACAGGGCGATGGCACTCGATTAATTAGGTTAAATGATGATTGAAAGTTGTTTCATTTCAGTGCTTATGAATGAGTTTAGTTTACTGATTGAAGTCCTTAAATCAGGAAATTAGTCATCCAATCAACAGCGCTGATTCTACCGCAGTGAGATAACACAGCTTCCTGTCCCAGAATCCTCTGAGAGGATGTTTGTTACCACGGTGAGTTGTGGTATTCAACACCTCATGCTGCAGTTTGCTTTGGCACCCTTACGTATTTCTTTTTCAAGTTAAGCACTGTAAGCACTTTTATTTTAAAGTTCACATGGTCTCTTTGATTGATTTGGTTCCCACTCCGAGTCCTAGTTCTGGAATGTCAAATGAAAGGAAACCCGCATGCAACAAGATTCAAGTTTCGTCCTCGCTTATTCTTTTTTTCAACTTGTGCTATTCAAGTGGACACACTATACCGCACTGATGGACTTGCCAACCAGGGGTAAACCCCCCCCCCCCCCCCCCCCCCCCCAATCACCACATCAGTTATGCAAATGTAGGATCAACGGTCTAGGGGCTTCGTTTCTAAACTTTGACCTCTTACTTTTTCGATACTCACGTCTACGACCTGGAAGGAGAATGGCAAAGATTTGACCCACTCGAACCAACCTGTAAAGGAAGGAGAAGAAAAACCTCTGATTACGTGATAGGGTGCATGTAGGGCAGGGTTGGAGTTTCAGGGTTCTTAAACCTGAATTGACAGGAGGGGATGACCTCAATCCATTACTGCTGATGAACAGACTGATTTCTATTAAACTGCAGCGTCGAGATCTTGATCTGCTGCTAGGAGGCGGAGGGGGGGGGGGGGAGGAGGGAGGGGGGTTATTAGAAGGAGAGAGGGATTGAAAGGAAAAGAGTGTGAAAAACGGAGAGAATGGGAAAGAGAGAGAGAGAGAGAGAAAGAGAGAGAAAAAAATGCTCCCGACAAACTTTTATGATGCAGACTGTCTGCCTAATGGCCTGTAAGATTCTTTCCATCTAGGGCCATGCGGAAATAAAAGATATCGAGGTAACGCTTGGAAAAATGGCTGCACCCAATTCAATCCTTGAGCGAGTTGGAAATCGGTAATGATAAACACCTTGATTGATCTTGTGAGGACCCCCCTCGGCGCCCCGTTCTCTGCCTTACCACCAACGAGACGCCTCCATCATCGGATCTACGAGGTGCAGAAAGACGCTAGAATGACATTAGTGCTACTTTACTGTTCTTGTTTGGTTAACCCAGGTTAAACTTTCTCCACACTGACAAGACCTAGAGAAAAACACGTCACACTGGCTGTTGAAAACAACCCTGACAAATACCGTGGTACAGAAATAAACACTGCATGTGTCAGAGTCAATTGACTTTGAGTTGAAATCTCGATTGTCAAATTGGTACTGACAAGGAAACGTAACGTGAAAAAAATCATGTTTTTCAAAACTTGTAACAAAACATTATTTTTTACGATAAAAGTCTAAATCAATCTGCAAAACATGACGCCATGTCCGTCAGCCCACTGGGATCAAACCAAACAGCTGACAGACGACATAACAGAGTAAAAACAGGAAGATTAATCAGACTGACATTTGACTCCCAGCACTTCCCTGTTTGTCAGAGTGAGCTCTAACATATGAGGGGACTGGTGGCCCCCGGGAGCACCAGGAGCCTACAGGACAAAGGAAGCCCAGAGAGGAGGGACCCGGAGGGGGGTGGAAGCGGGAGAACATGTCCTGATAGGCTTGGTGCTGTCGAAGCTCAGGGTTAGAGGAATGATTGAATCAAACTACAGTGACACGCAAGACGAAGCCTGTCATGCAAAGCCTTCCTGGATGATTCACTGCAATCGTCCTCCATCATTTCATAGTATTAACTGTAATCTTTAAAACACTGCAGATGTTACGCCCATTAGAAACCAAATGCACTGTATTTGAGTTGACCTGCTCTCTCCGTGGAGTTTCTGATGGAGGAGAACAGGAGAGCTGCTGTATCAGAGTCTATCAGTGTTTGCGTGTCTACGCTTCACCACCCATGCATATGGGTCCATTAAAGATGGTTCATTTTTTTTTTTTTTTTTTTACTATTGCTAACAATGTCAAAGAATATTCTCAGGGTCCCTGAATTAAATAATGATGAATAGCTCCTTCTGCCGAGCTGGGCCACCACAGCCTTCGGCTGCTGTTGATTTCGTGCGTGAAAGTTCTGTCAGGCCTGATAAATCGGATCCCTGAAATAGTTTTTAAAGTACCAAATTGATGTGGTGGCTCAGCACAAGGGGAAAGAATGAGTGTAAGGGAAGGGGCCTGCTACCCTGAACCTGTGATGAAAGCTCAGGGAGGGAAAGTCTTTTATATAAATTGTCTGTATGGGATCTGGTGAAGATGAGCGGTGAGGGAGACACACAGGAGAGTAATGGCCAGAGATGTGCCCGGGCAGAGCTAGGGTCAGCTAGGATGAGGATGGAATGGGAGAGGGGTGAGGGGACGAGGGGAGGGGGAGAGGGGAGGGGGGAGGGAAGGAAGGAGGGGAGGAGGGGAGAGGGGAGGGGGGAGAAGGGAGGAGGAAGGGAGGGGGAGGAGAGGATAGTGGAGGAGGGGAGAGGATGGGGGGGTGGAGGAGAGGAGGGTAGAGGGGAGGAGAGGAGAGGAGGGGAGAGGGGAGAGAGGAGAGAGGAGGGGGGGAGGAGGAGAAGCGATGAGAGGAAAGCCTTTGTGAGGAGTAGTGGTGGAGGCCATGTGCTGATCATTCATGATGGCACCTCAGAGGCTATCATGTAAGGAAGAAAAATGAAAACTATTAAAGGCTTGCTGGGCTATGTTGACTTTGGTATGTCAGCATTTATTGGACATAGAGGGAAAAGTTGATGATCCCCTGGTATAGCAGCACTGCCTGCACACCCCACTATATGGCAAGGTACTGTTATGCTCACTCTCACCTAATAAGGACAAGACTCCTATGTACGTATCCATATTTTTCACCTAACGTAAAATATGCTCTTGGAGATGACTGAAGGTCATAATGATAAATACACAGCCCATTGGCTATGCTTATACTGTTTCGCAAAAAATTAAAACGTGTGGTTGAATTTGGTGTCCTTCCTCTCCACTCTCCTTCATACATCAAACCCTCTATGGAGAAGATCCCATTACTCATTACAATCTTTGACGACCTAAGGAGTCACAGGGGAGACGTATAAATGGCTTGCTTGCACGTCTGCGGTGGAGAAAAGGTTGGACTGGACCAGATGGCTTCCAATCTACTCTCACACAGTGGAACTCACACACAGCTTGCCTACAGCCTCAAGCAGTGCTTATGTCTTGTAGAAATGAATAGGCGTGTGTTTGCGTACCAGTTCCTATGATATTGTCTTCCACTGCAACGATACACAAATGTATCTTACTTGAAGAGGGACGATTGTGAGCGGTTTATTCAGAAATGTATTCACTAAATGCTTTTCTCCAGGTATTCAGATTCTCGTATCGATCACTAAGCACGGGTAAAAACCCAGAGCTTCATGCTTGGGTAGGAAGACCGAGGCCAAAGCATCTCTAAAGATACCGTTGTACCAGAGTTAACCCTGAGGTGGAGGACCAAGCAAGCATCAATCACTGGTCTGTGTGTCCAGGGGTGAACTAACAAACATTAACCTTCACCTGGAAGTCATTTTCTGCCTGCTCTTCTCCATCTCTCGCTCTCTCTCACTCTCTTTCTCTCTCTCTCTTTCTCTCTCTCTTTCTCTCTCTCTTTCTCTCTCGCTTCTCCCTCTTCTCAATCTCTCTCTCTCTCTCTGTCTCTATCTCTGTCGCTCTCCTCTCTTCTCTCTCTTCTCTTTATCTCTCTCTCTCTCTGTCTCTATCTCTGTCGCTCTCCTCTCTCTTCATCTCTCTCTCTGCACTCACAGTCGGCCGCAAAGACATCCATGTTCAGTTTCTGAAATGCAAACTGAGATTGAGGATATGCTAATATAGGCTAATGTAACATTGTGTTACAACAAACTGAAAACTCAAACTTTCTTTGCCCGGAAGCTTTTCCCAGACTAAAGCAGCGGAGCCAGATCTAATCATGCTTCCTCAGCAGCATCTGATAGGCTCTCGCTCTTTATCACTGGGCCGAGGCAGAATTCACTCCAAACACCCACGGCAAGAATCTAAGTGAGTAATTCATGATTCTAATCAACAAGGCCAAAATTCCAGCACGGCACTGTGACTAGCTGAAGGAAATAACACGTGAACAGTCCTGCTGAAAAAGTAAAAAGAGAAACTAAAAGCGAGCCTTCAAGGCCTTTGTGAAGCATAAAGGGCAAAAAAGAAGTAAGCGACTTTGGGAGAGAGTTTGGGGAACTGATAAGGAGGATGTGACACTTTTTGATTCTGAGAGATTGTCAGGCAGCGTTTGATTTTCTGTTAAGTTAAATAAATGGTGTTCATGAAGCAGCCATCAGAATTCAATACCCTCCTTTGAGGAGACTGTTATTAGATTTTTATGAGGAGTATTTCCTTTCTTCTATCAAAGACAATTTATCCAGAGATAGAGAGGGAAAGGTTTGTAAATGCCACATTGATTGAAAGTAAAGTGTGAAAGGGACTTTTTATAACAGGCATCATTCAAGTCTGGTTAAGGCTATATTAATTGATTAGTATTGCGCAGAAGGCACAAACTGTAAGGTTAAGTTATGTACAACATAGTATACATGTCTAATTCAATTACATGATTTAATGTGTAATGTTGGCAGTTAACAAGTAAACCTGAGGTTACATCTCAGTAGAAGTTAAAAGAACACGTACATATATCAGAAAAAAAATTATTCATTTGTTTGAATAAAAAAAGGTTCTGAAATGGCACACAGTCACCATCTGACTCATGCATTTCAGACATTTCACACCCTGAGTATAGGGATGATATAAAGTTAAATACCACTTAGAATCCCTCCCCCAGGTCGGACGAAATATTTACCAAAACATTGACAAATATGGTCGAGCTAATGTCAACGTAAACTTTATGTGACACTAAAAGACCTGAAAGTTATTATTTTGGATAAGTTGTTGGCTACACCTCTCTGTGTCTACAGCTGTGGTCTCCTCAGCAGGTCCAAAATGGTTCTTATGAGCAGATCTGTTTTTACATCTTCCTGGTATTCATGCCACATTTCATCGCCCCCCCGTTATCATATATTTTTTTAATTTCTCTTAAATACCTCTTGATGGATGTCATCTGGTTGCGCAATCACGTATGCAATTGCAGACGCCTAATAAGGTGTTGAAAATAACATCAAACTTTGAAATGCTAAACGGTTTTGGAAATACAAATTGACCTGGAAATGTCGAGCGTGCATAATTAACAGCCACGACGAGTTGTGGTAATCAAGTATCCCGTCCTCAGTGGGAACTGTCAGACAGGGATTATTAGTGTTTACTTCTTAACTATTTGATAGACAGGGGTTTGTTTTGTCACCAGTATCATGTATCTCTTCTACACTAGTAGACTATGTCACTGTCAATCTGCAATGATGTGTTCCTGTGTCCTCTGTTGATAACATCCCTTCCATCCCCCATTCCCCCCCCCCCACACACACACACACACACACACAGCCATGAAGACTCACGCACACAAACACGCAGACGCACACCCACACAGACACACACAAACATATATAAACACATATTCATACACAAATACACACACACACACACACCCACACACGCACACACACAGTCAGTTCAGTTCATCCCACAGCCCCTATTGATGTCAACCTTTGCTCTTAGTTATCATCTGCACACAGCCATGCTTCATATTGAATCAGAAGGGTTGGCTTAAATAAAACTGGAAGGCTTTCACTTCCAATCTCATCCTGCCTCAACATGCCTCGGCCAACAGGTTCAAGAGATATAAAGGCTTTGGATGTCGGCCTCTAAGCATGGAGATCGAGTGCATTTGTCCGTTTTATCTCAATCTCTGTACGTGTTTGTGTGTGTGTGTACTTTGGTGAATAGTAATTCTGCAGTGAGTTTGACTAGTATTTTGTGCTTTTTTACGATTGTGGAATTATTACAGTGATTACGGCTACAGGTGTCTTTTAATTAGTTGGGTTAGTGTTAAAGATATATCAAGCAGCGTTTTAACCAGACTTGTGTAATGTACTCTGGACTGGCAGTAGACAGTGTATGTTCCTGTTCTATACACAGATCACATCTAGAATGTTTGTCTCGTATTGTTTGGGACGCGCTCAGGTATGATTTGTAACCTGTCCACTTCAGAGAGACTCCTGGGAAAATTAATTACCGACGTTAAAAACAGGGCCACAAATGCGTAATGGTTTGATGCGTCCCAATGTGTTTATTGATTAATAAACAGGCAAAGGATCCCATTTGCCAGATATGCTGTCCCCATCGCTGCCACTGATTCTGCTGCCGTAGGGAATTTTTTACAGGACAAATGTGTTTCAGCTGAGCTGATCCAATTCTGCCTCCATTGTTTTTATGTAGTTCTGTTTAGCACTTCCCAGGGCCCTGTACTGACTACCTGTCACTTTACAAACACATAAACATAAATCACAGTTGTGGTTGGGGGCTTTTACATACATTCTTCACTAGAAAACAGGCTTTAACAGAAGGATGAAATATCAGCACCCAAAATAAAGAATGCCTCAAAAAATCGTTTCATTGTTTGCTACATTATTGGCTTCAATGAAACTCTCCGGTCAAAATAAGTGACTGTAAAAAAAGATGGAACGATATTAGGTTTTATGGTAATTTCTCCAACCGAGTGATTCTTTGGTGTGAGTTACAGGTTTGAGGAAAGATTTGCAATGAATGTTACACGTTTTGATGAATGTCAGCAAGTACAGAAGTATTAACAAGCAAATTCAGTGAAGGATCTGTGTAGCCCATTGAACGAATATGCAACACAATTCATATAACTTTTGATCCAAAAAACGAGAAACCCCCCCACAATCCTTAAATTTCCTTAAATTCTATTGGTTTCTCTTCATAAATCTCCCTTTCCTCTCCCTGTGTTTAGTGAGGGCTTGACCTTTGCAGTGCACACTGAAGAGCTATCTATCCCCCCCACCCATCCCATTTGTCCCCTCACCGCACTTGACTGGGAAAGATAATTACACTTCAAACGAAGCTCAGCTCGTAGCGTCCTGTCCGCATGACTTGCTACATTGCCACATTGAAGAGAAGCAATAGACCCCTGTTCACCTCTTATTTACAAGATTCATGTTTATCTAATGCAAAATCAATAAGGGGGGGGTGGGGGGGGTGTTGGGGGGAGTTAGGGCCGATGCAGTCTAACAATCGTTCAGTGCTACTTAACAGCGTATCTGGCCTTGCTTTAGTGGGCCATAAAGGAGAGGAATGGGTTTTGGAAGCCCCTCCCTCCTGCGGTTAGGGCTGGCTGGTTTGTCATTCGGCTATAAGAGCAGATAAGCTTCAGTTTCGTTTGTTCATCGAGCCGCCTGAGATCCTCAACTTGGGAAATTTTCCCATCTCGCATGTTTTTTTGTCTTAGAGTTTGTAAGATTTTTTTTACAAATTACACAGTTTAATCTACAACGCTATCAGTTAAATATTGATTTAGAACTTGATTGTTTAGACTAAATTTATCGCATTTATGCGTGGATTTAAGAATCCACGCAAGCGCTTTGGACGTTGAGCATCATGTTGCCAACACTCCCTTTTCTCCCCCAGTAAGCACTATCTCTGCCTTAAACCTCTTTGAACCCAAACAAAGTCCTGGTCATCTGTCTGTGTCACTGTCCATGATGTTGCCTCCATTAATTGAAAACCAATTTGAGGGGCCAAATGCGAGGGTCAAGGTTACACGCACCCCAGCCTTGCAGGTCAGATCCTCCTTTCCTCGCAGAACTCCATCGCCATGGCATCCATTCGGAAGATGTCCAAGCACATTGTGACAGTTTAGTCGAATGTTTATTCTCTAGGTGCTTTTAATGAGGCAGGGTTGGGTTCTAAGGAATCTCACGGCTTGTGTTAGATGCATACAGTTCATACTGTATAACACAGTCAATGCACTTGATGATTCCTAGACAGGGAGCCTGAGTTTGGGGCCATTGAACAACCACCTTTTGTTCTTCTCTTGTCCTTTTTACTCTTTACTCTTCCTCTCCATCAATTCTTCAGTCTCTCTCTCTCTTGTCTTCTTTCTGTTTCTCTGAGTGAGTGATGGTCTTTTATCTGCACACTCAGCACATCGACTCACCCAGGCTGTCAGGGTCGACTGAGCGAGCTCCTCCTGGCTCACCTGACAGACAGGCACCTGCGTGTATGCAGATGCACATCGTGACGCTGCTGCTTCTTTCTTTCTTTTTCCACTCTCAGCAGACACCAGTCGTGTTTCCTTCTGTTGGTTCTCCACGTCTAGTTGACAGACTACATGGATGGGGACTGCAGAAGAACCCCCTGTTTAAGAGAGGGAACCCTGACAGGATCCAATGAGGAACCTCACATGCAGCCTCTCTATCTCCACCCTCTACCCATGTACACAAGACACGAACGAGGCGTGTTTTAAGATACGGATCTGAAAGAGAGCACCGCTATTGCTGTCTTTGAACCGAACAACAAAAGGTTTTGGATGTGGTTAACGCTGCCCCTGATCGATGTCTGAGTCTCATCACGTCACAGTAATGAACCAGCCGTACCGATCGCTCCCAATCCAAATCCATCATAAGCGTGTTGCTAGGCAGCTCACAGCAGGCACATCATAGCTAATAAGCAAATCAATGATCTTCATTCCACCAATTACGTGTGGATCATAACCATGAACGACCATATCAGGAGATCAGATCCACAGCATCACGGCTCACGTTACAGACAATGTCATTTCTGTGCACTTCAAGAAGGATTGAACTGGAAAAAATGGGTTCCGAGGAACCAACAGTTGCCAACAGCAGCAGACTTAACCCTGGTTAAATGGTTCTTCACCTATCTTATATTTATATTAGATATGTCTTTTTTTCAAAATGG
Source organism: Protosalanx chinensis (assembly GCA_030340685.1). Taxonomy (NCBI): domain Eukaryota; kingdom Metazoa; phylum Chordata; class Actinopteri; order Osmeriformes; family Salangidae; genus Protosalanx; species Protosalanx chinensis. The sequence goes on along the minus strand of CM059332.1, from coordinate 11,656,483 downwards.
GAAACTTTCTTTGGCTGATTGTAACAGTGATGTGCAGTCGTCTTCCATTTATGCTAAGAGGTATATCCATAACCCTTTAAAGGATGTCTGATTGTAGATCTATGTATACAAACCATACTATTCGTTGAATGTTGTAGAAGGTCAATACACAGTTAGAACTGAAGAGTTAATCCAGATAATATGGTTCTCTGCTGGTACGCTGAATGGTGTCATCTCATGTTAGACCTGAAGCAGAATAAAGCAGGGAGAGAGAGAAAAAAAAATCACAACTTCAGTTCATTTCATTACCAGTTTGTGAAGAAGCAAAAACACAACATTTACTGAAATAGCACGGCCACCTATCTCTCCCACATGTCCCCTTCAGAAAGAATATACAAATCTCAGTAACGGTGCATTTAATGACATCTTTAACTGTCTTCATCACCGGCCTTGAAAGGAATTTTCTCATATTTTCTTCAACCTTATAATTAACATTAGAATTATTCATCTGATACCCATCAGGATTTCAGACAACCAGTGGTTAGGAGGTGCAGTGTTCTATGTAAGAGCTGTTCGAGAGCTTCAATTACGGTTGGATGAACCAAACAGTCTCTTGTGAGGATGCTGGACTGATACCAGGATGATTTGATTATTCTGCACAGTTAGAGTCTCGCAAATGCCATTTCAATTTGAAGTGGTTAATTTTGAACATGGTAAAAGTACGAATGATGCAGGTATTGTATGAGAACCTGGTAAAAAGAAAAAATTTAAATCTGACCTTAAACTAGTAAACTCTGTTAACTATAACGAACTAGACACATGAAATGGTGTAAAAATACACAAATGCCCTTCCTGTATCCTGTATCCAGCAGGAGAACTCACCTGCTTGTCTACAAGAGTAAAAACCGAGTTGTTTTCCACCTTTTCTTGACAAAAGGAAGCTTGGCAAAATTGAACCTTGAAGTTGATTTTATGAAGGGAGGGTTATAAAGGGTGTGCCGAGCTGGTTGTTCATCCTCTCATCGAAGCCTTTGTTTTTCCCTCAGTATGGACGACCATCTGTCAAGCTAACCTGGAGAGCTGCAATGATTTTTGTTCGCCTGACTGAACACTCAGCAGAACCATATTTCACATGTTAGGACAGAGACAGTGAAAAAATAAAGGTCCATCTCACAGGCTTTTACTTACATACAAGAATGATATGGCAGGGTCACAGTATTAAACCTTTGCAGTGTGTGTTCGGTCAGTGACTTACACCGGCAATCTTTTGGTTTTTACCAGAAAGGTTAATGTTAATGGAAACCAGAGTGTTTGTGTGACAAGAGATGTGAGTCTCATTTTAGTTGAAATCCTTTAAAGCATAATCAATTTTCATTTTAGATTCAAAAGGCCACTCATCCTTCAAGGCACTGGTGTCCCAAAATGTCATTTAGATGTTTGTAGAAGTCATACATGTCTAAGCAGAGAGGGCTTTAAATAGTACTCTGACATGAAAAACATTATTATTATTATAACTTTATCAATTCACCCACCCATACAGAACAACAAAGCTACCAAGAAACTAGAAAACAAATTAAGAGAGGAAAAAATATATATCTCGGCAATATCTCAGAAGATATTTAAAAAATATGTATTCTTTGACTCTTGAAGTGCTAGTCGACTGAAATTCAGAGCGGATATTTCCAATATTCCACCTCACTGTGCATAAAGCAAATATTTTCATATTTCATGCTGTCTCACCATGTCCACTTCCCTCATACTGCTTTACCTGCAGATCATACTGCAAGGAGAGAAGCCAGAGACCCCCAAAAAAGTGGATCCATTTTGTAAAAACATCTTCTGAAGGAAATGTTTTATCTTGACTTTATGATTGTGTGTTTTTTTTTTTACCGTCCTGAAGTTTTCTTCTCAGTTATGCTGGTTTGGAAGCCATGGCATTATTAGTCAACTCCAAACTTCTTCTCAAGGTTAATATCTACAGTATGGCAATATTTCAAGTATCAACTAATTAGGACACAGATGATGATTTAAAAGGATTAATGAACTATAGAAAAAGCTGAATATTAATGCCAAACAGGACAGTTTAGGAACAGATGAGTCATTAGCCAAAAAGGAAACAATTAGATGAACAACTAATTAGGATTTCCTAGAACCCATGAAGAGCAAACCAGGTTATAATCATTGTAATATTGTGCAAAAATAAATGTTGTCTATTTAATCAAGCACACTAACAATGGATTGAGTACCTAGCATATTTGTCACAGTACTGATCCAAAGTTTATCATTAGCATGTAGGTGGGTTCAATGAATACAATGCTGTTTGTATGTTTTGGTTGGAAGGAAATTATCAACCAAAACCTTAATGCGATAAACATCAGTTTTATGAACAATCATATACATGGATTTTTGCACTAAAAGGATAACAAGATTCTAATAATTACAGATCAACATAAAAAATGAGGAATCCCAAATGGTAGATTAAAAAAACTGTATTTTGTTTCAAGATTGTGAAATAGCCTCAGTATTGCAGACATTCCCATAGCAATGTAATTATGTCGCTATCATATATTTCTTTCCACACAGAGAAACACTGGATCCTGTGCTTTATCTAATTTATGCATCTTGAAAACATACATGTTTGAATTTATTCCTGCCAGGCTAATGGCATTCATTAACCTCCAGAACAGTGAAATGTTTGATTGGAATATGACATTTCCATCTTCAAAGAGATGTTTCATTCCTTGCAACTCATGTACTTCAAATAAACCATTACATGTTTTTTTCTTTACTTCAGAAAATCCAGTTTACATATGTTAATAGGAATACCTCATAAACAGACACACAATAAAAATTTAAACATCTTATCAAGCTAAATAATGTTTATAGGCAGAGCAAAAACACAGAAAACTGCATGCTCAAGCCAATACTTAATATTTGTACATATATATATATATATATATATATATATTGTATTATAGGAAGTGAAGAGAAGTGTGTTAACATCAAAAACATGGCAAACACACAGTAGCATCCAACCAATCACAGGCCTTCCTGAGTGATTGGCCTTGATTAAGATGGTGACAACGGAAGTAGAGTTATCATTCAAAACAGGATGACTAGTGATATTTTAAATAATTAAGGCACCACCTTAAAATGTAATGATTACATTTTCAAGATCCTGTTAATTTGTCAGCAGTGGTAATCCTAAGAAAACTTCAGTTAAAAAGATTTGACTTAAGAGTTCATTGAAAGACACGTTACTTGGATAGCAAAAAACATACAAACTGTAATTTGTTTATTGTAAATAAAATCATTCCAATCCAAAAATGGAAAAGAACGTTCCTTAGTGTACTAATACAACAGTGGGGACAAGAACAAGAGGATGTTTTCAGTCCTTCCTGGACCAAGTGAGGGGAAGTATTGAGTTTGAAGGGCACTGTGGTGTCTCCGATCCATGCTTCATCCCAAGCGACCGATTGCCTCCAGAGTTATCCAAAATGTCCGAGCCATGTAATGATTTTTTCAGACAGCTGACTGCTCCAGTCCACTCACTTCACTCTGCAGATTTCACCAGATAATATGCTTAGACACAGCGCTGATCAGACGTCACATTCACCTGACCTTGCAGAGGAGGAAGCACCTGCACTTATCTGTTCAGTTTGGAGAAGGAACAAGGCTGCATTCCCACCTCCCCTGGTCCTCCCCTGGTCCTCCCCTGGTCCTCCCCTGGTCCTCCCCTGGTCCTCCCCTGGTCCTCCCCTGGCCCTCCCCATGTCCTCCCCTGGTCCTCCCCTGGTCCTCCCCTGGTCCTCCCCATGTCCTCCCCTGGTCCTCCCCTGGTCCTCCCCATGTCCTCCCCTGGTCCTCCCCTGGTCCTCCCCTGGTCCTCCCCTGGTCCTCCCCTGGTCCTCCCCATGTCCTCCCCTGGTCCTCCCCTGGTCCTCCCCTGGTCCTCCCCTGGTCCTTCCCTGGTCCTCCCCTGGTCCTCTCCTGGTCCTTCCCTGGTCCTCCCCTGGTCCTCTCCTGGTCCTCCCCTGGTCCTCCCCTGGTCCTCCCCTGGTCCTTCCCTGGTCCTTCCCTGGTCCTCCCCTGGTCCTTCCCTGGTCCTTCCCTGGTCCTCTCCATGTCCTTCCCTGGTCCTCCCCTGGTCCTCCCCTGGTCCTCCCCTGGTCCTCTCCTGGTCCTCCCCTGGTCCTCCCCTGGTCCTCCCCTGGTCCTCCCCATGTCCTCCCCTGGTCCTCCCCTGGTCCTCCCCTGGTCCTCCCCTGGTCCTCCCCTGGTCCTTCCCTGGTCCTCTCCTGGTCCTCCCCTGGTCCTCCCCTGGTCCTCCCCTGGTCCTTCCCTGGTCCTCTCCTGGTCCTCCCCTGGTCCTCCCCTGGTCCTCCCCTGGTCCTCCCCTGGTCCTTCCCTGGTCCTCTCCTGGTCCTCCCCTGGTCCTCCCCTGGTCAAAGGGACAGCAGTCATTGTTTTGTTTCCACCGTGGTCACCTATTCAATCTCAGGAAGACTCAAAGCGTACATCTATCCCTAAAATACAAATACAATTTGTTTTCATAAATTCAATAGACGACCTAAATTCTGTCGAGGATCTGCGGGTAATCATCGTCTATGTTTCACAAACTGTTGGCCCTTTTTAGTTGTTTTGTGACAATTGTATTTGTCAAGGAAGGTTGTCTACACCCGCTACTTGGCAAACCTAATGAGATGCTGATTAGAGATTCTCAAATTCTCTCACCACTGATTTGGTGTTATTTTAGCAGAAGAATGAGGATAATTTTCCCCTAATGCCACTTGTTAAGTTAATTGCACTATAATTGCCTTATCAAGGTGTCATAGAGGAGTTCGGGCAAAAATAGCTCCCAGGAGAAGCACTTTGTCACGCTCTTGTTCTAGAAGTTTCTCTACAGACGACCATAAAACCATTCGATACAATTCTCAGTCCGTGTTGAATTATCTGAAGACTATCATACGTGCCGTCATGAATACAAAGCGATGAAACCAATAGAACAAACAAAGCTACTTATAAACATTGTATTTTAAGAATCCTTTCATTTTTTACTTACTGTCAGAAATGGTAAGTATAATGGGATATTGATTTGCACTGGTATCTTATGGTTTTTTGTTGTTGTGTGAAATAATCCTTATACCGTATTATACAGTATTTTATTAGACAGGCACATAATTACAAATAAACAATAATACAAGACGTAATATGATACTGGGTTTCCCAGGGGAACAATATTGAACCATTTTGCTTCCTGCAGAGTTTGGTATTGGGTTTAGGTTTTACCATGTCATTTTCTCTGATTAAAAACAAACAATTGAGCTGAGGACAAAATGCCAAGGTCTATGAAGTTTCCCTCAGCGGTACGAATCCTGGGTGTTTGCCTTAAGCTTCATTTAATTGATTATACTGAGGGTTTTCTCCTTGTGTTTGATTTCAGCACTCTCTCCACACAGCCACTCCAGGTGAGATCCATCACATCGCTGGCATGTTGTCTCAGCAGGGACACGGAGCTGAGAGTCTTGAATATGGCTTGGAACAAAAAGCCTACGCTCAAACTAAAGGCCATTTGTAAGACAATAAGCATACAGGGATCTTGGTGCGGTGCAGGGAGGGAGGGAGTTGATGTGTCCCCCCTCTTTGGAAGCCAACCAATCACTGACCTGTTCGATTCCAGCAGGAAGCAGGAAGCCAAACACAGGCTCAGCTGAGAGCTTCTCCAACGGTGATGTCGGGGTTAGATTAGTGGGCCTTGCAGCATGGACAAGGAACTCCTATTTCTGAGCCAAATCCTTTCTAATCAAACAAGCAGGTAGAAAAGTTTATATCTCTCTCTCTCTCAGTGTCTGTCGGTCTCTGTCTCTCTCTGAATGAGCCTGGTAATAGTGTGGATACAGACGCTTGTAATAGGTCAGTGTTTTCACCAGGCAGTATCCAGCCCTCGGACTTGTCTAGTCCACTTGCACAGGCCAAGCTCTGTTTGTCAAAGCGTGTTAATGTGACTGGCTGCCCATCTCTTCTAAGGCAACTGAGGAAGTCAACGTCTGAAGGAGAGCCTTTTGGATCAGCTGATGTGACAGGGATGCTTTTGATAAGACCTCTGAACAAGGAGGTCCCTTTGACTTTGCCTGCTTCCAGTCTTACTTTGGGGAGGGGGATCATTTTCCTTTTTGCACCCCTCAATCATAAAAGGTCCAAAAATGACCCTTAATGGAGTAATTTACACACACCATGCCACTAACATTGACAGGACAAATGTCTGGCATTTACCGAATCAATGACTTGAGTTATGAAGAGGAAGAGTCAGTCCCCCACAGCCTCTCCATTCTTCTCAATAACAAAAGAAAGGAAGAACATTAAAAACTAGCATTGATGGGTTGTTGTGAGGTTCAGTCAATGAGGCTCTCTCAGAGTTAAAATTAAAAGACTGTTAGGAGAGGAAAATGGATTTCTCTGGTCATCAGTCATGTCTTGAAGGATCTTTTTCACTGTGATTAATCGGAGTCCTGAAGAGCAGAGTAGGGGAAAGATCCAAGCGGTGTATAAGAAATCCAGGTAGTTATCCTGCCCCAACATGAGTTAATGGCCACTAGCTTCCCTTGACTAAGTGTTATTGCTCAGGTCCATAATTTCATCTTGAAAATAGGCGAGGGAGTGGATCTTCCTTATAGTAATTGAGTATTGATTTGAAAATAAACAGCAGCGAGACTCGGACTGAACTGACAGACCATCCTTCGGACAGAATCGACAATAAATGGGGGCTTCTGCTTTGCAGGGAAACTTATGGATCAGGACGATACAGTCAAGCGCACCGTTCCCCTGCAATCTTTCTTCCAATATATCGGATTTAAGATAACCCATTTACGAGGCTTGTCATCTAAAGTCTTTAGTTTGGAGCGAGCCGGTGATAAGTAGTGTATTTAGATTTTTTGCCTCCGCTTAAACTCCAGCATGTGGAAAGTGCAACAAATTAAATGGAAAAGCAATGTGTTTTTTTAATGCATGTTGATAAGCTTCAATTAAATAATGTAGGGAGATTGCAACTGAAAACAAACATTATTATGGACTGGTGCTAATCAGATGAGATTTAAGCAAATGTTTGACATCCAGCATTCTATATGCTCTCTTAATGTCTCCCCATCAGGAAACACCTTCATCTGTTTAGGGAAAAAGGAAATGGAAATATTCAGCGGCTGAATAAGCCGACATCAGGTTTCGGCAGTCTAGTCTAGCACTTATGTCGCGGACGCCGTTAACCTTTTGTATAATCACTGTTGAACTATGTGCTCACACCTAGTGCTTCACTCCCGCCCCCTGATAGCCCGCTAACGACATACAAATGCGCTATTCGTTTTCATTAGCCTCCACTTCACTTGTGATTCAGTGGAAGCTGCCGTGCGGCGGTGCTAGACGAGCGGAGGAGTAACGCGATGCTCTGCTAAATGACCTCTAGATCTTTATCAGCTGCGAGGCTGCAGATTGGAACCAAGATGGGGCTGATGTTCATGTCCTCTTTCGCCCTCCGATGTGCCGAGGTGACGCTAGGGAGAGTTTGCCTCCCCTGCCGCAGACGGAGGGAGACCCCTGTTGTTCCTCCTCCTGTTTAATGAGGCTTGATTAACAGTCACATGCTAATGTTTCATTATTTTATCAGCCTGACCCCTCCGAGTGTTATTAACCATTATCAATATTTATCTTGTCAATTATTGATTGCCTTTCCCCCCTCCCATCACGGTTAATAATGTGACGTGTGGTGTCATGCTAACTGTTAATCGTATATAAACAGATACGGACCAGATCAAAATCTATTTTCCATTATCCTTGAGGTTTCCCATTCATCCTGCGAGACGAAAGGGGGCTTGAAAAGCCCGAGTGTGAGAGCACAGAACAGAGGGAGGAATCAGACTGCCTTCCTAACATCAGTCTATCCTGATCAGACCCGTTTCAGGAACAGTTTTCCCCACAGACCCAAACGAACCCTAATCCTTGACCAGATGAAACCACCACATATCTGAGGACGGACGGACGGACGGACAGGGGGACGGGGGGGAGTTTCAAGCTCTGTACTAAAACGGGGACAGGAGAGACAGAGGGCTAAAGAGCTATTACCCAGCGGAAAGGTAATGGTGCGAATCACAAGAGGATACAAACTGCCAGGGAGGGGCACTTCACCAAGATAATGGGGTTGAAGGTTCCTGGCATGGAGAGATTCATGTTCAGACAAGCTTCCTTTGATGCAGTGACATTGGAAAGGCCCATAAAACTCCTAGTGTAAAATACTGAGGCGGTTACTCTCTCTGCTAATAGGGTACGGGGTGGGTTTTTGGAGTCAGATTTAGGATATCCTGCCATACAGAACAAGTTCCAATGACACTAATTGGATTCAGGTACCTGAGTTCAATCAATGGACACGGGGGATTTATCAAGTGAGGCAGTTTTAGAGACAAAAGAACAACGAGGGGGTCAAATTTAACTTCCTCACCTCTCCGATCTTCAAACCGCATCCATCAGATTTACTGTGGCAGGACTGCACATTGTGTTTCAGTGTTGTTGACCATATAGTTGTTGTTCGTCCATGAATGCCGAACAGCCTCGTGTCCATGACGTCTTGGGCCTGTGCTACCAATCAAGATTTGGCATTAACGAGGTAACTTCAGCTTTAACCCAGGGCGTTTCTGGATTGGGTTAAACCTGAAGTTACCTCGTTAACGCCAAATCTTGATTGGTAGTACAGGCCCCTGGTAATGCACATAGTGTAGTACACAGGGCTGTTCCCATCCCAATCAGGAACACTGCATTTTTCTCACTGTATGTACCGGTAAGTGTAAATGTGTCGAAATAATATCACACATTCTCTGGAATTCATTTAGCAATTTCTTGAGTACTTGATTGACAAATCAAATGTCTACCTTATTCACAACTGATGAAAATTACCTGCTGGATTGTCAACGGAGGTCTACGGTCATCAGATTTGTATGATCACACAATTGATGTCATCTGTATGATTGCGCTCAATTGTGGATTCACAGTATTCATACTGAACTTAAGCGTTTTCAAAAATCAGGTAATCCACTAAATCCATTTTGTTCTTCACGGCATCAAATCCGTAAGCGCCACATAACCCAAACCGTGGTTACTTGGTGATCCTGTCACAATGCGGTTTAGACAGCTTCACTCTGTCCTTCTGACAGGCATGTCCTCTCCCCAGAACCAGCACAGATTCCTCAGTAACAGCTCCCCCAGGGCTCCGATCAATACGCCACTGATAAGACAGGACATTTCCAGAAGCTTCCGGCCATAACGATGGATTCTGACATATCATGATTTGGGTTTTAATTACTTGGCAGATGCAGCATGGCTTTGTGTGTATGTGTGTGCGTCTACACACACACACACACACACACACACACACGCTCGCGCACGGGTTTCTCGTCAGCAAGTGTGTGTGTAAACCTTTTTGATCGAACGTCCTTAGCTGTGTTTGTCTATGTAGGTCTACTATGTACAAACACTCCAGCGTCTCAGCACCAGGACTGAGTACCCTCCCCTACCCATCCTTCACAGCAGACAAATATATTATTTGTTATCTTCCAACGAGCTGGGCCCTCTGGGCATCAGTGCTGGAATGGGAAATAAATGATTGAAAAAGGAGCATGCCCACTGCCTCCTGGGCTAGGGGGCCTTCACATAAACGGCTTTTTAACGTGGGATCAATAACGATAAGTTGTGATTAAAAAGATTATTACATTCTAAATGAGCCGCTCGGGGGGGAGGGGGGGGACACATGTTCATGGAACGACTGATGGACAGGTGGGTATGTCTGGGTGTTTAGTTAAGGAAGGAAGGGTAGAGGGGTATGGATCCCTCAGAAATGCCTTTCTCACGTCACACTCTACGACAGGGGTGGGTAATCCTGGTCCTTGGGAGCCGCTGTCTTGAAGGTTTTAGATGTTTCCATTCTCCAGCACACCTGATTCAAATGAGTGATAAGAATCAGGTGTGCTGGAGCAGGGAAACATCTCAAACCTTCAGGACAGCGGCTCCTGAGGACCAGGGTTGCCTATCTCTCCACTAACAAAGCTGTTCTAACAAAGTTGTGCTTTATCATGTTCCCTACTTTATTTAAATAAATCGTGACTAAATTGGTATGAGTCCTAATTTAACCTGTAGGCAATAGCGGTGGTCCAAACCCAGTGATCGCTGCTTGTCAACAACTGAGATAAACGCCAAGACAAGAAATAAATAAAAAAAACACTAGATTTTCTTATCACTTCGTACAGGTTGTGTTTAGGAAGCCATGTTGTTTTACCAAAAAGACCTGAAGTAGAACAAAGCCTCAGTATTTTAATTGAAACAAAATTTGCTTTACAAGGCTAATCCATTTCTGACAGCTCTCCACATTCTCTGGCTATAATAGGCAATTAAGAAGTCTCTCTCTCTGTCTCTCTCTCTCTCTTTCTCTGTCTCTCTCTCGCTCTCTCTTTCTCTCTCTGTTGCCATAGCCAAATCCATTTGACTTTAAACAGAAGTCCATTTATTAAATCTTTCATTAGACCATTTATAATGTATGCTTGTAAAGATCTTAATAGAGATGTAAAGTAATGAAATTCTGGAAGTTCTTAAAGTGCTCATAAATCTCCATAACTTGTCTGGGGAAAGAAAATCTGTTACTGTTGAGTATGATATTTTATTCATTCTATATGAAAATGTTCTTGGTTTAATTAACCCTACACAATGTGACTTATTTCCCTCTAATAATTACGTGAAACAGTGGCTGAATTGAAAAGTTATTTTATCCTACATACCTTCAGGTCATGTAAGATACCAATTATCAATGCATCTGTTGACAAAACAGTAACTAGAGGTATTAATATTGTTGATGGTTGCTCAAGGGATACTCTTAACACTTTTAAGGATCCTGTTGTTTAATTGTAATTTGTTTAACTAAACACACTTCTGGTTCTACCCATTTACACTTATTTGCTTTTCACAATGTGCGCTTCATGTTTTGGCTACCCACAATATTTTGTTTCCATCTTGCTGTTTATGATCGTTCTATGCTCTTTCTTGGATGTCTCTTTGGATAAAAGCGTCACCTAATCGAATAAATGTAAACGTAACTTCAAGTAACCAAAATGGTTCCCCCAGCCGCATGAACCTTTACCGAGGAGGTGTGATGTGGACGAGAGAGAGACAGAGAGAGATAGAGTGAAAGGGAGAGAGAGAGAGAGAGTGAAAGAGAGAGAGAGAGAGGGTGAGTCTGTTGATAAGAGCACACAGAGGTGTCACACTTGGCCGGAGCAGAACTGTTATGGCTCCAAGAGCAGCTGCCTCCATATCAACTCCAGAGGAACAGAGAACCCAGAAAGATGTCTCCGGTTCGGATAAGGTGGCGCTCAGCTTTGGAAGAGAGGCCCAGAGGGAGGGCTAACTTCTGGGGAACAGATGTCCCAGTCACAGAAGAGTGAGAAGAAATATTGAGTTAGGCCTCTGATGAGTCAATATCGTTAATGAGCATTTTTATGTACTGTATGTGTACCCATTTAATTTCTTTGCTATAAAAGTCCCCACTGACTTTGACTATGAAGTCAGTTCGCTTGCTTTAGGTAAATTAACTAACTGTAATGCAGTTTGGCGTGGATGTATCTGCTAAAGTAGATGTATTAAGTCGGTACATTAAACTAATGTAAATCACCGAATCATTTCTTAATGTTATCTCACAGTTACTCTGTTGCAGCCTAGTTCTAACAGGATGGATTGTGTTGACATATTTGTCACTAGGTGTAACCTTTTCATACAGATCACATCGTTACAAACAGCTTCCAACCAACTTCTTCATGTAGCTTGAAAACATTGCACCAAGAAATGAACGATTGTCTATCGTGAACTTTTATTAAAAGGTAAAAAATTAATCAAATAAATAGAAAACTTAGCATGCAAGCCTAACACAGACTATGACAAACATTGCAGTCAGCACATCATCCAGGGCCTTAAGCACATGGTCCAGAAGTGCAGTCATTTGCACTTTTTTGTAAGCTTTATCCCCACCTAGTTATTCTAAGATCTGTAGCTAAATTCGGCCCTCATTCCGTCTCCCTAAGCCTAAGCCGTCAGCCCAGTAATACTGCTTCAAGAGCACATCTCCTAACTTATTTATTTATATAGGTGTCTCTCTTTGGATAGACTTGCCCCAATGTATCACAGAGAGGCGGTTGCATTTCTAGGTTATTCCATACTGCTTAAGTACATGTGCCTTCTCTGTAAAGCATACTGTTTCATTCCATACACAGGCCCATATCACAGACTAAATGTACAATGATGTTGTCAGACTCGAAGCGAGAAGAGCTGTAACTTGCAAAGGGAGAGTTTTTTTTATTTTATTTTTTTCTTTAAATCAAGTTTTCTAAGAGTGGTATTGGAGTGAATATTATTAGCTGTCTTGGTTGTCATTTTCATTTCAAAGAGTAAAAACCTTTGGAGGTTTAGCCACTCTTGCAGAACTTGGCGGTGGACTTGATAATCGGGATACTTTCATGACAACCAATAATGCTGTTTCCCTGTCTGTAACAGCTGCAGTGTGTCCACACATCAAGGAATCCCACTGAAATTGCTTGCTGCGTTAAAGAAATGGCACACTTCCACTCTGCTTTGAAATATGTTTTTTTCTCTCCAAAAACCCTATCTGACAAATAATGTCAGCAAATTCCACCAACGTTGGAAGTAAGAACCCTCTGGTGAGTGCTGTGTCCAAGATGGAGAATTTGCCAAGACATCCCCATCACTGCAGGAAGAGAAAGTGAAGGAGTTGTTTTGTTTTGTCAACTTCAGACGTCGGCACGGTTTCTCTCCCCAACGCCTCGGGTTCCACTGCTTGAATTAGACCAAAGAGGACTTAATGCATTTCTCATGTTGTATTTGCTTGTTGTAGACAGTTCGTTCTCTTCTTAACTCAGCGAAGAAACATATTCCTCCTCCCATGTTTAGTTCCAGTTCTCTGTGTTCTTTTTTCGATAGAACACCATGTTTTTTTGATGGGGGGGGGGGGGGGGGGGGGGGGGGGGGACCCAGGAACACACGGTTCTCAGTCTAAATCATTGTGCCATTTATTGATACATTGGTCTCCTGATGCAGGAAGTATGGCTCTCTGGTTTGTGGAAAACGTGAATGACAGGTTCATTATGTGATAGTGAATCACAGGACGCTGATTTAAATGTCATCAGCCTTTGGACTACAGTCCTACAGGTACACCTGACCTCTGCATTATGACAAAGCTATGACAAAATTGTCCTCACCAATTTGCTAGTAAACTCCTTGGTGCTGCTCAGTAAAGAGTGGAGTGGATCATTTGTACCAATGCTAAGACAAAAACTGAATCCAAGCCAACACTTTTGCAAGATTGTGTGCTAAATGTTGTGTTATTATCATCATTTTTCATTCATCTCAGGGGTGAGATGTGTATGTCTGCAGGCAGGGAGGCTGGTGACAGAAATGTGGCACATCTGCACCCCAACACAGTGTAGGGTGAGACCAACTGATAATCATGCCTGCAATTATATCACTTAATGGTCTGAAGCATGAAAAGCCATGACCAAGTTCATCTTCCAGACCTCGACAGCCCTTAGTTAGCATTGTGAAATAACATCTCACATAGCTAACATACTTCCATATATTTGCCTCTCTCTTTCACTTTATGTTTCATCTTTTTCTCAAATGAAATCGACTGCATTCCTGTATCGTTTTGATTGTATTTCAGAACTAAGATGAAAAGTGTCGACGGTAATGTGTTTACAAAGAAGATAAGCTAAATGTAAAAAAAAAGAAAGAAAGTGACCTTTCAGTCTCATTTGCACAAAATTGGTGCCGTGCACAGCAAAATTAACTCAGAAATTAAAATGTTTTCTTATCCCTAATTTTCTCATTATGATCCAACAGCACTCAATGCCTTTGTTTGTTTTTTTATCTGTCTCCTACACAAAAGCCGTTAATTAAAGATCTGTGAATATAATCATTAGTGGGGAACTACATTAGAATCCCACATCAAATGTAACTTGCTGATTAAGTATCTTTTTGATTATCTCTCTAACTAACAGCATACATCAATCAGGAAGCTAAACAGTTCTTAACGGCTGGAATCAAGCATTAAGCCAGCTAAACCTCAGCAGGTAGTTACATCACACGTTCAAATAAAGTTACAGGAGACAAGAAACAGGTAGAGGTAAAAGAAATAATCAAATCTACCTTTACATCCCAGTGCTGAATCTGCCAAATGCTGATTATATTCAAAGTTCTGCACTGTTGGATACTTTTCAATTGATTGAGGCTGGGAAGGATGATTTGGGTTCCAGGTGCTGTGTGTTTCACTGATTAATGATGGTAAGTGTGTGTAATTGCAAGCTCCCTCTTCGCCACAGCAGCGGTGCTGCAGAAACAGAAAAGCTATGTCCAACAGGGAAATACTGTGATGTTCTCCTGAATATGCATCATGTTACAGGCTGCTGTCGCTTGATCCGCTGGTTCATCTACTGTGGTGGAGGTAGGAGTCTCACTTTAACCTATAATCAAGTATACTGGATGTTTGGTAATCAAGTCATATACCATGTGGGTAGGTGGTGTGATGTGAGGGAATTTTTACACACACACAAGGACACGCAGAGTTGAGGATGTACGCACATGCAACACACACACACACACACGGATTAAACCCTATTAATGCAAAACGCAGAATTAGAGTGACAACTCCTGCAGTTTAATGAGAAATGTCGCATTAATCTGAAACGGATTCTAAACAGCAACTTGATATGATGGCAGTAATCAGAGGAGTGTTTACAATGCTGGGAGAAAATGTGGAAAAAGCTGAAACTCAACCAAATATACCTGCTCATCCCTAGGGAAGATATTCTAATTGTTATTTTACTATAAAGACCCTCATGGTAAAACAGTACCCTGTCAATTACCTTTGAATCCTTCTACATTTATCCACATCTATCCATCACTGCCAAATCGAATGCAAACATCCTCTTGTGTCAAAGGCATCTAATATTTGGTCACCTGACATCAAACATTATATTCCTAATTGTACTATTTTAAACAGTGATTATTATTATTTTTTTATCTTGACGGATAATGACCAAAGTGGTCTATTTTGTGATTATCACCTGGTTCTGTTCTCCTTACAGCAGGTAGTGGATTACAGGCCTCTCAGGTGTCGCTGGGTTAATCAAGAAATTAATTTATTATCTCTGCAGATGAAGTAATTAAAGCTGGAGGACAGAAGCATCATGTAATTTAGAATGAGTAATGAGGAAGATGCACAAGTTTGTAGGGAAGAAAAAAAAGTTTGTTAATTAAGACATAGAGTTTGGCAGAACACGTGAAAAACAGTGATGTCACACATGGCCCAGTTCTGAGGGGTTGATTAAAGGTTGGAGCTGTTAGGAGCTGGAGGAGTCCAGACCCACAGCAGCTTCCTCTGCATGCACCTGCTGGTGAAGGCAAATCAGTATTAATAACCATATATAGGTATCCCAGTAGAACTAAACCAGGACAACGTAGATTTATACACATGCATAAATAGACCAG
This sequence comes from Protosalanx chinensis, assembly GCA_030340685.1. NCBI lineage: Eukaryota > Metazoa > Chordata > Actinopteri > Osmeriformes > Salangidae > Protosalanx > Protosalanx chinensis. Next base: position 11,640,922 of record CM059332.1, on the reverse strand, counting down.
GTAACATTTTAAAACAGGAACCTGGTCTTCCTTCAAACTGTATTTAGGATTGGCTACTCGTTTTACCAAACCTGATCCTATTCCTAGTCTGGAAGTTTCTATCAGAAATGCAGTGGATGGAACAATCTAGAGAGTTTTGAATGGAACTGTCAGAATATTTCAAGCTAAGGTAGCAGTTTGACAAAAAGTCAACTTAACTTAAAACTGAGACATGTGATTATCTTTAATGGTGGTAAGTGGATGAATGGGCACAGTGGATCTACAAAGATGTGTTATAGGAATTCAATAGTCTGCACGGTGCTATCGAAGGGAAAGTTGGTTCAATGTGCAAGAAGGGAGTTCGGAGAGGCAACATTATGGTCATTATCTGTTCTCAATAGACGACACCTGTCTCCTCTACATTTTCTGCAGGGCAGGAGAATAAATATGGACAATCAATACTGGAGAGAGTAATAATGAAAGCGCATTCAAGCGTTGGGGTAAAGGGTGACACTCAGAGCTATGTGAGCTGTTTAACACAACACAGTACAAGGCTACATGTGGCCATGCTCTATTCATCGACTGCTGCAAGAAATCAACAGCGTCACACTGGTTTAGCACTTCCTCTCTACAGGTAATAGACCGTATTCATATAGGGCCTTTTATTCCGTTCACTGTACCAGGTGACAAATGGATGTAATGTGTGCCTAGCTCCCGGAATTTATTCGATTTCCTTTTTTTTCCTCTCTCTTCCATTTCCTCTTTACCTTCGACCCTTTCCTTTTACTTGTGAATCTCTGATAAATCTTGACACTCTTAAGTATCCAGGGTAAATGAGCATGCCTTGCATTGCTGTTTGTAGCTGTTTGTCAGATCGTGTCAGTAAGAACACTCGCGAAGCACTGTTGTAATCGCATAATAACTTGAGCAACACAAGTCAGAAGAGAGTAGGATAGGCCTGCGCAAGGAGAATAGTTTAATCTGTTTGAAGAAAAACCTGGACAGGTAACCTGAATGAAATCATGTGCGTTTCTATTTGTAGGTTAGCTCAGGATGATCCTCGCCAGCAGTTTTGCCTTGGACAGAGGATGAAACGGGGCATAGTAGAGATGAACTTTAACGTTACTTTAGAGAACTATGACGAATCAGGACATCTTCTGACACTACAGTAATACATTTACAGTCATTTAGCAGACTTTCTTATTGAGAGCAATTTACAGCACATACCGGGACATTACCCTAAGGGAAGTAGGGTGAGGTATCTTGCCAAGAGACACAACATCATGTTGCTTTAGCTGGCAACCTTCTGATCAACCAGCCTGACGCTCTAACCACTCTGCCACCTGACACCCTGTTATACAATTAATACAATTATCACAAGTTCGGCAATTCACAAAGCATGGTGTAGCTCTTTCACTGAGTCAACCTTTCCAAAACTCCACCCTGATATATTCTGTGTATTTGTACAGAATAAAAACGATCTCCAGATGATGATAGTTTTGGATCAGATGTGGACAGTAAATAATGGGAATATATTACTTGAGGAGCTTGGTAAATACATATTTCACCCATAATGCCCTCAGGCTAACCATCTATCATGTGTCTCCATAGACATCATGGTCCCAGGAAGATCAGAGGCTGATCTATACAGTCCTGGAAAATGTTATTTATCACTTTCATAATTACGTTTGGTATCTTGGTGAAGGGACTGTCGTAGTATGATTAATCAAGTCGCTTTGGCCTGTTCACAAGAGGCCAAGTAGCAGGTGTGTCTCACTCCAGTATAAAAGCCTAGTTGTTTCTATACGATAAACATTTTGGGGGGGATAATCTTACATGCTGTACTAATCTTTTAGTGGAATGCTGATTTATTTCAAGTGATATATAATATCAAATATAATTTTAATTGGAAATGCATGCGTAACAACATTGTGTGTTGTGTGTGTGTACCACTTGTAGCCCACATGTAGGAAGCAAACCAGTCAATGTCCTCAGCTCTGATGGGACCATGGCAGCTGTTCACAGTGACATTGTGAACACTTCATCCAAAGTGACTTCCAAGAAAGAGCTTTACAAATAGAGCCTCGGTCACTGATCATAACAACAAGCACCACCAAACCATGTGGGTTACCAGAACATGCAACATACATTGTGAGAAACCAAACGGGTGCCAAAGGGAAAAACCAAGACCATTCAGTTAAATAAGTTACAATTAAATAACATGAACCTCAAACATGTAAGAGTGTATCTGTAGGAAAGGAAGTAATAATAACATACCTTGCTGCAAGTACAATCATTTCTAATCAGTTACATCTGGCGAACAAGAGCAACAAGTCCCTCAATAAGAGTCATTGTGATCTTGGAGGAAACTAACAGCAGGTCCAGCAGTCATTCCCCAAGTACTGATGAACTCCCAGGATGGAGCCTTGAAGGTGGGCAGACAGGCAGTGATGCAGGTGGGGCACTGATTCCACCATGGAGGGACCAGACAGGGGGAAAGATTGTGTTGAGATCAAGAGTGACCCAACATATTTGACAATACACCACGTTGTTTACCAGTATCCAGTAGGTAGGCCTACTTTCCACCAATAAACTAATTAAGTGTCCCCCCTTACCCCTACTGTATTCAACAGGCTGGCTTCTGTAGTCTCTGGATGTGTCTGTTGTGGTATGTGTGTGTGTGTGTGTCCTCTCCGTCTCACCTATCCCCTGCCCTGAGCGCAGTCTGCCTCAGATGGTTAATTATCTCTTGTCTGAGAGGAGATCATATCCCCAGGGCCTGCTGCTGTGCTGGATCAGGCCTCTCTATTGAACCCCCTGCTATGGCCCAGAGCCTGGTTAATAACGATTCATGCAGCTGTCAATCTTTCCGGCTGATGCCATCAATATTACAGTCGCTGCCGAATAACCGCAATTAAAAGAGAGATCCAGTATTAAGGAATAGGAAAAAAACATGGTGTATACGTTGAAAACAATGACCTGACAATGTTAACATAGTATGAGTCTCTTTTCCAATGTTGCAACTTGAGGTATGTTACGTCGAATTGAAATGCGACTAACTCTTGAAGGATTTCTATGGTAAAACATTTATTTGTTTAATCTGCCAGAGACCCAGGCATTCTGACGCAGCAGGGAACATTTCCCAGTTCACTTACATTAGTAAAAGAGATTCGCAAGGCAACCTACAGGAGGGGCAGGTTGAAACCTCTGGTCTCTAAATTGGAGTCTCGGGTTCTCTTCTGCAATTACCCTGATTACAAAGCCCTTCATTTGATTGACTGAGGTGAATTTCATTTACACTTGGTATTACCGCTAAAACAATGGTCTCAGCGTTTATTATTTATACAGCGAGGAGTCCTTTGACTAGAGTGTGTTTGGTGTGAATACGATGTGAGTGCAGTTTATTGGACAAATTTGTGTTTTTAGACAATGTTTCTCTTAATGATAGAATTCCGTTGTTCTCACAGTGGATTATATCACGATGCTTTAGACTTTTCTGCATAATGAACTCTCAGATTTCTCCTCAAGTGTCGACTCCCAGCAGGCTACAACACCTAACAAGGACCTCATGCAGCTAAATAAAGAGCTCTCTTTGCTCGACCTAGTTTACAACACCTCTGAAAGTCAAATTCCCAAATTTACACTTATTGCTAATTCTCCCCACGTCCTCAGACAAATATTGCTTCTGTGAAACACCATATCTAGTAATCAATCATATCACCTCCGTGAACTTGCTACGCCATTTATTAAGCGCTAAACAAATGCATGGGACTGAGCAGGCTAGCGTCTGTTTCCAGGGCCAGAGAATGTAAATTCGAACAGAGTAACAAATTAGCTGGACGTTCCCCCCCCCCCCCCTCTCTCCTACCCCCCCTTTTTTTCCGCATGCATTCCAAATGTGCTTGTGGCAATTGGCTATGCAAAGGCACCCCAGGTACACATTAAAATTGCAGAGGTTACAAAAACTAATTTGCATTCACAGGCATGGAGCCAGGTGAATAATCCCAGTAGTTGTTTTCTAAAGCACTACAGAACTATGAGAGGTATACTGAGTTAAAGGAGTGTGTTGGAGTGTTATATTTATACCACATGTCTGACTAATTATATCATGTTTACTGTATTTAATTATATTTCAATTGCTATACAGTACAATGCAAAGTAGATCCCATTAGATGGTGAAGTTGCGTGTGAAGTTAGTTGGGAAAAACAGACCATGATTCCCTGACCACACTGACATTAGCAGACAGAAATGTCACTAGGCTGTAGAGACCTTAACTTCTTCAGTGGCTCTGCCATCTTCCTGGATCAGAACCACAAAGCTAAGGTACGCCAAGTCACTTTGGCTTTCTACATTCACTCCAAGTGTGATTCAAACATATCTGAATACAGGCTGTCTGGTCTGTATGGCCAATCCCTCTTTACCTCTGATCAAGTTGGGTAAAATAATCATTTTACCTTACTAGTTGAACACCGAATAGTAAATTGGTCCTTTATCTGGAAAAATACACATTCTTTCAACAATGGCCATCATTATTTTCCAGACTGTGTTAAGGCATGTTTTGGAGACAAAGTAGTCGATTCAAATTGAAGTCAGAGTGAGTGTGCTGTGTTACGAATCAGGCAAAGGGGACGGGGGGGGGGGTTGGACTCATCAACATTTCTGCGAACGCTCGTCATGGATGGAAATGGCAGTCGGGGGGTCCTTTAAACATGAATACAGCCTTCATACTGACGCAGCGACCCAGCCCTGAACTTCCTCCTATCTCCATGGAACAGACGTCTGTGAAAAAAAAGAAGCCAATGTTTGAAATCCGTCCCTGAGATTTCCTCTATGTCATGTGAAGGAGAAAGAAATGAATTTCCTTTTCCCTCATTAATGGAAACTCTCACCCTCCTCTCCCCCCCCCCCCCACCCCCCAAAAAACTCACCTTTTATCCCACAATTTAAAATGCATAAAGTGTGACTTGGCGATTACTTTTTACACATATTGCCTTTGACCCGCCTGTCAGCTAATTATCATAATGTGAGGCCGGATGTGAACGAGCCCTCGCTTCTTCTTTTGTGTCACTGTAATTGCATTCTTAATTTCAGAGGTTAAGAACACTGGTATCTCCATCCTAACTGGTATCACATGAGATCTCCGAGTCACAGTTATGGGGGGGGGGGGTTAAGAGACTGGATCCAGCATCAGGAAACACAAGTAATTATCCCCAAAAAGTTGCACAGCAGAAGAGGTTTGGAGTTCATCATATGAGGGTGAGCTTGAATGTGAGTTCACACACACACACACACACACACAAATGCAAAATGATCAAGTAAAATAAACAGTTTGCACTGACAACCTGTAAATCCAGTGTAACCTTGTCCAAGGTTAAACTTTTGAGGATGGCAAGATTGGTGTGATAAGCAGTAACACAGATAAGAAATATACATTTTATAATCAAAAATTGATTTTTTTTTCTTTTTCATCCTGTAAAGTCTGACATTAAAATGACATTGCAAGATGGAATAGAGAGTCTATCTCAGACTGGTAGTTAGTAGAGATGTGCTTTTTCATGAAGAGTGGACATTAGAGTGGTCTGTTGACATCTTTCTAGTCTTAGTAGAAACTTACTAGAAACTATCTGCTTGAGCTTTTCTTTGGTCGTCGGCTGTAGGACTGTTGTTCTTATGACAAACTTGAGTTGTGGTTTCAGGGGAGATTAGGTGAGTCACTAGATCAATACAAGCGGTATCATTTCTGAACCATTCATTGATTTACACAGCATAATGTTAACGTGAAAATGTTTTCTGGAAAGGTCTTGAGGGGGTTATTAATGAATGGGCCTGCCTGACTTGTGGTTTGTTCCACTTTTTATTGATTTTAGAATGTATGTAATAGCAAGGCAGTCTCACAAATATGTATGTGTGTATATATATATATATATATATATATATATATATATATATACATAAACAAAAATAGTGTTTGTATGTGGTTACATGGACACAGGTTTACTTTTCCAGGTTCTGCATCATTTGGCTTTGACTTTGCCTGCCAAGGTGTCAACCCTCACACTTTCATGTTATAATCGTTAGAGGCAAATGAAACATGTTTTCAGGTAGATGAAAGGATAGCCGGATGGCAGTCTTAAAATGGGAGCATTTAAGTAAAGTAACACACGGCTGTGCCATATGAGACGAGACAGGAAATAACCTAGACCTCCAGCACACTGTACAGCCAACAGAATCTGTCCCTCCTCCTGTAGGTGTACAGAACCTTCCAGACGAGCAAGATCTCAATCTCTCATGAATTTACTTGACAACGTCAGGGAAACATTTGAGAGTTACAATGACAGGCGCAGCTAGTGCCGTGAAGAGGTGATCTATATTCACGGTGGAGATAGATAGTCCTCTGGCTTTGTGTAAAACAAGACTGTAATCAAGCAGTAAGACAGGTTCTAATTATTCATCGCCCTCCTGTCTCTCAGTGACAACTCTGCTTTTGAATTACAGCCCTCACCCTGACCCGTCTGTCTCAGAGGACACTTAAAAAACAAAAACAGTGTTAAAACACAGACTCACTGATGCTCACACACTCAGATTCATGTTCAGCCCATATAAGCAAACAGACATCTGTTGCATTCAATCTCAGTGAGATGTAGTATTGTTTTACCTGAACCGGTGTGTGTGTGTGTGTGTGTGTCGTTTGTGGCAATACACAACTTCAAACACACCAGAGGAAGAGGATGTGATGTAACAATGACGCATTTGTCACAGATTAATGCGACCCCAGAACAAACATCACGTTAAGATACTTTTATTCTGATCTAATCTCAACACAGATGTCCCTTTCAGAAATGCTGCAGTGAAGAAGGATGAACTGAAGAAGATGAATAAAGGTGGAAATGGTTAAAAGTGTCACCTAAAAATAGCTGACGCGTGAAAGCTTAAGTAGATACATTATCTGATAAATCAGCAGAAGAAGCAGCCTGCAACAGCAGAGCTGTTATCTCCGGCTCGAGTAAACGGCGTGACAATCTAGTCAGTACCGTAGGTAGCTGTCACCTTGATCCCTCCACACACACAGTTTTACACCCCCCCCCCCCACACACACACACACACACACACACCAGTTAAGGTCACAAGCAGTTTGTCCTCCCATAGCAGTAACTTGAGTTTGCTTGCTATAGTGAAGCTTGCAGAACTCAAGACTATGATTCACATTAGCGGCATTAGCAGAATAGAGGTAAAAAGCAAACCACTTCTACATGAACTGGATGGCAACTTAAAAGTGAGAAAACGAGCCGACAGCCTGCCTTCACCCTGCCACCCACTCTCTCACCACTCACTCAACCCACCCACCTACCCTATACATCGACCCCCTACTTTACATCCCTCCTTCCCCCTCCTCCTCTTCCTCCTCCCTGTTGAGATTGATTTACCTCAGGATCCCAGGCCAGCTGTTATTGAGGTCCTTGCAGACAGGCCCGCTATGATAGCAGAATGAAAGTGGGACACCGATAGCATCCAGAGAATGATGGAGAAGAGCACCTTATCTCCGATGGAAAGATCCATCATTCATATGCTGAGGGAAATCTTTGATTTAAAGTCTTACTGGGGACTCCAGGGATGTTGCAATGACAGAAAAAACCCTATGTGCTACTTGAATGTTTGTTTGGTGGAGAGTCTTCCTGCGTTAGTGTTACTTTTCTGTCATACAGTATCTTGTAGGTGGGGCGCCAGAGTGACTGCATAGCCATTTTTGGTTTCTACAATAGAAAAGACTCAAAATTATTTGTTGTTTGTATATCATCATGGAAAGATATTTGACTGAAATTCCTCACTGTTTTGCCAGCCAGCATCCAGCTCATTCCAAAACTGTCCGTTCCATTGTTCCTCAGGACACCCTGGGCTGTGACCAGTCCAATTCTGATTTGCTCACACAGGTGATAGATGTGACAACCTTCAACAAGGCCTTGAATATATCGGCGTCTGAAATATTCAGTCACTTACATCACACCGAGCAGTCTCTCTGCGCTTCCCTCTGGCTTGTGAAATATGTCTCTTCATGTGGCTCCCTTCTACACAAGGGAGTAATATCTCCCATGATGAGGTGGGTCCCAGCAGGCCAGAATGGATCCGCACTACATCACACGTTACCATCCATCTCTCAGCGTGCCACAACACGGTCAATATTCAGTAGGTTTTCCCTGCCTGTCGTTGATACACTGGAGCGCCTCATGGGACCTCCTGGTTCTGGCATGTGAGGATAACTCTGCTAACTGTTCACACTCTTGGTAGGAAAACACTTTGGAATTGACATTTGGAACTTGTGCTTCTAACTTCTGAATGAATATATAGAGACTTCCTACATGACGCTTCCAAACGTCCTTGTTGAAATTCAGCAGCCTATATTTGATCTGCTATTCAAAAGGGACTAAAATGTCCTAAGTACAGTACATCATACCACAGGCTGTAAAAATACAAATGCAATTTAGATAATAACGGTGAGGAGTCAGACCAATATTACAGGTTATCTAGAACAACAATAACTATTATCTGTCAGGCCAGAGGATCTTAAAATACAATCATCCATACCTATTTGGCATAATACGTATTCCAACATTAATAACTCATTGATCAGGAAATTGGCATTGATGTATTTCTTTTCTGTGCATCAGACTATGTCATCATGTGGTTCGAAAAAATGAAACTCCTGAAAAGATTATCGACGTGGAAAATGTCCTTAATCGGTATCCATAGTCATCTTTCTGAGCTTTGGACAAAGATTTCTTTTCATTTGTGAGATAGGATCCTGATGATATGATTGCAGATCATCCATGATGCATCTCAACAAAGTATTCAGCTAACTTTAAACCAGATATTCTTATACAAGATGTATAAACTGACAGTAAGCATTCTTCTGCGTGCTTTAACCTATTTAAGCTTCAACTTTCTCTCACAGTAAATCGTGTCTTTTATGTTTAGAAACCTTTCGTTTATTATATTTTGTGCCGAATATCTTTTTTCCCGCTTGAGCAACCATTTCAATAGTTTGTATTGTGAAGTAGTAACTACTTAGACGGGTCTTCGTGTTGTGATGCCACTGCTTGAGTCCTACCTTGCCTTCTAACCCTCTGTAAAGCCTGTAAACCCCCTGGTGACGTCTTCTGGAGATAATAACCAAACAGATGGGATCTGTTGATGAACATGATCTTTGAATGATGTCTCATCTGCAGTCACTCACAAGTCTTAATTAAATTACCCAGAAGGAGAATCCTTCCAGAATTGCAAATCGTCAGCAAGCGGGATTATTTCACATTCTTTTGGCAGGTGCCATCCAAAAGCACATGGTGACATTTCACTGTTGGTTTTCAAGATGCGCTTTTTTTTCTTCTTCCTCATTTGATACTTTGAAGTGTTAATGCCGACTTCTCAAAGGTCACAGATAGATGTATTCAATTAAGTCTTCGTTTCATGTCAATATCATGTGGTGCTATCCTTTCTGTCTGTCTGTCCCTCTCTCTCTCTCTGTGTGTGTGTCTCTCTCTCTCCATTATTCTTTCTTACTCTATTGATGTCAATAATAAATATATATTTGGTTGTGTCCAAATGAAAGTGTTCCTGGCTGCCTGTGCTGGTTCACTGTTCAGTCAGTCACTAAACATTACAGCAGCGTGCGAGCAGGAAACTGAACAAGGGAAGACATGCAGCCTGAGGCTGATTTGTTTAACTTTGAAAGGTTCTTTGGTTTGTGTTAAATCTGCTGGGAGCTACATAGCAGCAGATCATCCAGCCTTTTCCCAAGTGGCACCAGCTAATACTCGTCTGGGATGTGTGTGTGTGTGTGTGTGTGTGTGTGTGTCAGGGGAAAGAAGGGATACAGGCAACAGACACTGAAATGACAGCTCTCATTTGGGCAGCTGCTAAAAATGACTAAATGTAAATGTAAACAAAGCAATAACAAAAACATCGCACACCCTTGTTTTTAAAACTCCCTCCCTCTTTCTATCTCTTTCTGTCTCTCCTCCTCTCTCCATCCCCCTTCCTCCCTTCGTCTCAATCTCTAAGGAACCATTTTATTTCTAACCAGCTCAGAACAAGCTAGATGAACCTCATGAATCACATTACAGAGGGCTTAATTCACCAAAGTGAGGATCTCTGGAGAGAGCAGGAACGGCAAGGGGAAGAAGAGGAGGAAGAGGAGGCGACAGGAGGAGACAGAGGAGGAGCAGAGCGGAGGAGGTGACAGGCGGAGACACGTTAAGTCTTACGAGACGGAGGGGAGGGTTTCTTGGTTTGGGTGGAACCAGTGCCGTCGACTCAGGGTTGTCACACGGCACAGCTGGAGCTGCACGCTCCTGGGGGGTTGTGGGTAGGAAAGTACAGATAGGCCCGGTACTGCTCATCCATCCGAGCTAATCCAGTCTAAGCGCTTATTCGTGGAGGTGTGGTGGAGATCACCTGGGTCTGCAAGGGATCACAGTCTCCTCAGCAAAAATAAGAGCAAGTCTTTCGAATAGAAAAGCTGATGGAACAAGAAGGTAGAGATTAGCATTAAACTTGATAGATGCAAAAGTTTCAGGATGTTAATCTTCGAGCGAATCATGGCGTTTGAGGCTGCTCTCATAATGACACACTCTGCCTGTGTAAGCAGCCGTCCAAGGACGCATCGTTTCACAAAATGAAAAGAGAAATCATTTTTCTTTCGAAATGCGGTTGAGGGAATCTAATTGAAAAGGTTCATATTAACCTTAAAACAAAAGGTAGGAAATGCAGACTTTCTCTAATGCCCCTATTTAAAATGATTCGTCTCACCATCCATAATTTAACTGGCTGAAACTGAACTGCTCTCAGCTAGCCCAGAGCTCCCCACACATATTTCAAGTCACACACAGTAATGTATTTTGACAAGTAAATTGCTTGCCTTTTTGCTGATAGCTACTCACATAAATAATGAATTCTTAGTAATAGCCACAGTAATAATGCAAGCGAAGAGGTGACGTGAATGAAATGGTTATTTCTGAAAAGAGCCACACAGTTTAGTGTTTTTCTTTTTTCTATGAAGAAAAATATTATTTCACTCACCAAATGTGTTTTGGGCATTTTACAGCTATTTGACCATGTCATTTGCTGTGGCTTACTTTGTGCTGTTAAATTGACTGCGGTAAACATCTATTCGAGAAAAAAACTTACATTATCAAAATGTATGTAATTTTTGTGTAATACCCTATAAATCACGTTATCCAAAGCATCTTTGTAGCTTTTTGTTATCGTCCCACTCAACCAGAAACTCTTGCTCTCAAAGGCCCAATTTAAATAATTATATGAATGCTATATGGTGTCTGGTGAAAATAAACAAAATGTTTGTACAATGAACGTTAAAAAAAAAGAAGACTTTGTCCAACTTTACCCAGATTTGTCAATAGTACTTTGATTGGGAAACGTCTGGCATTTCAAACCAGAGCTGCTTGAAATTTGTTTTGGTACCGTTCAGTTACTATAGTAACCAAACCACCACAAGGGAAAATACATAAAGCTGATGCCAGTGGTGTCTTCATAATTCAATAACAATAATAACAGTAGACAGATCAAATACTGTGACTAATCAGACACCATTTCAGTAACAAGCTTAGGCTTAATTAATGACACTGATCTCAGTGTGGGGTCATAGTTGGGCTTTGTAGAGTTTTTTTTTTAAACTAAACTGTCAGATAGTTACGGTACATTTTGAAGTCTTTGCATTCTATAAGCATCCGATGTTGAAAACCAGAAGAGGAGTTTGGGGTGTGTTGAGACTGAACACCTTGGTAAACAGGTACAGGTATGTTTACTACGTAGCCGCTCCTATCATGCTGAACACAAACACAATTATTTTGCAATACACACACACACGCACACAAATACACACAAACACACGAGTGTCCTTTTATCTCTCCTGGAGGAGCAAACGAGTAGACGGAGCAATTTGGCTCTCAACCCATTTCCAAAAGCATCTTTGAAGACAAAGATATTTGACACAACATCAAAGTCAATGAAGAGGGATAGAACACAGAGGGGGTAAATTACTCAGCATCAGCGGACATGAAACAAGGGGGCAGGTCCTCCGCTGTGTTTGCTCCAGCCTAAGAGGACCCAGGGCCCTAAATGGGATAATGATGGATATTATGTGGATCATGAAGCTGTTTTTGTAGTTCCTTCGCCGCTCATTAGAGGAGTCACACCTAAAATCCTTGAATAACTTTCTCTCTGGAACTTTCATCTCCTTGTCTGTGGATCAGTCTGTCGTCACGACGATTCCAGATCAGCCCTGTTTTCCAGATCTCCCATTCACTCCCTTTTTAAATACAAAACAAATTCTATACATTTTTTGACCAAAAAAAAGAAATAGATACCATGAATAGTTGTTCCCTAGATGTAGTTAACACCATCAACCCTAAATAAACCCCCTCATTGCCATGGTGCTACATTTCTCTTTATGCTGAGCAGTCAGAAAACGAGCTGCCATCAGCAGACAGGGTTAAAGGTGGCAGAATGCAGACAGGGCTGCGGTCACAGCCTCCTGTCAGCCCTGCTCAGCTCCCACCTTTCCATCACCACACCCTTCAGAATCCTAGTAAACGATGGATGTTACTGACAACAACAAAAACTCCACAATAGCGAATCCAATTTCTGCTCTTACTTTAGCTCGTTGGAACACAGGCAGAATTTATAGGTCAACGACACTAAACACTTTACAATGGAATTGTCTTTTTACAGCCAATATTTCAGGGTTTCAGTCCAGTCGGGAGATATCCCTGTGTGAGCACTAGAGAAGAGGCTGAACACCTGAAGATTTGGAGCATGCTGACACTCTGGATTATGTTTCTAGGATACGATGTGGGAGAGGAGAATATGATGTGACTTCACAGCTGGCGGAGTGTAGGAGGAGGGGGCACTGTTCTACGTCAAAAACTGAACTTTGAACTTCAACAAAAAAACTCCAAACAAAGACTTGCATTTATTTTTTACTCTGTTGTACAAACACTTAACGGTAAATATTTATAATTAGACGATGTAACTAAGGAAACCAACAGCACATTCATGCAATATGAACCATGATGATAAAATACTTTGGTTCTCACATATCGGAAGGTTCTAGACTTTGAAGAAATGTTCCAAAAGGTATGGTACCAATTTCCCTCGGGACCTTACTTCTCACCTGCTAAGAGTTTTCCCTGTGGATTGACTAGTGGGTGCGGACCCCACCTGCACTGACGAAGGACGGACGAAGGGAGACTCATTAGAAGGGATCCCACTGTCTGCCTCAGCCCGTGTCTGGAGACACTGGGGATTCTTTGAAGAACAAGGCCTGATCTTCTGGCTGCAGAGCTGACATAGCTCACCTGGACAAGCATCTAATGAGGTGGACCTGCTGTGGTACCCAGGCCTCTGATTCTGGATAGGCTTCCCACACTCGCACAGTTAGAGCTAATGTGAACCCGAGGTGTAAAACTTTCTGTCTGTAAAGAAACACATGTGGGCGTCTCATCCATTCATGTGTTGCTTGGTTACCGCAAATATGCATCATCCATTTTCAGATTTTCCCTAATAGTTTGATTAAGAAAATAGGAAATCCAAACAATCACTTGTTTACCATCATGGAGTTTCTTCGTCTTCCAGCCAATGTTCAGAAACAGCTCCCTCAACCAACACCATACTCTATCTTTGTTTACCTCAGATGATTTAAAACCAACATCATATCTCTTCTTCTCTCTCTCGCTCTGAAGAAGATTGAACAGAGGAACATTGTCTAGTGTGCGGAGCCAGCTGGCTCCAACCATATCCCAAGTGTAAACTCTATTGAGAGGGAAACAGAGAGGGATTAAAGCTTGTCTAATGATCTGAGAGAGGAGCGTGTCTTTTAATAGGCTGACATGGATCATGCCACTGCAGGAACACAAACACCACTCAAGGGAAACAGGGCCTCGTCAGGAAACATTCTCACAAATCCCTGAAAACTGCACACTGTGACAAATACATGCTGCCGAAGTAATGCCACAAAATGAAATGATCAACTGATAAACTATAACACACGATGATTATGAGACAGATGTTGTTTGTATCAGTTGCAAGACCCCTAGTGACTAAATAAGCAGGTAACGGAAGCGGTTTGAGCAACTGTTGATTTAGCAATCCGTGAACTTTAGTATTTTCTCATGAAAGTCTCTGCACAGACAGGATACAGGATACAGACAGGAAACAGAATTATTATGTGCGAAGTGTAATTCTGAATTAATTGTATTGACTTGCTTTGTAAATTGGTTTCAGTGTGCGAACGATGTGAAATAATTGTCAAGTTAATATTAGTATGTAGTACTGTGATCAAACGAGTATTTTGAACACTGAAAGCCTTTAAGAATGAGCAGAGTTCTGAGTTCTCTGTTCAACTCGTCTGCGCTTTAATTAAAGGAAAGTGAGCACTTCAACATAATCCCTCCACATCCCACAGGATTTAGGTAGAACGATTTCTTCCCAGCAGGAAGATTTGCGGCCTTGTCTATTGACTATGTGTTTGTGAAGACGTCTCAATTTGTTCTTTTGTGTTGGGAACGGCTTGTTAGAGTTTCCAGAGAAGACTATTGACAGCACCAAACTGTCATGCAGTGCATATAAAGAGAAGCGCAAATAGATTCACAACCTACATTACCATCTGTCATTCCGTGTTGACAAATCTACTTCTCTAACTCCATCCTTGATTCATTAAATACACAACATCTGTAAACATTACCTCTATCACTTCAGTTCTTGAGCGGAGTTTTCATCATGTAAATGGCCTTAATTTCTCTATTTTTTACCCAGTTTTCTTCTTCTCTCATTCTACGGGAATCTTGTTAATTACCATGCGGTGCTTACATGACAGTAAGGGTGAGAGTGTGGTTCAAAGATGGCCGAGCAGAAGGATGCAGAGCTGAGGGCTGTGATTTATGAACGCACATAGAGAGGACTAAATCTGCTCTCAGTGGGTACCATCTGAGGGGGACACTTGATTGAAGTCTTAAAATGTTTGGAGAAATAAATAATCTTGACTTTGTGACATTATTCTAAACTCCGACCTTTAGCCGTTCGAGGAGACAGGCGTGATTAATTAAATGTGCTGCGCTAACAAACGTGGGATTAATTTCCCTCCGGATTTAACGGCGTGAACTGCTACATGGCTCTGTGGTGTTCATCCACAAGCTAGACCCCTGTGGGCGCTCACTTTGTTGTTCAAATGGTGAGGGCAGAGAGCAGCTCGATGCTGGGATAGGTAATGGATGTCTTGCTTTCAACAAGTTAGGAGAAAGATAATGATAATGTACAAAACACCTTGATATCGTCTTAATCATAATGTACAGAACATCTTGATCTTGTCAGTGATTGGCCTGTAGCATTTTTCTTAAAACCCCCCTGATGTTTTCAGCTAGAGAAAACCTTTAAGAGGTTTTTTTTCTTCCTGAAGTGACTGAAAAATCGGTTCTTTATTTGTCCTATTGGGCATGTTTGCTGCAGTGCTTCAAATGAGCTTTTAAGAACCTTTTACCAGAATGCAGTATGTGATGTCGCATGAGACCGTTTTTCTCAGCAAAATGATTGAAGGACATTGTGGACAGTCCTTTAATGCTGGATAATTTAAGGCCTGAATCGATGAATAAACGAGGCTTCGTTGTATAATATTTGAAGGTAACTTTAGCTTTCAAGAAAGACGGACACTGAAGTTTTTCATGATTTTTTGGCGGCATAATTCCACTTCAGAATGTATTAATCTGGCTGGAATGGTTTAAATTCTGGGAATTTCACTTGAAAGCATTTGTCATTGAAAAGCACTGGCCCAAAATGTAGAAAAAAACATACAGTACAAACCAAGTTCAAATCACTCCTCAAAGTTAAGATGTGGTATGTAATCTGTTTGTTGATGTGTACTTTCAAGCACTTTGAAGCCAAGCTTAAAGGGTTTGTGGAAAGTTTAAGTATCCTACCCTGACAGGTTTACTCAGCTTACTGGGAAGAAGCTGGAAAACTTCTTGAAAAGTTGTTTGATTATCGCATTAAATAGTACAAACTATGTTAGTGTGTGTGTGTGTGTGTGTGTATGGATGGGTATGTTCTTCTCTCGGTTAAAAATAGACACCACTAAGACAAACAGAATATTGCTTTACACGGTGGAAAACACCACATAAATCGTTTTCACAATTAGCCAGTTCAATGTTTTAATTAAAAAACAACTGTAAGTCTTTGAAGAAATCAATTTTAACTAAAGAGGGAAAGGAAAGAATTCCCCAGTTAGTTTGGAATCCCTTCGCACTGTCAAATCAAAGAGAGCCACAACGATGCTTTGGGCTTGAGTTTCTGATTCACAGATTCTGTGTTGCTTTAAACAGAACATTTATAACAGTCTGACAATCACTTGAGGGAAACGACTTCGTTGTAACTATTAAGAAGGAACAGCTTGATACTAGGATAGGTAATGATTGCTTCTTGCTTCTACCATCTCAATGACGACTTTATTCTTCAGTTAATTAACAGTCACTTTGTAGAATGTAAATATATTCAAGCCCGTAAATAAAGTCATCGATTCCCCATTTCTATTGTTAAATACGTTTGTGAGGCTGGAGGGCTGTGCACAAATGCCACCGTTTTCTCTCAACACTAACAAGCACATTCGTAATTCAATTTCCAGATATCTTTGTAGTTATTGATGTGCCTTGACTGTAAGGTCTATTGACAATATCCCCTGATCCTCTTACAGACAGAGTCCACATGCACCCGCTCTAACACCATGTGCCTGGGCATCAGATACTGAGATCGAGGCCTGGTGTGGAAGGAAGACTCACACCAGATCTTCACCTCAGATCCTATTATAATCACACAATTTTACCAGCAGTGTCTCCATCCGGAGTTCAGCCATTTGATATCACCTGCAACCATCTGACATCATAAAAAAAAAACATTTTCAACCTCGACAGGCTTGCTAGCCGCGATGTACATGAGGTGAGGTTACTAATGCAGTGGGGCTGAAATCTGGTCTTGACTGCATGTCTTTGTGTTGAGTTTATGGAGGAGAAGCTGAACCGTCTGACACTGACGGAAACTGTATCCTGCCAGATGAAAGTCTGAGACTTCACAGACGAGGATGTTCAGCTTAGCGTGAGGGATTTGTGGTCCACAGCCCTGAGTTTGGTTGAACAGCGTTTAGGCCACACGTACCCCGAGAAAACTCTGAGACAACTCATGATGCTGTCATCCTCCAAAGTGTTCATTTCAGACATGTAAATTAGACTATCGTACACTTGAATACTTGTGATTTACATAATTCACGTACACACTCATACACTTAGTCACTCACATCTACACACACTTACACATTAAGAATGTATACAATGCATTTCCAACTGTGAATCACAAGCATCTAAATGCATGCACACTGTGCACTATATCTCCAACTTTGTGTGTTTGTTGTGTCCTGGCAGTCTAACTGTAAGGTATTTTAATGTGTAAAAGGGGTAAACATTTGGACATAAATTCTGTCCTATTAAATGACTAAGAATCCAAAATCTCCATGCAACATGCCGGACAACAAATATACCAGACTTCACACCTGTCAAAGCATCAGCAGTAGATTGCCCTGGTTTAAGCTCATGTAAAAATGTTTACTACTACCATCTGCTGTTCACTTGAAGAAACTTTATTTTTATTCACACAAAACCTGTTTCAAAGAAATTTAAATATATATAAGACTAACATTAAGTGTTACACTAAAGTTTCTATGCAACTGATGTTGTACTTACCTGTATACATTGACTCTACCCACATGTATCACTTCGTTGTTGAATTGAGAAAACGAGAGCAGAGTTGGAGGTTGCCATGACACTTTTTAGTGTATTGTTAGTGTGATAAAATTAGTAAATGTAGTTATCGCTGAAGATAATTAGCTGTTAAAATGTCCTGTTCTCAAATGTCATTCGATGAAGCAAACAAATCAGGAAATGATGGAGGATAAAATAGATTCTATTATATTTATTCATGTGCTGCATGCTTTCTTCACGATTCTCTATGATGTATTTTTTATGAATCACACTTCGTACCACTGAGAGAGTTTTGTGGAAAAGCTGTGGTTTCCCAGCCAGATTAAGCACATGTCTCTGGACTCATGAAGGCTGAATAGAAGTACTTTAGGCTTTTAAAAGGTTCATACTGTATAGAGACACACAAATGTGAATAAGTTGATAGCGTTTTGTCAACAAACGAGGATCATATATTGATCGAACCATAATTCAATCTATATTTTGTAAACAGTTTTTTTTTTTTTAGGGCACAATATTTAGGATGTTTGCTGTGAGTGTTCATTTATGGAGAAAAGATTTACTATCTGTATCATGGTTACTCTGCCAACTACATGATTATGACAACATATTTTACAAGAAGGCAAAAGTCTTAGAAAGAGGTACAGTGAAAAGATTCGATGAAGAAAGAGACCCTCAGACTGGCCAACTGCCAGTCATTCCAAATAGGCAGCTTGCCGTCGCCCCTCGGCCCCCTGGGAACTCCTTTACCCCTGCCCTCATCAGAATCCCACTGGGAGCTCTTTGTCTGTCATCGCCAGGGCAACCTCTGATTGGATTACAGATTGATTACGTTCCGTTGGTGTGATGCAGGACTGAAAGCTGGAGCTGCTTGATGGGATATTACAATCAGTGTCAATGCAGACCTGGAACCTGCTAACAGGGTCACAGAATCAGGTTCTGAGGTTTGAGACCTGGTGGTTGAACTGTTCTGTCTCAGTGGAAATCTGTCCTGTGGTCAGTGTGAACGCTTACTTGTGTCGTCACTCATCGACTTGCCAGGTTTCATGTGGTCAAGGATGAAGTTCTTTTTGGGTTTTGGAATTTTTTGGAGGCTAAAAAAATATTATTTTCTACGGCGTCAAAAACAATGTCATTTCCTTTTGCAGCATTTTGAGGCCAAAAGAAATGTGTGTTTTTTCTTATGGTGTCAAAAACAAAATTTCATTTGTACGTTTGTACGGAAATCATCATGTGTCATAGTTTGGATTTTCATAATAATAATGTAAAAAAAGAAAAGATTAATTAACAAAAACCTGGAACCATCTGCTGGAATTATGAAAAGCTGGATGTGGTTGACTTTACAGGAGCCTCTGGCAGCATATGGTATGTGACAGAGAGGGATCCCCAAAAAAAAAAACCTTTCCAGTTCCTCAACCTCCTCATGAACATCCCTCATTTTCAACATGTAATCCTGACTGGATTCTCTGGGATTTACAAACTAAGAACTCCATATGGTCTGATCACCAAGCTTAGAACAAGAACAAAAATAACCAAAACAATATTGCAATATTGCCACGCTAGTCTGTGGCAGATGTGTTTTGTTTGTGTCTGTGTGTGTGTGTGTTTTAAATGCTTTTCCTGCAGCTATGCTGTTGGAGCTCTGCTAAGCAGGATCTCAGTGATTATGTCCTGCCTCTTCTCCAGGCTGTTTTAGCGAGGCAGTTCCTGTGTCCTGCCTCTTCTCCAGGCTGTTTTAGCGAGGCAGTTCCTGTGTCCTGCCTCTTCTCCAGGCTGTTTTAGCGAGGCAGTTCCTGTGTCCTGCCTCTTCTCCAGGCTGTTTTAGCGAGGCAGTTCCTGTGTCCTGCCTCTTCTCCAGGCTGTTTTAGCGAGGCAGTTCCTGTGTCCTGCCTCTTCTCCAGGCTGTTTTAGCGAGGCAGTTCCTGTGTCCTGCCTCTTCTCCAGGCTGTTTTAGCGAGGCAGGCTGAGATGCTGTCACACTCACAGGAAACAGTTTCAAGGATTACTGTCGGCCCGTTAAAGAGGCAATTAATCTCTGTCTTCAAAATATGATACAGTGAAACTTCAAGGCCTTTTAAGAGCTTTGGAGAATGATGAGGCTCTGTTTACTAATTTCCCAAACAGCGTTTGTGTTCGTGTGTGTGTGTGTGTAAACTCTAGCTTATGTTTTTGTGTGTGTGGGTGTACTGTATGTTCATGTTTGTGTGTGGTGTGTACCAAATAAAAATTCAGTAAAGGAGAATCCTCTGAAATATATTACTGCTGATACTGAACTATTTAGCGCGAAATTACACAAAAATACACAAAAAGGCTTCTGGCAACTACCTATCTGTATTACATAACTGATGCTAAAATTGTTGTGGTCCGCTCATGAATTCAATTAAAATGTTACAGCATGTTTTGTTTTTTATGTTATTGCTGTCACTGTCTTCACCACACACACACACACACACATACACACACTTTCCCCTTTTCAATTAAATCCTGTTTTGTCTACAAGGCACCGGGCCGTTTCGAACGGGGTTTTGCTGTCTGGTTAAATAGAATGTTTGAAGAAAGTGCTGGTCTGTTGGCTCCCATCCATATGCCCTCCACTCCTGTCCTTGTCACCTGTTTGTTGTCAGATTAAAACCAGCAGAGTTAATAATGGATTGTGTAAATCACACAGGTCCAGCAGATTACATCAGATGTGTACAGGAACTGTAGAGACTGTAGAGACTGCAGGACAGACTGTAGAGACTGCAGGACAGACTGTAGAGACTGTAGGACAGACTGTAGAGACTGTAGAGACTGCAGGACAGACTGTAGATTATGTAGGACAGACTGTAGATTCTGTAGGACAGACTGTAGAGACTGTAGGACAGACTGTAGATTATGTAGGATAGACTGTAGAGACTGCAGGTTAGACTGTAGAGACTGCAGGACAGACTGTAGAGACTGTAGGACAGACTATAGAGACTGTAGGATAGACTGTAGAGACTGTAGGACAGACTGTAGAGACTGTAGGATAGACTGTAGAGACTGTAGGATAGACTGTAGGACAGACTGTAGAGACTGCAGGATAGACTGTAGAGACTGTAGGACAGACTATAGAGACTGTAGGATAGACTGTAGAGACTGTAGGATAGACTGTAGAGACTGTAGGATAGACTGTAGAGACTGTAGGATAGACTGTAGGACAGACTGTAGAGACTGCAGGATAGACTGTAGAGACTGTAGGATAGACTGTAGAGACTGTAGGATAGACTGTAGGACAGACTGTAGAGACTGCAGGACAGACTGTAGAGACTGTAGGATAGACTGTAGAGACTGTAGGATAGACTGTAGATTCTGTAGGACAGACTGTAGGTTCTGTAGGACAGACTGTAGGACGACAGAACAGTGAAACAGTCATTGATGCTAGCGTGGGGCTTTCTGCTATCTGATAGGGATGATGACAGCAGTCCAATTAACGGTCTTACAATGAGGTCTAATCTTAAATCTGGTTATTTAAGATACAATCAGCACGTCAGTGCTTTTTCGAAGGTTAGACATACTGTGTGATGTTCCTACCTGTACACTCACCCACTGGTTCTTCTTGTGTTCCTTCTTCTTTGTCAGTTGTGCTAAGGTAAGGGGGAATGTTCTGCTTGAGTTCCCTGCCACTGTACCTGACAAAACCAGGTAGAGGAGCTGAAGACCAAATGCAGTCGGACATTTCAACCTGCAGCCACTGGAAGGTTTGGCCTGATTTAAACCGGCAGAGCAAGCATGCTTACCCTGGGTCCGGATCTGAGTCTCTCTCTCTCTCTCTATTTCTCTCTTTCTCTCTTTCTCTCTCTCTCACTCTCTCTCTCTCTTTCTCTCTCTCTCTATTTCTCTCCCTCATTCTGTCTCACTCTATCTCTCACTCTGTCTCTCACAGGTATGGCAATCAACATCTATTGAATACAAGTACACACGCAATAATTGCACTCTTTTAAACTTCCTTCCTTAACACCCCCCCTCCAAAAAAAACAACCTTTGTTCCATTTGTCGGATCATTAATGGTTTGCCTGTAAAAGCAGAGCCAGAGATTGTGTCATTCCATTCCAGACTCGCTTTGTTTAACTCAGAGAAGAGAAACCAACAATCATCCTGGAATCACCCGTTTCACGGCGCCCTTAAACCTCACCGACTCCAGAGTGACAGGTCTCCTCTGGCTCATATGAATAATTATATTCCCATTCTCCTGCATGGACCCCTAAGAAAAGGCCATTTGTGGAGTGTCAGTGATGTCTCTATCTGTTCTTTCCAAACGGGAGGGTCACCCAGGATAGACGCGTGCCACACATTTTATTCCCCCCTCAGACTTAATATGATTAATGAGGATGAGAGCCAGGAAGAGGAAGTAAAACATCAAACTTCATCCACAGGAACCTAATTACATCTTCACTTAGTCTTAGACTGTTAGATTTGACTTAAGGAATGACTCGCGGTGACTTGGGGTGAAAACAAGAGTTGTTATTGTTGTGCGGTTGCTCCTGCATATGCCGTTAGGCATAAGGCAAAACGAGGTTTTCGTCAGCGTATCCTTGACACCTTTTGCGTAGTTAGAACAAGTAAAAGGTATTTGAGCAGGGGAGAGAACGGCCATCTTTGTTTTCAGACTGGTATGTATTTTTCCTGCACCTTTCTCGTCCACCTGGACGAGAGAACTGCACAGCAAGCTGTGGTCACATGTTTGAGAAGGATGAGGAACATTAGCCTGCTGAGTGTACACACGTGTCAGTGCATGTTCCTGACTGGGATGTGATAGTTGTGTGTTTGTGTTATGTGTTTGTGCGTGTGGGTGTGAGCGAGTGTGTGTGTGTGTGCTCGGTCATGTAGATGCTCGTGCTAGCATGTCCCTACATGTGTGTATCCGGTGCGTGTGTGGTCACACGTGTGTTCTTGTGTAATGATTATACGTGTTTGTGTGTGCCTGAGTGTGTGTGTGTGTGCTTGTGTGTCTGTGTGTGTACGCGTGTGCTTGTATGTGTGTGTGTGTTCTTGAGTGTGTCTGTGTGAGTGTGATGTGTTTGAGTGTATGTGTGCATGTGTGTGCTTGAGTGTGTGTGTGTGTGTGTGTGAGTGTGTGTGTGTGTGTGTGTGTGTGTGTGTGTGTGTGTGGAGAGAGGGAATAGGAGGCTGAGCACTGCTGGATTAAGGACTGAGGAGTGAATCGTCTGTGGAGAGGAGATGAAGGCAGATCTGAGGGTCCTGAGGAACCGTGTGTGAGGGGCCCGGGCCCCGATAAGACCACAGCGGCCTAATCCTTCCCACAAAGCTCCCAGTCAATACCCACACCCAGGAGAAGGTAGAGGGGGCTCCGGGGGAGGGGGGGGGGCTCCGTCGCTGACCTGACCGCTCTACCTGGTCTCACCACCTGTGTCTCTCACAAAGGGGGCTCCAGATCCGCTGGTGGGTTTCCAGTCAATCAGGATGTTACAGATGCAGATTTTATAATGTGAGGATATTGTTAACAATGTTTTGTGTTACTGTATCCTTTAACCACGCTTGTTTTTCAATGTATCGAATGTTTATTTATAGACAGGTTGTGCTGTTGTGTCGAGTTAAAAACAGAGGTGTCAGGTTGCACTGTACTTTCATCGCAAATATACAAGAGCGAGCAACAAATCTTCTCATGCTGAAATATGGAATATACAGGTGAGACTGCAGGTGAATGTGCTTGACAATAATACCTAGTATGGGCTTTGTACAGCTGACCTTTGACCTGGTGACACTAGGTCCCACATCCTGCTTACACTGCCCTGTGTATGTATACATGCAACCCCACCACTGCAAATATCCCTGTTTTCTCTTATCTATTAAAAGTCCCCCCCCCACCCCCTCACACACACACACACACACACACACGTCCATTACCTCCCCAGATAGTGGCATTGGAAACTTGTCACTTGTATTGATTTCTCTTAAACTGCAATTTACATGGATATTTGTGGGTGTCCTCGGGGCAAACTGTGTTCCCGGGAAGCGACCCCTGTGCTCCGGGCCCCTCAGGCAACCTCGGAACGGTTCCACCGCACAACAGAACCTCAAAGTGACTTTTCTGTCTGACATCAGCAAACGTGTCATGTTTCCGCAACAGTATGGCTTTTTTTAATGTCATAAGGAAAATGAATTTCAGTTGGAAGGTTAAACCTGATGTGGCCACTTGTGTTTCTCTATCGTTTTTTTTTTTATTTACCAGAAAAATGTATCCCTACTGATACGCCTTAATAATGGTAAGTTTACATTTCATGGTCGTTTTCAAACATCGTTTTTAGACAGAAGTCTGATTTCAATTATTTGTGGTAGTTTAGTTGAATTTTACTTTAAATACAATTGATGATTACTTATTTTATATTCATCTTTTATCTTAAGGAGGAAAATATGCTGAAAATCAAGGCCAGTTCATTGTGTTGGAGTTTAAAAGCGATGTTTTATGTATGATTGTGAATCCATATGGCATAAGAGAACATACAACACACACCTGACCTTGCACACAGAACTGGGGAATTCAACATAACCGCAAGCTAGGAAAAGCCACAAATGCTTTTTGAAAGAGTCGACACTGTGGTCCAACAAAAAAGAGAAAGAAAGCCAAAATGTCACATTCTTCAAACTTTCCCAGGCGCAGCAGCCTGTCATAAATCCTTTACCTCCTGAAGGTCACCAGGTCTGCCCCCAGACCAATAGAACTAGGAACAAAACAAAAGCCATTAACATCTCTGTGTCTATACGTCTTTACATTGATTTATCTATCCTGCTTCATGCATGTTATACATGAAGTTTACAGTAAGGATCACTAACACACGTCAACAGTGTGTGCTACAGGTGGGTTGACTATCACAGCACTGTAAGGCAATTATATTACAGAATCACTGATATTGATATTAGTTATATCTTTAACATTCTACTTTCCTTTTAATGTCATCTTGGGTTATACAATGGTAACTTAACCTACTCTGAGGTGGAAGAGTAAGTGTGAGTGACAGAGAGAAATAGAGAAACAAGAAACAGATATAAAGACATTCTTGAAAATCCTAATCATAATAATCCTCTTTCAGAACTCATAATAATCTCTGGCACAAGATGCACACAGACTTTTGGCGGGGAGTACAGAGACAGATAAGACACCAAGTAAAAGACACCTTTAACTTCCTATTTGTGCCCCCTGTAGGGAACACCCAGGATCTCCTCTGCTCTTCTGCCCGGTGTTGGGTGGGCAGAGCGGGTGTGATGGGGTGCAGGTGGGGCTACTGCTGATGTCACAGCCAGAAGACAGCGGTGGTTGGATCTAATTAAAATTGGCGACAGCAAATAGAGAGGCTTCCTGCAGGATTGGACTCAAACTCGCTGCGTGCCCAAATGATCGCAGCGCGAGCCTGATTCTTTTAGACGCTCCGCGCGACGCAGGCTGGTGTCAGCGCGAGCCTTCATACTGAACACGCGCTCTCTCTGGCAGAGGACTCGCTGGAGTTTCACCGGTAATTGGAAAGACAGAGGTTTAGCAGCGATACACACACTTCCCCGGTAAGAGTTCGGGAGGGAATAAAGAAAGTCAGAAATATCCAGACCGCCACCGAGGACTGTTTTCCTGTTTTCTATCACGAGCTGAAAACAAACAAACCGTTTGTTTTGAACATACCGAAATCCAAGTTTCTCCAACCGTCAGACGAGCCATGGCTTCAGTACTGGGAAACAGCAGCCGAGCTTCCGGAACTCCCAGCAGTCAAGTCAAATGCAAGTTTAAAAGACGACGGAGGAGAAGATCGAAGAGAAAAGGTAAACTTTTATTTTTTTTATCAATGAATATATATATATTTTTTTTTAAAGAAAGGATTTGAAGAACAAAAGGTCGCGTGCACCTTGGAGCAGTATCGGAGCGCACGCTAACGTCTCGAGCTGCATTTAACATGAAACATCCCAAAACATTCAGATGGTGGCGTTTAATGTAAGATTAACCTAATGAAATACAAAGCGTTGGTATTTGTCTTCATGCCACGTATAGACCTAAAGAAGCGCATTAGCCTGGTTCTGTTCCAGCGGACAGCATTGTCACCTTATGCCAGTAAAGTTCAAGTTTGCTTCATTCATTGAATGGATGGACATCTGTGCAGATGAACGGAATGTCAGTCAAATCATGTAGCTAATAAATATTCTATGCAATTATATTTCTATAAAAGTCTCAGTTTCAGGTGCACGTTAATTTAATATAGGAACGTAATATTCCTTAACCGGTGCTCAACGTGTACATTTGTATTGGTATTTTACAGTGCTGTAAAAGTGTCTCCAAAGTATTTCACATTAATGAAACATAACCTACAGTTAGGACTTTAAGCAGGCTTACTGTTAATGTCATGATTTCACTAAGTAGACACACAAGGCTGAGAGTTCAGGCCAACTGGATAAGCACTTCCTAACCCTCAACATTAGACTGCTTCAAGTGGAACTGTTAAAGCCTTTTAAACACCTGCAGTCTATGCACTGAACACTTCATGTGAATATAGCTTTTCTATTCCTTAATGTACATCTAAAGTTGCACTGTTTATAGTATTTGTTCACATACATTTGAATATATATTAGTAAATAGTTAAGTCAGTGACACTCACTTCATCTCAGCACACAATATGCTTGCATTTGTAGCCTTTACCACAGGTTAATATCACTAGTCCACTACCCACTACTAAGAGGAGTTCATGGTAAGGACAGAGAGAAAAAATCCACTAGTCTTAAAGTAGAATTCATTAAACGTTTCTACTAATGTATATGGTTGTTAAGGAGCATATGAAATAACCATCTCACATCTGGCATGGTATGAAGCTCCAGGCCGTATAGGAGACGATGGATTTACTCAGAGGCAAAATAATGACCGTGTCATCGGCTCTAGGTTCAGCATCCACACAACCTCTGACTGGCCAGTGTCATCCGACCTGCTCGCGCCTTATCGCTCCCTCTGACAGGGACAGGCTGAGCGGCAGGACCCCTGTCTGGACGCGCTGATAAACACATTTTCATTGATCAGGTCTATATCCCCCCACACACTGCCAGTCACTTTCTTTCTGTTTGTAATCTTCCGATATTTTGAGCCAATATTTAACAGGTTGAATTTTTTGTACAAAATGTCACCCAATGTGCAGTGTTTATATATGTGTGTTAGGATTGTTGAGTGGTAAAATGGTAAAGAGTAAAAGGTTAGGGTTAGTTTTGAAGAAATACAAAACGTAAACATTAACCCTTGAATAAGTACCGTTCAAATGAAGTAGGCCTATCAGACCAGACCACTGATATAATATTCACTCAGTATAATCCAGACTAACATACCTATAGGTAAACTCACAAGGATATTTTAAAAATACAAATTTTAAGTGTTACAAACCTGAAAAAATACATGCCTCGTATGTGTATCACTTATCAGATGAAGTATAAAATAAATTAATGTTGTTGTTTAAAAAATCTTGTTAAATTATTCTTGGTCATACATATAATGTTCCCCTTCTTATTTGGCTAAAAGAGGAGGGGGCTGTTTGCAGCTATTGTGCAATGCAATGAGCATTAGTCACTGTTGATGTGGTTTTGAAGGAGGTTACATATTGTGTGTGCCTGTACTGTGTTGTATTCAGTGAATACGGGTGAACAGCCAATGTTTCAAGTCTTAACAGCAACAGAACACTTAGCAAGGTTTCACAAGCAGTTTACTTATCAAAGTGTAGAGAACACAGCCCCATAGCATTTGATTTCTAATAGCCCAGTAGTAAAAAACGTAATTGAGACAAGGAAGACTATAGATAAAATATAGTGCCAAGGTAAATGTATTTACATAATGGAAATGACAGAGTTGGTTCCACAACATTAAGCTTTGCATATGAGTAACACGCAAGGCGTGCATATTAGTAGACATTCCCTCACAGTGTGTTTCTAAATGGCTAATTTATCAGCGCTGCTGATTCAGTTTGATAGCATGGGACATTAGGGGCAAGGGCCGATTGCAAATGAACTATCTTGCAGAACCAGTGAACACTATATGACGGCCTCTATAACAGTCCTCAATGATTCCCCGCTCTGCCGCAACATTACAGAGGGGAGAGACTGGGGGGGGGGGGGGGGGGGGGGGGGGGCAAGGGAGAGAAATGTATATTTGATTTTCTGACATTTGCTATTGTATCCATAATTGTGGTCAGCAAATTTCAACAAAATCCTTAAGCTTTGAAAATTGAAGTGCCATTTGATTTGATTTTTTTTTCTTCCACAAAAACAATCGCTTTTTACCCAAGGGTGGTGTAACCATTGTTAATTACATGAAGCCAGATATGTCAGCAGATTGTGCATTTTTTTAAATCCTAGTTCAGATAATGGAGATGAGATTGTAATTTTCTGTGTGTCTATTAGAATAACACACTCATCATCTTGAGAGCCCGGACAATTATGATTATAGTTCTCTTGGCAGAAGAGGACCCATTCTGGGATTATGTGGACATGGCATTTGGGAATTAATCCCTGGTAAATTCTCGAGATTATTTCGAGATGGGTTGTGTATGTAACCCTATGTGTGTATTCACAGAGTGTAAACAGATTGTCACTCTTGATTTTATTACATTTTTTTTTCTGTTGAATTATTGTTCTTTTCTTGGTTTATGACCCCATGGTGTCAGAGAGGACTTCTTGAACCAAACCCACATGCACATTAATATCAGCAGAATCTAAAAAGTGGGGCGATCACTATTATAGAATATTCATTTATTCATCATTTATCTCATTTTACCTAACTGCAACATTCCAGGAACTGTAATATACTGTGCCGTGTTGAATTTGAAAATCATTTTGCCATATATTCCAACAGTACTGCAAAACATTTATCATGATTTGATCTGATTGGTGCGATCGGGCGTTCATGTCGGCGCAAGGGTAGGTTTCTATTTGGGTTTCATTTGCTGTGCACCTGACTGAAGCACACATTGTCAACATAAGTACGTTATTCATTTCCACGTTTAATTTCCACGTTTTCAGCCTCTGTTCTATTGAAATCCCCAAGCATGTGCTCTATCATTAGTGTGTTATAGCAGTTTCTTAGACATACTATGTATTTTCCTTCTCTTTAATTATTCACATTGCAGTGACTGTGGATGCAGACCCACTGGATCCCTGTGTCGTCTCTTTCACGCAGAGAACAAAGGCAACTCGCCCTTCTTTTGGTAGTGATGTGGCCCGGTTTATTTAAAAGGAAAAAAAAAAAACATACATCTAGATGGAACAGCTCCCAATCTGTAGATAACATTCAGATTTTGTCTTTGCCAAGTTGTACTACAGTGGTAATACCTTTTAACTACTCCGTACTAGCCTGACGTGCCTTTCTGATTCCACACCGATATTAGTGATATGAAGATACCTCTCTCTATTTCTCAGCATTTCCCCTGAACGTTGTGGAGGGTGTTTTCTCTCGACCTGTCAACACCCTCCAGGTCAAATCTTACAGCGCATCATCACATCCGAGAGCTGTCGGGAATTCAAAAGCAACTGACACCAAGTGTCACATAATTTATGTAGCAATTACTGTTTGTGTTCTCTCTCTCCCCCCCGCGAGGGTGTGTTCGTGGAGGTCGGGCTGGGCGTGAGGAGGTGGCCAGGGGGGTGCAGGGGTGTCGTGGTCGGGGGGGCAGATGACTGGGTCACTGGCTTTCTGCTCAGCCTCGTCGCGCTACACCGAGGGGCCATCACACAGTCATTAGCCAGACAGACGTGACGCTCGGCTGAGGAGCTGTCCATGCTGACGTGGCTGCTAGATAAACACTGCCTTCCTTTTGGGCTGAACAGGGACAGCATATTAACGGTGCTGTTGATGTAGACGGCAGTATTAAGCAGGGGGCAGTCAGCCTGGGGTGGGACGAGGGGGGGATTTGAACCTGTGAGGAGGCAGAGTTGGTTAGTGTTCAGCAGAGTGTGAACATCAGGCCAATGTGTGTGCACAGCTGAAACCATCTTAACATTGATTGGAGAAGCACAGGGATTTGGGACCACAGCAGTGCACAGCTCAGCGCAGCAGGGCACAGCACAGCACAGCAGTGCACAGCACAGCAGGGCTGTTGTGTTATTTTGCACCCTATCCTGTGAACAAATAAATTACATTTAGTCATTCAGCAGACCCTCTTATCGAGAGCGACATTGCTCAGTACAGGGACATTAATAACGTGAATACCCTGAGGCAAGTAGGATGAAGTGCATTTCCCAAGGACACAAGGTCATGTTGGCACAGCTGGGATTTGAACCAAGAATGTTACTAGCCGGACTCCCTTATTGCTGAGCCACCTGACTCCCTGAATGAATAATGAGGGGGTTGCTTGATATCCTTTTGATCGGTGTAAATCTGTGTTGTTAGACAATTCAAAGGTTGGCGATCCTTTGGTTGAGGATAATAACAGTGCTACAGTTATAGGATAAGATAATCCTCTATTGGTCTCACAATGGAGAAATGTGATACAGTGTTCAGAAATACACCTTCATAATAAACATGAGTGCACCTATCACAGCTTGTAAACAGGAGTGTCCTGTATAATTACTATAATGCTACGCAAAGCAGGTGTGGAATGTACAGATTATAAATGTTTTCTGTCACACGTTTTATAATTTATCCAAAGGAGGTCGTCCCTCTGTAAAGAAATCGTTTATTTGACCTGTATCAGTGCAATTATGAATCTGTGGGACAATTCAATGTCAGTGACAATATTTTTGGGGGAGGGGTGGTGGGGGGGGGGGGGGGGGGGGGGGGCTTTGTGATGGATCAGAGTTTCAGAGTGATGTCAACGTTACTATTTTTGGCCACCAAATTGTGTTGTATTTGTTTGTGTTGATAACCGTATTAAGAACTGTGACAAATACACTGCTGGCATTTATGAGGTTAATGAAGGTCGTTGCTGCCGGCAACAACAATGTTTTAGTTGGTGCATGCCTTTTAGAAATCACAGACACATCCTGATTAAGGTTATGCTGGAGTTTACCTTGGTTCAGGACACATCGTCCTACAGAAAACATTTAGCCGGAGAAGAAAAGGTTATTCAAATTGAATGGTAACTGTTTTCTCTTGAGAACCACAGATAAAATGACCAAGGAAAGAAATAGCACAACTTAGACAAATTAGCATAATTTGTAATTATCTCCTAATAGTCCCTCCTGGCTCATTGTGGATCTGTGGTTGAATTCTTTGCTCAAAGTTTAGTGAGGAATGCTGAATTTCCATGCTGAAATTTCTCAATAACACAGCTGAGATGTCGAGGTAGTCGGCTCACTAGAGTTATGAAGAAAATAAATCAGAAATATCAAAACCAACAGGATGGAGACGGAACTCAGCTGCAGGTGTCTGGGGGAGGGATGTGGTCTGGGGGAGGGATGTGGTCTGGGGGAGGGATGTGGTCTGGGGGAGGGATGTGGTCTGGGGGAGGGATGTGGTCTGGGGGAGGGATGTGGTCCACATGGCTCTGCTTGTGAGCCTTCATAAGGCTCTACAGAGTCATGTAGCATAGTCGGGTTAGGGTGTCAGGTTAGTAATCAAAAGGTTCCTGGTTTGAACCCTGACTGTGTCAACATGTCCCTGTACTTGCTGTAAGTCGCTCTGGATAAGAAGATAAGTTTTCCTCGGTGGGCTGATATCAAAATAATGTGCAAAACTAGCTTGAGGTGAGGTGTGATGTCTGGAGCTGTGAAGCGCTAGTGTTGATTATACAGGAACACAGGAGTGTGTAAAGAATGCATGCTGCCATGAAAGGCTCCTGTGATGTTTAGCATGCTTTAGAAAGGCTAACATACTGAACTGACAGTTTAACTCACAGTTAAACTCCTTGTTGTTTGTCTGGAGCCGACACATCACTGGAGATATGGTGACTGGCTCGAAATCCCTCCATAGTCACAGAATAACACCTCATGCATTGGTGGTGGCAAAACATTTTGACAGTTTGTGATGCTAATTAGGCCTAACTGTGTCATATATGGAGAGGGTCCGGATCATGTGATGGCAGTAAGTATCGTTTTTTGTTTCTCTTCAGTTGGAGTCACTGTCATTGTTAACACTAAAGACTACTGAAACAAGGTGAAATGCATCCACTTGAATCCATTTGAAAATGCGATGAATAAGCAGTCTTATGTATATACATAACTCATAAGCTCCAACAAATATTATGCTGATCTCACCAAATATCTGCCCTGAATTGGTGCATACTGGAAAAGTTAATTTCCCTAATTCATCTTTTCATAGCGAAGCCCTCACACATCATGCACACACATCATCATGGCATACGTACTCCACTACGCTGACAGGGCAAAGTTAACAGTGATACGCTGTTTCATTTGGAATAATACTAGGAAATTGGATGAAGCAACTTCCTCATTCCTCGTCTCCTACTATCAGAGAAGGGGGCCTATTTTAGATAAAGTTAATGAAGGACTTTAGCGAGCAATAGGCAAGTCTTATTGCCGCAGGGCCCAGTAACAGCATTTATTTCCATTAACAAGATGGTTCACATCAGTGGCTCCCCTCAGGGGGGTGGAGGTCGGTGGGTGGTGGTGGCGGGGCGGGGGGGAGGGGGGGCGGGGGGGTACTCTCTCGAGGTCAGAGTGTGGAGTAGCCTTTAAAAGCTTTAATTTCGCCCTGGTTCAGCTTTAAGGGCTTTAAGGGAGCGAACGCCTCCTCCTGATGCTGGTGTTGAGGGTGGCTACCTGCTCAGTTCTCCACAAACTCCCTCAAACGAACACGTACTCGCCCTTCTCTCGTGGATGTTGCGATGGGTTGAATCATGCTCGGCACGCCTGCGATTAAATCGGGTCGTTTTAACGTTTTATGTGCCTGCCAGTAGCTCCATAATGACAAGACAAGTATTAACAGTGTTTGTTATGGTGATCATTGTGTGATAAAGTCAGCATTTTTTCACCCTGGCAAAGAGGCTTCTTTACCTCGTCCTCCATTCTCAGTCATACATAAATGCATACGAGTGTGGTAATTCTGGAGGTGTTAAATGGACAGGCGGAGCACATTAGATCAGAGTGCGTCTGCTGAAGTGGTGTTATGGGAGATTAGGCCATTGATAATGAAGAGAGCCACTGCTGGCATATGAGGTTCTTCCCAGCTTCATTATTCCTCTCATACACAGCATTAAATAATAGTTTTCCCACTTCGTTCCCGACAGTAAATCCGCTCTCATCCATCGATTCCAGCGTCCTTAAGGGCCGTCTTGCTCACAGCCTGGGCTTATCTGGCAAATCCTTTAAAAGGTGTTCAAAAAAAAAGAGAAAATCTCTGCCTGCATTAGCTTCGTCAGATGTCATTTCTATCTGATCCAGCCAATGAGCTTTCTGCATTCCGGCGTCCCTTGTGTACGGTACACTCTGTATGCATCTTTCAAGCTGTTTCCACGGTTATACTTTAGTCATTCTCATACTATTCATTTCCCCCTCCCCCTATCTTCCTAATTCCATTTCCACTTTTGTATTTGAACAGCTTGAACTAGTCGGGATATGTTTGTGTTGCAATATTGTCCTATTCCAGTTATCCATCCATTGCCTTAGAAAGCCCAGAGTGTATTTGGTCTCTCCGATAAGGCTTGAGTATATATTAAGATTGATTCAGTTGAATCGTTTGCCCAGCGCAGAGCTTTTGGCTACGGCCACAATGGCTTTGGCATGAACTGGGAAACTCCCCCCTGTTTCTGTTCCACCCAGACAGGCCCCGCCCAGGGATCTGTTCTAAGGTAGCTGCTGAAGGTTGAAGGGTGGACTGTACCCAGAGCTGCAAGTGGTACCAAGCTTAAAGGACACACACAAGCTCTGTCCCTCAGGAAAGATACACACACACACACCTACACCTGTTCTGAAATTAGACTATGTTCATGTACAAATCTCACACGATGGTGACGCCCTTCTAGTGGAGTGTGATATCAAGTTGACACACACACCTGCCACAGCACGGGGGGGGGGACGACTCTGCATAGGTTGTCTGATAATGTGGAGGGCAGCCTGGCAGATGCTGCTCCTCATACGTGTGGGAGTGTGACCACGACAACTGGGCCTGTGGGAGAAGTTTGAGCACGTTTAACAGCAAAGTTTAGTCTTCATTATCACCTCGTACATTATCAGGAACAATTAGGCTGGTGATTATTACATGTTGATGGAGTTGTTACTGTGGTGGTGTGATATGAAAAGGTTGTAGGGACAGCCATTATGGCAGGTTATGATGACAAGGACGATGATGATGATAATAATGAGGAGGAGGGTGTTTATGATTGAAATGATGATGATGATGATGATGATGATAATGATGAAAATGATGACGAGGAGGGTGATCATGATGATAATGATGATGAAAATGACGAGGAGGTGTGTGGTGTTGATAAGGAGGACAAACATGACGATGAGGACGGTGATAATGTTTGATAATGACGTTGAACATGGCGATAAGGATGGTGGTGATGAAAGTGATGACAACGATGAGGACAATGACAACGATCATATATGTGAAACAGTCTGATAATTATGATAATTGACTAATCCGACTAATCAGATTTGATCTCCGGGTCAGATAGAGCTATAATTAGGTACTCAGTCAACCTTGGCTGCCAGTAAAGCTGAGTCTGGAGACTGCAGAACCTCTGGAGGCAGATAGGAAACTCTCCCTTGAATACCACCATTCTCTCTTTTCATTTAGAAAGAAAGGATAGAGTAGTTGCTTGGCTTAATGGTAATGGTTCTGACGATAGTGCAGATAATCCTCTCCTCTTCCCGCTGACTGGAGAAAGGCGGCCATTGTTCTCTTGTGTTCCTATTAATGTGATGGAGGTTCATTTTAATTTGAATGGACCATCAGGAGGATTAGAGGGAGAGACACTTGCACGCACACACACGGAAAAACATACGCACACGTCATCTACAGACACACACACACACGCCATCATGATCTACACACATGCCGTCATGATCTACAGACACACACGCGTGCGTGCACAAACACACACATGTAGCATAGTCATATTTTGCACCTTGCATGAATAATACGCTCTAATTAACACACACACACACGCTCTGCCAACAGGTCAGCCTGTGGTAGCAGTCAAGCGCAGACTCTTATCTAGTTACCTGTTCAAGCTGTTCCTTAGTTACTGTCACCCGCCGGAGGAGCTTAAAACCGCCATGTTGCAAGACAAAGAAACCTTCAAATAATACAGAGGGTGACACAAGGAACACAGTGTTCATCTGTGGCCCTGGAGGTGCAGTTAGGTGAGGGACTATCTAAACTGCCACACTGCAGGATAATAGGCTTTAAATATCGCAACTCACAGAGAGTTCCTTTAATAAAACAACACGGTGAAGTGGGTCGGAAAATTCGGCTTGTGTGCTCCTCCACGAAAACACCTTAGGATTTTCTCAGTTTGAAAAGAACACATTTCTTTTCATACTTCGCACTTTCTTTAAATGACGTCCATCAAATCCCTCTCCGTCCTCTTTATCCTTACTTGATCTTTGTCAAGTCTGCTTGGCCTGAGAAGCTCAGGTTTTGAAGATCTTACTTCTCGCTGCTATGGGACCTGCTTCAGACATCTGTGTCTTCCAATGGTCTGAAAAACTTACTCTGTCAGAGGGCGGTATAGATACTGTCTCTTGTTACTCTTTCTTATTTTCTTGCCGTGTGTTTGTGTGTCAGAGAGAGAGAAATACAGAGAAAGACAGGGAGAGAGAGAGAGAGAGAGAGAGAAAAAAGGAGAGAATGAGGGGGAAAGCGAGGGACAGAGAGGGAGAGGATAGCGAGGGACAGAGAGGGAGAGAGATAGAGGGAGGGAGAGGCAGAGAGACTGAGAGAGAGGAAGGGAAAGGCAGAGAGAGAGGGAGAGACAGAGAAAGAGAGAGGCAGAGAGACTGAGAGAGAGGAAGGGAAAGGCAGAGAGAGAGAGAGGAAGGGAAAGGCAGAGAGAGAGAGGGAGAGACAGAGAGAGGAAGGGAAAGGGAGAGAGAGAAAGAGGGAGGCAGAGAAAGAGGGAGGCAGAGAGAGAGAGAGAGAGATACTGAGAGAGAGGCAGAGAGAGAGGAAGGGAGGGTGTTATTGTGTTACTGACCTCAGGGTGAGCCAAACATGAACAGAGGAAGCAGGATCATAATCAGGTTCATCTCAGCCAGGCAGGGAGATCGTCTGCTGCCACATGAGGTCAGGGTTTATCATCCTCCAGAGGCTAACTGTTCCACCCCGGGGGGCAAAGCCTGATTTATATTCATCTCCGTATGTGTTCGTCTAAACATTCAGCCTCTTGCTTGGCTGTGAATGAAGAACGTTCACTGACTGACGGGAAAAACGGCCTCCAAAATCAAAGATGCTGATAACACCTGATTTCACGTTAACTATTTAACCTGCATTTAAACTGTCACCATAGCGTCAATTAATCTCACATAGGAAATGATTTCCGTAAAGAGCTTTGTCACGATCCTACCCCTGCAGTTTGAACTGGAGCAATATTATGAAAGCAGTTAGAGGGCCATATGGATCAGCCTATTATTAAAAAGAGGAAAATGCAATATCATTAGCCTGGACTTGAGAGCCAGGGAGCTTTCAATGAATGAATGGATTTATTGTCTCTCCTTTCTACTCATTAGAGCGCTGTAATGAAGACTCTGGTTCACTTCCAGCAAGAATTTTCACTCTTTGATGGAAGACATTCTGTGGTTGTAAGCACCTTGTCTGCAGTTTCCTCTCCTGTCTGTTCCCATCCCTCCTTCTCCCCCCATATTCCTGCTTCTCTATTGGACTGGAGAAAAACGCTCTCATCCCCGATTGGCCAGATAAAATGCCCTTGGCAACGTAGTGAGATGCCCATTATCGTTTACTAAGCAGGTGCAGCCTGGAATGCATTGGTCCTTGATCACAAAACAGATCTGTGGCACGCGCAGCAATCCATTTTTCAATTTGGTCTCCCGCCTGAGATAAATTAACAGATGTGGATTGATTTCCCCTCCTCCAACAGTCGCAAGGCTTGTTTACACCTGACAGCCAAGACTTTATGGCTGAGCGGGTATCTGACACTTACGCACGTTATAATTAGCGACATTTTAATTAGATTGACAATCGCCAGGAGATTCTCTTAAGCTAAGCTAATTTGACGTGTCTTACTTGTTCTTTTTGTCTCTGCGAACCTCCGCTTCAGTGATTTTCTTCTTTTTTTGGGGGGGGGGGGGGGGGGATGGGATATGGTACAGTGAAATCAATGCAGAGCAACAACCTAGCTCAGGGAACAGCTATAAACACACACACACACAAACATGAACTATTTGCGTACCCAATACGTCTTGCTGTTTCCAATCCTAACACCTCCTACCGCTATCCAAGTTGTGTCGTCTCTGCATCCACCAAGATCTGAAGAGGATCTCGTCGTGTGTCGCCTCTTTTCGCTCCTCATATGGTCTTTGACAAGAGCGCAAACCTCCCCTCCAGCCTCTCTATACAGAGTCCCAGCTCACCAGCTGCTAATTCAGATATAAATACACTAAATATAAAACTAGTCTAGCTTGGCACCATCTCACTCTAATGAAGGGGAGTCAAGTGCCGCTGTTAGGGTAGCTATGTCCCCACATGCATGCTGTCACT
Source organism: Protosalanx chinensis (assembly GCA_030340685.1). NCBI lineage: Eukaryota > Metazoa > Chordata > Actinopteri > Osmeriformes > Salangidae > Protosalanx > Protosalanx chinensis. The sequence goes on along the minus strand of CM059332.1, from coordinate 11,603,529 downwards.
AGCAATTTAACGGAACTTTCCAAAATGGGAGCCATTGTTTTAAATGCCTCCGCAGGCCCCTGTCCTCCTCCCCATGTCGTTATGGGCTCTAATACGCCATCGCCGCTGTCATCGCTGTCGCCGGCCATAATGATGCCGTTATGTTCTCCTCCAGAACCTTGTGTTGCTTCTACGGGGCGGGGAGGAAGGGGGAGAGGGCCTGGGGGAGGACTGGGGAGGAGGAGGGTGAGGAGGGGCTGGGCGTGTGGGGGGTGGGGGGTGAGGCGGGTACATGCGGAGGGGCATTGTCAGGCGTGGGTCTGTGGGGAGGTGGAGGAAAGTGGAACAGGCTTGGGTCACCATCTGTGTCGGAGGGTAGGCTTGGATGATAGATGGAGAATGGTTTGTGGGGTGGGCAGGATGTTCAGGGGGGGGGGGGTTCCAGTAGGTCTGTGTGCCTGCTGGGGGAGGGTAGAGACCTGGGACAAAGTGTCCTCAAGTGAGGTCATCGAGGGTCCAGTCCTGGAAATCCCCTCAGGAGAGACCTGAACCTTTTCCAGCTCGAGGGCAGGTGTGGAGAGGACACAGAGACAACAGCTTGAAGAGGGAGAGGGAAGGGGGAGGGGGAGTAGAGGGAGAGGGGGGGGGGACTACAGGAAAAGAGGGGTTAAGCACCCCGGTGATGGGCTGTCCCAGTTTAGAGAACGACAGAATGATGGATGAAGAGAGGAAAGGAATAGAGATAGGAGGGAGGGAGGGTGGACGTGGCTGCGATGGCAAGTGACAGCACGCCACGCTGGAGCTACATTGCGTTTATTGAGCGCGGGAGTCCAGAAGGTCAAGGCGTGGGGTTTTTCAAAGTGGGTTTTATGTGGCGTTGGCTCCGTGGCGCAGCTGGCTTGGCTGCCTTAGCTGAAACCCCAACCGGACATACCTGAGGAGCCAAAATGGAGGATGTGTTTAGGAAAGGAACAGCGCGGAGAGGTGAGGGAGCAGAACCCCGCTGAAGAAGCGCAGGTCCCGCTGAGTGTAATTACAGAGAACAATGAGGACTGTACAGCGACAGACAACGATGCTAAACATGGCGGTTATTTGACAGGGGAGGCAGGGTGACAGACAGCGAGAGAGAGGGAGACAGAGAGAGAGAGAGGGAGGGAATGAAAAGGAGGCGGGAGAGGAACAGAGCGATAGAAGGAGAGGTGAGGCTCTATTAGGCTCTTTGTTCTTCTCTGTCAGCACGCTAGTCAGCGTTGCAGGCGGGAGGCAAAGGATGATGGGATTAAGTTTGGCTCGTTTGAGGCCAATTGCCGGTTTGGGAGCGCCCGGAGGAGAGAGAGGGAGGGGATGTAGGAGAGCTGAGAGTGTCAGTGATTATTAGGGGTTGCGAGGCTTGGGGGAGGAGCAGGGACAGCGTGCTAAAGCAGGTCTGTGCCCATCTCTCAGCTGGAGCATGACAAGCACAGTCTGAGCTGTGTGCTGGGGAGAACACACAGCCTCAGAACCTGGCTCTGCACCTTCTGCCTCTGTTGTTCTGTTGATGAAGCAACTACTGACAAGCAAGAGACCACGTTCAGGAGAATCTGACCCTGACTCTATCCCTGACCCTAACCTACATCTAGGCTTTAGCTCAGTGGTTTATGTTAAGTGTTTGTTAGAGGACAGTCAGGTTTGAGTCCTGGCTCGTGAACAAGGTTGCATTTAGTGGGGGCGTCGGACATAAAATACCGTATATGAAAGTGACCTTACTGATAGATGTTCTGACGAGGAGACACATGCTGGAACAAAAGAAGCTGTAATCTGTATTTGATCTGAAGTTAACATGCCTTTTAAAGAGGGTTATTTCTGCTCTTTATATAATTGCTAAGGCTAAGTCAGAAGCATATGTCACATCTTTAATTCAGCAGCACAGTTTGGAAGTTGTGTGGGATGTCATACGCTAGCAGCTCAAAAACAGAATTCCCTCGACCCCCGACAGAGAAATCAAACGTAAAATGGAGCATCAGAGCACGGAACTGACGAAACAGAACAGATGTTCCGCAGGAATGTTGACTTCTTTTTGTTGGTCTGGCCTCTTATCTCTGATGCTGTCATCCACCCGTAAGATGAGTGATGGAACTTGAGAAAAGAAAAGATGACGAGGGGGGGGGGGGGGGGGGGGGGGGGGGAGAGACCGGGGGGGGGGGGGGGGGCAAGAGGGAGGAGGGGGGGGACCAAGATGGAGGTGGTGGTGTTGGTAGAGCTTTGTGGTGGAGGAGTTGGCAGGGTTACGGATGGTAGAAAGTAGGACAGCCACACAGTTGGAGCTGCATCAGGGGACAGCACCCCCCCCCCCCCCACCCCCCCACCCCCCCAGATTGGTGTCCCTGCATTTCATTGTCAGGAACAGAAAGGGAGAGAGAGAGAAAGAGAGAGAGGAAGATGGATGACAGAGAGCAAGAGAGAGGAACAAAGAGAGATGGAGAGAGAGAGTGGAAGAGAGATGAAGAGAGAGAGAGAGGCACCCTGTTGTATCTTTCCTGTGCCTGATGATGGGAATGAAGAGAGGACAGGAGGGAGCGGAGGACTGTGTTTGTCACTGAGGGCAGGTAAACATCAGCCTCCCCATTGAAGCGCGTCGCCGTGGCGAGGGCAGGCCGACTGGTGGCTGTCTCAGAAGTTCAATTGCACGCTGACCTGCTGCCTGCGACCTGTCAATCAACACACAGGAAAAAAGAAAAAAAAATCCCATGATTCCCTGCTGAAGGACCTGATCTATGTGATCAGGCTGACTGCTCTGGGTCTGTCTCCACCCCGCGTTGAACAGACCGCCTCAGCAGAAGGCATCATAGACAGCCAGGGAGACTTTATCACCACACATTATGAAAGCTCTATAGGGTAATAGGGTGATAAATTCAGGTGTTGGTTTTAAAGGCGAGCATCTGTCGTGTTACCTTTCAGGACGGCCTGACACTCTGAGTTAGATAACGTCTGGCCGTTCTGCGGCACAGGAAACACTCCAAGCTTCCTAAAACGCCGTCTACCGACATCTTCCACCAGATAAACGACCCTGTCCCTGTGCAGGCTGCTGTACTGCAGCTGGGGAGAGGAGGGCTGGGAGGTTCCTCAGAAGGCTGCCCCCGGACAGCAGGGCTTCCTGGGTGCGGCGTGGCCGGGGAGAGGGAGTGTGTCCAGGGCTGACAGGAGCTCTGCAGCAGGTCGAAGCCTCAGCAGGTGGCTGAGGGATGGCAGGTCTGAATCACATGGACGATATGCCTGGATATATGGGACTGCTGAGGTGATGACAGATAAACTGGACCCAGGAGAGAGGGAGGACTGAGCCACTCTAGATCTCATCCTTAGTATAGTATTTCATTCTAAATGATCGCCCTCCTCAGAGTCTGAGGCCCCAGGCAGCAGGAGCGATCACCCCTCACACCCGAGTTCAAACTGCCCCGTGTGGGGGAACCGGACTGAAAAAGAGGCTCCCCCCCCCCCCCCCTCCTCCTTCCACTTCAAAGTGTTTGTGGTAAACAGCATGGAAGCGGAGCTGTAATTTCGAACGCAGCCTTATTTCGCAGCAGCGTTTATTTAAGCCCAGAACAGTCCCTGATGGAGTCATCAGACTCCACTCTTTGCCTAATGGTTTAATTGGGTCCATCTGGAGGGGGCTGGAAGAAGCCGGGGAGGGAGTGGGGGGGGGGGGGGGGCTGGTCCTCCTCTCCAGTCACAGGGACGCTCATTACTCTTCTCACACCCAGAGTGTGTCACTTCCGGGAGAGAAGGCAGGGCAGAGTCCTGGCCAAGGGCCCACATTCCCAACAACCCTCCCTCGCTGACAGCTTTTTGACTTTGAAGTGACAGATTTGTTTTTGGTTTATTTTTTTCGAAATTTGTCCCAATACCTTTTTTTTTGCTGAGTTACGGCCAAAAGTTTCAACATAGACAAAGCATCTTTTAACTGTCTTGAAAGCACTCTGTGGATCGTGTTTCTTCATCATACAAGTGGTTAGTGTACAATAGCCATTGTTACAGGGGAAGATGAGCTCTATTCCCTGTCTGTAGTTTGACATTGAGTTACTTAATGAGGGAACTATGTCGCAAATGAGTGTCAGAAACACAGACAATGAGAAAGGAGAGTGTGTGTGTGTGTGTGTGGGTTCATTAGCTTTGTGTGTTCAGTCAGTCAAACATGCTAGAATGTTCTATACGTGTGCGTTGTATACATGTTGCCGGTGTATCTACATGTACTAATGCACAAACAGAACACAGGCTGAGTGCCTGCTGAATAGAGGTCACATCAATTGCAGTCATGTATTTCTATTGTGGCAGACAGACCGTGGCCCTCTTATCCCAAGCGAACAGTCGATCTGGCCTCGCTTTTTAACAGAGATCATTTTCAGGTGTCTGGCTTTTTCAGTTCATATTCAGGTCTGTCATCAAACCCTTTCACCAGCTCGGCTTGTTAAGTGTCAAAACAACAATCTGACCAAATGGGTCATTTTCAGGTTCCCCCCTTTTTTAGTGTGTTGTGCGTCATCCTACCAGCCATGAAATAAACTACAAAGAAGCATCTCTTTGATTAGATTGCTTGGCGATACAGTTCTGTGTGATAGCAGACACACTGCTGTCTCTCGCACCTCAGCTGACGTGCCGTGGAGGATCATGGCTCATCGTCATGGTGACAGATGAACCGTGTGTTGTGTTATGTTGTTGACACAGATAGGTGACGGCAGTAGACTCCTGGATCCAGCTGCCGCTGTGTGGGTCCAATCGAAGCGAACGCGCTTCTCCTTGGTTTCTTTGCAGCAGCGTTCTCCCGAGAGCGCTGACAGCACGCACACAGGCAGTATCCCACCACATCGCTGGGTACCAATAATGCCGGTAGGTAGTGTGTAGCCTGAGAGGAGCCGTTTCGCTGACGCTCAAGAATGAGACGTCCGGAGTTTCTCTCGTCAGCTGCTTCCCCCTGAACGTCAGGCAGCCTCTTCCAGTCATGATCAAAGCTCCAACACTCCCTGAACCTCTGAAACAACACTTCCGTTCACTTGCTTTGTTGTTGTTGTTTATTTCAGTTTCCACATATTTTTTTTCTTTCTGTATCTGTCCCCCAGTAAGAAAAGGGGGCTGCTTCCTCAGTCACAGCAGAGTAAATGTAAATGTTCTACCACCCTGCCTGCCGAAGTCGAAGTGTGCTGGTTTGTCTCAGTGACCAGGGGAAGCGTGATAAGGGAGGAGGAGAAGGGATGTGTTGGAGAGAGGGTTTGACGAGGGAGGCCGGGAAGATGGCAGCCATGGGGAATGGTATCAGCCTCAATTATAACAAGCAGTCAAGCGTCTCCGTACGGGAGGAGATGAGCTGAGGAGGGGCCCAGCGGAGCCTCTGCCACTGATAGCAGATAATCCCAGGGTGTCCAGATACAGATGGAGCTATACACCGGACAGGTGTGTGTGTGTAAGTGGGTGTGTGTGTGTGTAGGTGTGTGTGTGTGAGTGGGTGTGTGTGTGTGTAGGTGTGTGTGTGTAAGTGTGTGTGTGTGTGGGGAGTGTTGAAGCTCTCCTCCTACCTGAAGAACTGTCAACCACCCCTGTGTTTTATACACACACACTCAAAAAAAACTAAAACAGGAAGGCTAAAATGGCGTCAGCCCCCCCCCCCCCCCCCCCCCCCCAGTGTACACCCCCAGTCCTGGGTTCTTCTCTGCGTGCTGTCCCAGGGCTGAGAGCCGTCAGCACACAGATGCGCCCTGATTACAGCCCAGCGCAGCAATGACAGAACTGCATTAGGGTGATGTATGTGTTGTTAGCCGCAGAGCAGCTAATTCCCAAATTTAACACCTGATTCGTGCTACGTAGTCACACCTGAGTGCACCGCAAGATTTACTACCCTTGTCACTGCATTGATGGGTTTTATAAGTAATTTTTCAGAGTTTCAGATTAATTCTTTTGCCGTGTGATAATGAATTATGTTTCTGGGTCAGCATTGGGCTTAAAAGCTACATTACAGTCATTTGTGGTAGACTGTGGTGCTGGTGCCTGTGTGTTACAGGTAAAATCTTCCCCAGTGAGGTCAGGTAGGAACCATAGTATGATGGGAACATCCGTCTTCATTCCAGACATCTTGAGGAGGGTGAGTCGTGGTTTCCGGCGGCAGCAGCAACATGAACGGAGCGTTATCCACAGTGGGCTTCTTACTAACGACATTTCACATTGAACTCCCGACTCTCTCTTCTTGAACGAACAAATTCAAAGCAGATTTTATTCTCTGCTTTAGCAGTTGAAACTGCACTGCTTACTATCTGACGTGATGTTGTAAAAGATGTTGGTTTGAGATCTGTGAGCTGAGAGGAGTGTAAGAATGACAGGTGTTCACATTATAACCCCCCCCACCCACTCTCACACACACACAATAACTCACACTCACTCACTCTCTCTCTCTCTCTTCTCTCTCTCTCTCTCTCTCTCTCTCTCTCTCTCTCTCCCCCGCTCTCTCTCTCTCTCTCTCTCACACACACCTCAGGAAGGGGCAGACAGCAGGTTGTGTGTTCTTGAACAGGTGTGTATCTCTGCTCCATTTGCTTCTTGTTTTCTCAGGACTGTCATGTGTCCTGAGTCGAAATGAATCAGGCGTGGGGGTGTCAATGTAACAGTGTGTGTGTGTGTGTGCGTGTTGGTGAATAATAGGTGTCTCTAAGTGACTTGACTCTTGTGTGTACAGTCATGCCCACGTGTGTGTGTGTGTGTGTGTGTGTGCAGTCAGAAGTAGCTCCTCCAGGTCAGCTGGGTCCTGTGTAATCATGGCTGTGTTGCCCTTCTGCCCTGCCTGCTCATCACAGCACAAGGATACCTGCCTCTGACATTGACCCCTCCTCCCTCCCTCCCTACCCCCCCTCCCCCCCCGCAGGGTGTCTGTCCTGTAGGCTGCAGCACTCGACCTGCTCTGTATGTTTGAATTAAATCAGGCAGCGCAGTGTCACGCTGCTCTGACCCACACACACACACACCCTGTCTCACCCCACACCTGTCTCACACCCACACATGCCTGTCTCACCAATAAGGTATGTGTGTAGGTGTGTGTAGTTGTGTGTGTGTAATTGTGTGTAGGTGTGTGTAGGTGTGTGTAGGTGTGTGTAGGTGTGTGTAGGTGTGTGGTGGGGCTGTCTAGCTGTCTGCTTCTGTCAGCTGGGTTGATTTGCTTCCCCTCAGGTAGTGTGTGTTGAACGTGTGTGTGTGTGTGTGTGTGGCATGAGTGTGTGCAGACGGCCTGTGCCCGTGCGTGTGTGTGTGCGAGGGTGTGTGCGTGTGCGTGCGTGTGTGCGTGCGTGTGTGCGTGCGTGTGCGTGGTGTGTGTGTGTGTGTGTGTGTGTGTGTGTGTGTGGGGGTCTCTCCCCTGCCCCTCCATGCCAGTGAGGATCTGCCTGAGGACTCCAGTCATGCTCCATTAATTAAGCAGCAACCTGCTGGCTTTCAAGTGGCGCTGGCAAAATTAAACCCCGCGTCGTCACATCGCACAGAGTCTTTGTTATTTCAGACTTGATTACGGGTCTTATTGCCAGAATGAAATGAGCCTTAGATGGCACCTCACTGCTGGAGGTCTTCCTGGTTCCCTAAAACTGAAAAATAAATAAAATCCTATCAGATTAAAAAATGTAATCATAACAAAGTGGCTGTTAAATTGTATTTTCAGCTGTCTTGTGTAGAGCTGATTGGATGAGAAATTGATATGAAATAAACAGCCCAGTTGTGATTGCGTGGAAACTGTGTACAGGCCAATCTGCTGATATACTGTAATGTGGACAATAAAACAGTGTAAATATTGTATTAGAATGGATGAATACATAACGAGAAGTCTTTCTTATGACTTATGATGAATCCTGTGTGGGCTGTGAGAATGTTCTGGATGCAGTTTCTTCTGCAGGAGAGTCCAGATTTTCTTTTTTGGTCTCAGCATTTTCTCTTGCCTGAAACATCTCCAGATGTCACTCTGCATTGGGACATCCTTCCCCCCTCCCTCTGGGACTCTTACTGCCTGTCAGGCCTCATCTTTCAGCACCTGTGGTGTCCATCCCCAGGCCAGCAGCTCCACACACCCAGCCTCTCCCTCCGCTCTGCCCACACCTAGCTGCACCTAAGCCTGACAACAACCTCCAGCTTCCGGCCTCCTCAGCAGCAAGCAGAGTCCAGGCTCAGGGGGAGGGGAGGGGGGGTGCTTGGTGTTTGCAGCTCCCCCAGAGCAGGAGGTACGTGACTTGGCTCCCATGGCTTCAGTTCCTGAGGGATCCTGAGTTCAAGAAACCAGCAGTGTGTGTTTCAGGTGATGTTACAGTAAGATCGAAATAAAAGGGCTGTGTGTGTGTGTGTGTGTGTGTGTGTGTGTGCTGCTGTCTCCTGTCATCAGCCTGGATCCTGGAGAGCAGAGGTGACTGGCTGCTCGGTGGCCCCTGTCGTCACGTCCTTGTCACAGGCTGTGGAAGGTGGAGCCTCACCTCCCTGTTGTCACTTTCTATTAACTCGGCTCTCAACACACACATACAAACATAGTCACACACACAAGCATAGACACACACACACATGCATACACACATAGACACACACACACATGCATACACATGCTTTAGCCCTCATAAATGTCTGCCTCTGGCACTTCCTGTTTTGAGGTTGCCCAGCTCAACACAGACGCCCCTCCGCCCCCTGGAAGGACACTTGGACCTTCCTTCATGTTCACCCTGTGGGGCTCTGTGTCTGTCAAGTACCAGAGCCCCACTCCCACCCCTCCGGCCCCTGGGGGCCCCCTGTGGCCCGCCCACTCTCAGGGATGGATCAGCAGCTCTCTGCCAGCCCACATCAGGCCCCCCCTGGCCAGGCTCTCAGGACAGGCCCAGCGGGGTCAGCTGTCAGGGCTGGCAGCAGTGTTTCAGAGGTGACGGCTCTTTGACACACAGTCGTAACGTCCTGATAAGCTGCAGAATCAGTAATTGCTCATTTGCCACCCTTCAGAGTGTGCCTGACGACTACACAAACAGAACCATGACTGTTGGGAGTGTTTTGACACAAATGTGTGTGTGTGTGTGTGTGTGGGTGTAGGTGTGTGATCTCTAAGGCTCAGGATCTTCATGCTGCCAGGCTGTTTTTAGACGCACCTGTAGGTCTCCACCTCACTCTGAGTCACTGTCTCCACCCCCTCTCTCCTGTCTCACCCTCTCTCCTGTCTCACCCTCTCTCCTGTCTCACCCTCTCTCCTGTCTCACCCTCTCTACTGTCTCACCCTCTCTCCTGTCTCACCCTCTCTCCTGTCTTACCCTCTTTCCTGTCTCACCCTCTCTCCTGTCTCACCCTCTATCCTGTCTCACCCTCTCTCCTGTCTCACCCTCTCTCCTGGTCTCACCCTCTTTCCTGTCTCACCCTCTCTCCTGTCTTACCCTCTTTCCTGTCTCACCCTCTCTCCTCTCTTACCCTCTCTCCTGTCTCACCCTCTTTCCTGTCTCACCCCTCTCTCCTGTCTTACCCTCTCTCCTGTCTCACCCCTCTCTCCTGTCTTACCCTCTCTCCTGTCTTACCCTCTCTCCTGTCTCACCCTCTCTCCTGTCTCACCCTCTCTCCTGTCTTACCCTCTCTCCTGTCTCACCCTCTCTCCTGTCTTACCCTCTCTCCTTTTCCTTTTCTTCTCTCCTCTTTTTTCCTCTCTTTGTTTCTTTATATTTTCTCTCCTCTTTCTTTACTGTTGTGTCTCTTTCTCTACACTCTATGCTCTCTCTCTCTCTGTTCTCTCTGTTCACATGCCCCCCCCCCTCCGGATCTTTGTGGTGTTTGGGGACTGTGTCCCCCTCCCCACCTCCCTACTATCGTTTCATCTCAGAGGACAGAGGCCATTTCTGACGAGACCCTGCCAGAGCTAAGCTGGCTCACATGATGTATCTGTACAGAGCAGATGCTGCCAGCCATACCAAGATGATTCCTGAGATGAAAGAAACAGAGGGAGAGAGGGAGGGAGAGAGGGAGGGAGAGAGGGAGGGAGGGGGGAGGAGGAGGAGGGAGGGGAGGGAGGGAGGGAGAGAGGGAGAGAGATGGGGGAGGAAGGGAGAGGGAGGGAGAGAGGGCAGGGAGGGGGGAGGAGGGAGGGAGGGAGAGAGGGAGAGAGGGTGGAGGGAGGGAGGAATAGGGGGGGAGGGGGGAGGGATGGAAGGAGAGAGAGGACAAACGGACAGAGTTGGATGGAGAGACCATGGAGGAGTTAAAGTATTTGAGATGGAGAAAGAGAGAGACGGGGAAGGAGTGAACGAAGATAGACAGTGTCTGAAAAAGACATATTTTCCAAAAAGCATCCCTTGGAGCGACGCCACAATAATGACCCTAGCTGGAGACAGTCAGCAGCACAGCACACCACAGATAATCATTCCGCCTAATGTCTGCTGAATGCCATTAATCAGCAGCATTACCCATAGTGCCTTGGCTTTCTTCACAGTTTTCACAGAGCGCTGGTGTTGATGAGCCCTGTCTGGATCCCCCCCGCCCTGTCAGCATTAGAAGAGACCCCCCCCCCCCCGCTAGTCACCACTGCCGCTTGTGTTCCTCTACCTCTCTCTACCGCTCTCTCTCTCTACTCCTCTCTCTCTACCTCTCTCTCTCTCCCTCTCTCTACCTCAATACCTCTCTCTTTCCTCTCTCTAACTCTCTCCATTCTCTCAATCTCTCTCCCTCTCCCTTTCTCTCTCTACATCTCTCTCCCTTCTCTCTCTACATCTCTCTCCCTTTCTCTCTCTACATCTCTCTCCCTTTCTCTCTCTACATCTCTCTCCCTCTCTCTTTCTCTCTCTACATCTCTCTCCCTACATCTCTCTCTACATCTCTCTCCCTCTCCCTTTCTCTCTCCTACATCTCTCTCCCTCTCCCTTTCTCTCTACATCTCTCTCCCTCTCCCTTTCTCTCTCTACATCTCTCTCCCTCTCCCTTTCTCTCTACATCTCTCTCTCCCTTCCAGCTCATGCTGTACATGTCCCAGGATGCCCCTGTACTGTGCTTGACTCTGGGAGGCTGGGGTCTTCTGACATGAGCTGGCAACCCTGAGCTGGCTGGGTTTATACTGGCACACCACACTCCTCTCTCTCTCTCTCTCTCTCTCTCCCTCTATCTCTCTCTCCCTCTCTCTCTCTCTCTCTCTCTCTCTCTCTCTCTCCCTCCCTCTCTCTCTCTCTCTCTCTCTCTACTGTACCCTGTCTGTCTCTATTTTTCTCTGTCTAGTTCCTTTCCCTCAATCTTTCATTCATACTCAGTCTATCTCTTTGTCTCTCTGTCTTACGCTGTGTTGCTTGCTTTCAATTTCTCTCTCCGTCGCTCTCTCTCTCTGTCGCTCTCCGTCGCTCTCTCTCTCTGTCGCTCTCTCTCTCTGTCGCTCTCCGTCGCTCTCTCTCTCTCCGTCACTCTCTGCGTCTCTCTCCGTCTCTCTTGCCCCCCCCCCTCCCTACCCCCCCCCCTCCTTCTGTTGTTGCTTGTCTCAGGAGCCAGAGACGCCTGCTGAACATCTGGGCAGACGAAGCACTCCGCACTATTTATCAATATCAACATTGTTCCCACAGCTAATGGCCCTATTGTCGATGTTTTCGCGCCAACCAGATATCCATTCTCTCTTTCTCTTTCCCGGCGCTGGTGAAAAGGGTCGGCATTGTGGGGAAATCAAAACACATATTTAATGATAATAGATAGACGGCCATCTGAATGTAGAGAGATTTGAGCTGCATGGCTCAGTGGACAATCAGATTGCAACATCTCTAAGGTACAACGTAATAGACAGTAACAGAGAACGTGTGTGTGCGCTTCGGCTGGTGTGAATTGGCTTTTGTCCGAGATTTCTTCTCATTGTTATGCTTTTCAGAGAAAGAATGAGAATTTTTTTTCCGGACTTCCCCACACCAGTAACGGACTTCCTTTGACACAATGGCTGACTTAATTAGGACATTTCAGAGTGATTGATTCACAAAGAGACACAGGCTGTACCTGGGACCATTTATTAGAAAAATAGGATGGACAATACCTCAGAAAAATGCGCTAATGGAATGTTCAGGACATAACCCTTCGAATAACGGAGAACCCCCCCCCCCCACCTGACTTTTTAAGTAGCTAGTCTGATTTTCACATTTGCAGTTAATCACTTGCAAATTGCAGTTGCCCCCCAGAGCAGTGGCGGATTGTTCCATGATCGCTATGACAACCTTATGCAAAAAGTTGTTGTTTTATTTTCGCTCCGGTGACATTTGAAAAATTCAGATGCTCCGGATTGTTCTCTCAAGGCCTCCGTCTCGTATAATGGCGTGTCATTTGAAAGTAACGTGTAGATTGAGCATCGTAATACACAAGCCGCCCGATATGAAAACGATGTGGATGAGTGAAGCTAATATTTCCACTGTACCCTGTGTTATATACCAGAAGAGGTCATTTAGGAAGCGTACCCTCATAGGTTCTGAAGACCAAAGACTTAAGGCGAGCGTGGGTGTGTGTGTGTGGGATGACAGGCTACCCTTTCCCCCTTCTGGCTTTACTACGAACATTCAGTCATGCTAACAAACTCAACAGCAGTTCTAATAACGTGCTGCCAACTCACGCAGCGAAGAAAAGGTCAGACTTTTAATGGCTTTACTCACGACAGTAATCTCTTTTTGGTTAGCGGTGCAAAATAAATGAAAATACGTCGGGGAGTCACTGCGGTGGGAGGTTGACCTCCGCCTCTCTGGGTTTCATGAGTGACGTGTTGTCAGCCCCGCCCCCTTATGGAGCCTGAGTACTGGGAATCGACCGATCCGAACCACGGATTAAAGATTTACGGCGAGAGGGGGCGGGCGAGAAGGTTCCTCCATTTCTTCCCCCTTCAGACAGTTCGTTCAGCCTTTGTCTGATGTTTAACCACGTAGTCTAAACAGAGAGAGAGCGTCATGGCAGACTGAAGACGCCTCGCAACACAACAGCGCTGGATCCACTTCCTCTGTGAGCGGGCCGCGCGTGTCGCACCCTAATCCTTCCCCCCGGAGTCGTGGCAGCGTTAAACTAGCAGGAATGAGCGCCATGCCGGGGAGTAAATGGAGGGAAGCAAGCCGTCCACTCCGCTCCTGTAAAGAGGGCGCCTTGTAAAAACGCTCGGATTACCGCCTGTGAAATCCTCCCCTTGTGAAAGCATGTCCACAGAAACAAAGCATTATTACACACGCACACACACACACACACTCTCACACACACTCTCATACACACACACTCTCATACACACGCACTTTCACACACACACACTTTCTCACACACACACACACACTCCCTCATACACACATACTTTCTCACACACACACACACACACACACACACACTCTCTCTCACACACACACATACACACACAAACTCTCACACACACACTCTCACACACACATATACAAACTCTCACACACAGACAAACTCTCACACACGCACACACACTCTCACACACACAAACACACCTTTAAAAGGGGGAAGTGTTGAACACTGTCTCTCCTTTGATGTTACAGGTCATCATCGCTCTGCTTACAGACAGCATGGCTGTATGGAATACTGTCCACAGATAAGGACGTTTGAGGTGGCATCGGTCATGTGATGTTCTGCAGAATGTTCTAGACTGGACTTTGTACATAGAACACATTTAATGAGCTTATTCCCTCTCTGCCTTAAGGCATGTCGGTCACATCGATTACCACTTCACTTATAGGCACTTTGGATGTACTAGACATAGAAACAGCAATAAAACCCTGACACAGATATCAATTACTAGACACACACACACACACACACACGTACCACCATGTGACAGTGAGAA
>CM059332.1:11554254-11586754 GCA_030340685.1 Protosalanx chinensis | reverse complement strand
GGCGGTGCCACCACATCCGGCTTGGCATCGCTGAAGCGCCACGTGAGACCGTGGGGCGCTGTGGAGCTTCTGCTGAGCGGTCTGAAGCTCCACAGCTGTTCCACAGGCGCTCGCTCAGGTGTGTCAGCGGAGGGAACACGACGAGAGGTCACAGGTCTCTAACTTTAACTGGATCCATCCAGCCAGCCATTCATCGCTCGTCGTTTAATGAGATCACGTTGCTCATCAAGGTTCATCTGCTGTGCGCAGACGAACCAGATTTAATTAGGCCTTCGCCACGGAAAGAGGCATGCGAGGGAACCAAGCCCTGCATCTGAAAATAATGACACATTTACAATCAACCGTCAATTTCTAATTAGTCTTTGGGGTTTTTGCAAAGTGGAAAGTTCAGCAAATGACAAACAAATGTGTTGCCAATTATGCTTTCTGAAACGGCAAACTTTCTTTTACAGTTCATGTTGCTGTTGTGTTGTTGTTGTTGTTGTTTTGCTTAGCTTACCCTCTTGTGCTTTGGTGGTTCTGTGGTACAACTGATCCCTGTGCTGGGGTGTGGAGGCTCTGGCAGGAAGTGAATGCTCTTCCTTGTATCAGCAGGAGCCACCAGTTGCACATTGAGCCAGTCAGATCCAGTGGGGGGCAGTGGGACTGCTCTGTGGATGGGGGCAGATGGCAGGACAATAGCAGCTTCCTCACAACACATATCAATAGGTCAACTGTGAATTAGAATGGCTGGTCAGTGGTACTTGATGATATGTTGTCAGTTTTTAGAATAATGTTTTTAGAATTTAGAATTTGGAATAATGGCTCAAGATGTAGCCTCTGGATAAACATCCATGATATGTTAATTCTGCAAGGTCATACAGTGTAACATCCTCTCATAATTCTGGTCGGTAAACGAAATAATTTGAGTCAGACAGCACACAGTAAACAGGAATAAGTTCAGGAATACGTTTTCAAATTGTACTGCACTGGAGGGTCAATAAATATGACTGTATTTTCCAATGAATGCATCTATTTCAGGGTTTTCCATCAAATTCGGTCATTTTGTAATGTGAAATTTCTCCACCCTTGACCTTTTTCGGATAGCATTGTAAACCCCCCATCAATATTTATAAATACATAATGAAGTAGAAAAACTGTTTCATATGCCAACTGATGATTTATGCCTCCTCTAACCTGGCAGTAGCTTTAATTGCTCGACACGCGTGTTAAGTGTCAGGCACGGCCTGGCTGAGGACACTGGTCCTACACAGCCTTCTCTCTCTCTCTCTCTCTCTCTCTCTCTCTCTTTCTCTCTCTCTCCCTCTCTCTCTCTCTCTCTCTCTCTCTCTCCCTCCCTCTCTCTCTCTCTCTCTCTCTCTCTATCTCTCTCTCTCTCTGTTTCTCTCCTGTCTCTCTCACTCTCCTACTCTCTCTCCTCCTGTCTCTCTCTCTCTCTCCTCCTGTCTCTCTCTCCTCCTGTCTCTCTCTCTCCTCCTCTCTCTCCCAGATCTCAGGCTGCTCCAGTTTTCCTATTTCATGGTTTCTCTCTCCTCTTTGCCTCTTTCGATTTGGGTGTCTTTTTTATCAACTGCCTCTATCTGCCTCTATCTCTCTCTCTCTCTCTCTGCCATACCTCTTTTTATAGTTATGTGAGCAACATGTGGCAGTGTGTGTGTGTGTGTGTGTGTGTGTGTGTGTGTGTGGAAGTGGTAACAGACAAAAGCCTTCCCTCAAGCTCGCTTGTAGCAGCAAAAAAACACAAAACAGAAAGTATCTCTGTGATGGAACGGTGTGAGTGGAACCCATTCTTTCACCATGGAGGTGTATGTTCGGCACACACGAGCTCCATGACAAGGTGGTTATTTTGCTACGTGGCTAGTAAACACTCACACCTTGCCAATCAACAAACTGTGCTTCTCTGGATCTCTCATCCATTGCGTTCATGGCTTTGGATGAAAGCGTCTGCCAACCGAAGAAAACTGCAAACATGTCAATGTGAACAGGAGAAGAGGTGGAGAGAGAGAGCTGCTAGCCAGGGCTCCATGTTAATGCACATGTAATCCCTACTGGCTAGGCTAGGATGATCCCAGTGACAGGCCTGACTCTGCCTCTGCCTGCCTGCCTGCCAGCACACACTCTTCTCCCCCTCACCCAGGGGGAGGGGCAGGAGGGCCATGGCCAAGCTAGCTGGAGATGATATGCCGCCTTGTTTATGCTCTCCAGGTGTCAGGTCACTTAGAACTGGTAGCAACAAGAAATGCCCCAAACATCTTGGGTCTTGTGCGTGGCAGTGTTGTATCCAGTGGGCAGTTTTCACTTCTCATTAAGTGATTCACGCCTTTTAATCGTAAAGATTTAGCTCCTTCATTTCCCATTTCATGATCATCTTATCCGTGTGTATAAATCTGATCTCTGTGCTCCGCGAGTTGACACACCTATCACGCACCGCCCAGTGAGGCTCCTTCATTCAGCTCCTTTAACCGTTTTACAGCTTGGGTCTTCAACATTATTTACCACGTAGATACGACGTAATCAAGTGCTAACAGATATTCTGAGCCTAATTATTCCAGAGACGGTGGCTTTGATCTCAGTAGACTTAGACCATCAGTCTGGGCCGCCATTCTTAATGCTGTTGTGTCTGTCATCCATCTGGGTAATGATGATAACAGTGACATGCATTAGAATGCAGACACACCGCATTAGCGATAACCTACACTGAACTTACAGTAATAGACCGTGCGGAAATCTTGATTGAAATCTCCTGGTCGCTCGCTCCAAAAAGCCAATCAGCGGCATGACATTTTCCCTTTGCAAATCGCCGGCGTTTTACTTTGTGTCCGCGGAGGTTCTTGTGTCCGCGGAGGTTCTGTGTTATTCTCTGACGGCGATTCAAGAAAGAGTCAGACGCGCAGAAAAGAATGGGCTGCTATTAGGGTAATTTGGTAATGTACCACCGCTAAAGGTTGGAAATGTGTTGCTACAGTGATAATGACACTACCTGTGAATGCTGTCGGGGTGACGGGGGGGGGGGGGGACCCTCAGGTGATTGCGGTTGTATCATGACCTTTTCCTCTCTGTTTCTCTCTTCCACGGCTGCCTGTCCTTCCTCTTCAACACCTTGCTGTGGATCAGGTACGTCTCATTTTGTCCCATTTTCCCCGCTCACCCTTCTCATCAGTACAAGTTTACGTGTGTGTGTGTGTGTGTGGGCCCAGCAGTCCGTGATAGGGTACATGTGTGAACCCAGGTACCACATGCTGTGTTTCTGGTGCTGCTAAGACTAGCCTGTCTGTGATTGGTGCGTGGCGAACGGGTTGTGTGTGTGTGTGTGTGTGTGCGACTGTGGAGACCTGGTGACACGATGTTGTACGGCTTGTTGAATCGAAGCTGTTGAGGCCTGTTAGTGAGTCACTGTGTGATATAAACATTCATTTATATCCACTCCTCCTTGATCTCCCTGGATCAGAACACAGAGGCAGCATGCCCACGCGCTCACGCTGAAGACTTTGAGACGTGCTGGATGAAACCTTGGCTTGATGTTTCTCATGCCTCAACGTGTCACTTCCTGTTGTGTTGGGAGGTCGTGTATGTTCATGAGTAAGGGTCAAAATGGGATCTGATTGGTTGTTCTCATTAATGCTTGGTCAGGTAAAAATAGAATGTAGATCGCTGTTCTCCATCTTCCTCTTCCTCTCCTGCTTGTTTTATTTTAGGTTTTCCTGCTCCAACACACCTGATTCAAATGAATAGTCATTATTAGTAAACATTGAGCTCTAGAATGTGCTGTGTGAAAGGATGAAGAATCGTAAAAAAAAGCGTTTTCTGTTTAGTATCAACTAAGTAGCCAATAGTTAACATTTGAATTAGACACAGAGTCATTCTAGGCAGGTGGAACAGGGAAAGCATCAGATCTGTCTGCCCAATGAATCAGCACACCCACAATGGCCTCTTTTCATAATAACTCACCAGAAAACAGAAACTCACTCACTTCCAGTGAAGTCAATAAAATGGCCCCTTTTCAATTCAGCGCAGAGCTGTCACAATTCAATTTAAAACGGGTGCCGTGCTTTGCAAACGTTATTTCCCCAATAAAACATGTTCTTTTATGGCCAATAATGGAAAACTCCACCTGAGGTTACAATCACAATGGAACAGCGACGGAGGCAGGAGATCAAGAACAAGTAGCTATTATTTCACCTAAATGGTAACAACTAAAAAGTCCACCGTGTTATTTTAATTTTTTCCCTGTACTGTTGATAATGTTGTCTGAAGGTTGCACATTGGGAAAGACCCTTAATTAAAGCGCTGTGGCCCAGGGCTCCCAGGGCTTCAACACTGTACTGCACCACTGTCAGCCCAGACACAGATCATTGGCTCCTGGGGTCAAGTCATGTGATTAGGAACAATATTAACATTTTCCGCCATGATGATCGCGGTGACTTTGCGATTAAGTGTGGGGCGAGAGAGATGGGTCTGGCTAGAGCTGCACTCTCTGGACCAGACTGTCAACACATTTCACCTGCAGTTGAAATGAAAAAAGGGACATTTCTTCCTGTAGCGATAGCTGCCATTGTAGAGAACATGATAAAGCTGGGAGTCTCTCTGGAGGTCTGCTTCTGGTGGAGCGTGTTTCTGAGTGCTCTAGAGAGCTGCTCAAACCCGTCTGGAGATGAAGAACTGTACTTATGTAGCCCTGCCTCTTCCTCAGGCTCTCTGGGCCCGTGCAGATGTCATAACGGTAAGAAAAGCTGGTGGGATCAGAAGTGTGTGGACCTCTGGAGTGCTGCTGTAAACACACTGTAGGCCCAGCACATCTGCCTCACTGTTCTTATTGTTCTGTCAGTGTATCAGACAGTTTCTGTACCAGGCACAGGGGTCCCCATGGTTGTGGACTGGGACATCTTTACTGCCCCACCTCCCCTCCTCCTCCTCCTCCCCCTCCTCCCCCCTCCTCCTCCTCCCCCTCCTCCCCCTCTCTCCTCCTCCCCTCCCCCTCCTCCCAGGTTATTAGAGGCTGTGATTGACAGTCAGACCCTGGGATGGATTGCGTCTCCACAAAGAGCCTTTCTTTGTTTGGTCTAGTTGTGTTTACTCAGTTTGAGGATGTAGTTTGGTTATTGCTGCACTGCTGAGGAAGGTTATTGCCTGGTTGGAGGGTGGATTGACTTATGGCAGGAACCTTTTGGGGGGGCTTAACTATTTCTCTCAGCTTCATGTCATGTATCCTATATTGTTTCTTCATCTTCCAGTCCCTGATGGCAACACAAACCTCACCCTCAATTTCTGGTGGTTCAATATGATGATGAACATCTGCCAAACGTTAGTTTGTCTGTCTTGATGGGAATTGCCTTTTATTTGTCTGCATTGTTCAGAGAGCATTTAGTTTGTTTCGATTTATAGTATTTTACCGCTGCTTTCGATCCTCAGGATGGAAAGAAATCTGTATTCAGCGAATGTCATTAGATTCAATAACGAAATGACAATAATGCAAAGTGAATGACTTTTCATGCAAGTCATTGCCAATCTAATTCATAAACCGAGCATTGCCTTTTGGGCTAAATGTAATTTTACAGTAGTTTTGATGCCACATTGTCCACACGTCTCTGTAAATACTATTGAAATAGAATGAGAGAGAAAGAGAGAGATGGGGAGAAAGAGAGAGAGAGGGAGAGAGAGAGAGAGCATTGGCTCCAGTCTAGAAGAGAGCTGCTATTAGCTGTTAATTCTGAAACAAATTATGCAATTAGCACCCCCATCAGAATCTAGGCTGTTGGAAAGGACAGGGTAACCTTCACTTGATCCAGTCTGGCATGCAGGCTGGGGAAAAAAACACGACCCAGTTAATGGAGGAATTACTATTGCCAACACATATGCTGCTGGTGTCCTAAAGTGGTACTTCAGCTTTCTCCCTTTGAATGTTATTTTTTTTATGTATGGGATTTTCATAATGTTTTTGAAAAATATTCATATGCTCAAACAAAGAGGCAATTTGTCTGCGCTTATGAGATAATATTGTCTGGGGAGCCATGCGAGGGGGAGTCTGGTGTGGCTGTGCGGAGGAAGGTGTTGATTTCAAGGTGTGAGTGTTTGTGAGGGGTGTGCATCATCTGTGTGTAAGTACCTCACTCTTAATAACAGCTGAGCGGGCGCTGTCTGTCTCTCTGGTATTAGCAGAACCGAGCGGGGTTCCTGTTCCCTGGCGTCCTTTCACAGCATCGTGTCAGATGCTGCTGTTTCTAAACACAATCCCATTTGTAAAACAGTAAGGAAGTCATTTGCTGTTGAGAGGACCGTTTTATTTCATGGTGTTAGGAAACAGAAGAAGCGGAAGGAATCGGTGATAGGTTAATATAACACCAACGCTAAAATGATGCTTCTACACTACAGATCATACATAGTAAGAGAAACTACGTCACAGTGGAAAAAAGAAAAAAAACTTTGACTACATTTATTTTGAACCTGTGGTCCAAATAATAAGTATGATAACAAGAATGATAAAACATTCTCAATATGCGATGAAATAAGTATATTAAGTATCAGTAAATATAGCAAGTAAAGAGTATATATGATGCGTATAGCTACTTCCAGTGTGATTTAGGCTCTGTCCCTTGTGTTAACTGGTCCTGGTAAATGTTCACTTTTTATCATCTGGGTGATTTCTTTCCAACCAAATTGTTCTCTTGTTGTTTTCCTTCAAACTTGGCTGCCATGGTGATTTGCAGTGTAGGTCCGTATGTTAGAGCTGAAACAAACACAGGTCTGGTAATGAACTAGGCTGTTATCTATGTCCTCCAGAAGAGTAAACACAGGTCTTATCTACAGAGGGGAAGCCAGATGTGAAATCTGAGGTGACGAAACAGCTGTCTGTTTGTGCAATCTGTAAATACACACACTCACTCACACACACACACACACACTTGCAAACTGGTTTGAGAACACAAATATACTAGGTTTTATGTACTAACAAAATCAATCACTTGCACACACACGGTCACTTACGGTACACATTAAGTACACATACAAGGCTAGTGTACACACCCACACACACCCACACACACCCACACACACCCACACACACTCACACAAGGTCAGAAAAGCATTTCACATTTCATTTGATCATAACTGTTTTCCATAGCAACTGTTCCCGTTCAGAAATTGTGCTATAAGGTTGCCATAGATTCAGTTAACGTTGAAACATGCTACCATGGAGAGGATGGGACTGGAGTCCTCATCTCTTACTGTTAGACCTGCACGGTTCCAGCCATGTGGTTGCTAAGGTGATGAGGGTGAACAGTGTCTGTGGGACTGTAGTGTACATTACATTACATGGAGTCCTTCAGCAGACGCTCTTATCCAGAGCGACTACTTCGACCCTGCGAAGTACAGGGACATTCCCCCCTGAGGCAAGTAGGGTGAAGTGCCTTGCCCAAGGACACAACGTCATGTTGGCACCTGACTCTCCAGTCTAAGTGTATCTTTGTCGTCTGTTCTGAGAGTTGTGGTCTTCGTAGACGTGTTCTCATGGAGAACTCCCAGCACGTTCCCAGATGCGAGGAAGAGACATCTGGAATCCTGATCAGACCAGTGATCAACATCCAACCAACATGTAAACAAATGTGTTGACAAAATAAAAACTGTGCAGTGTCGCAATATTAGTCAGCCAGCTGTCAGAGATAAATCATTGTAAACAAGTCTTTCCAAATGTGGGATTCCAGGTCTTCGCAGTTCCAAAACGGTATGTTGGTTATGTTCTTATTGTTCAACAACTGTAGAGAGTTATTCAGATAATAATGTTTCTCACCTCATCTCCATTCTGTTCTGCGGACAGAAAAACTCACTTTGAGTGACAGTAAGAGGCAGAACTTTCTTAAAGATCTAGAATCTTTATTCTCGTTTTTTTCTACTGTAGCTAACATGTTTTGTGTGTGTGGATTTGAAGCTTATGCTACAAAGTTTGCACAGATGGTTATCAAAAAGGCTTAACATCTTACAGGAAGACATTCAGAGACCTCTCTGTTTCTTAATTAAGTCTCTTTTCTCAGTCATGAAATCTTTTCACAACTCTTCTTCACAATTCCTCCATGCAGCAGTCACACTGATGATTCTATTCTCAAATGTATTGTTCCATTTTATATCTGAAGCCCTCGACTTAAAACGTAGAATAAACGTACGCCTCGTTATTTTCCATGTCTCTTATAATGACAGATAATACAATTTCAATAATATTCATAACCATGCCTCAAAACATTTATCGTAATTCGATTACCGTGTTAATTTCCAATCATATCCAGAACCCAGCAAACTACAAAGAGGCCATGTATTGATGCTAAGGGCCAGAATAACTTTGCAGCAGGATTAGACCATATTTACTCCAAATACTGACCTTTGGCAAGTAGATGCCTCATACTATTTGTGCCTAATATCTTCTCACCTAATGAAATGACGTTATGATTGTAATTTATTCGATGGATACACTAGTCTGGCTGTTTAAACCAATTACGTTCAGATTCTACCCAGGTCAACTATTTCAAGCACATGACTTTTATTGACTAGTACTGAAGTGGAACCCACATGAAATAGACTGAATGATTGAAAACATTGCAGGGCACACGTCTGACCTCACGCACAACACATTCTTCAAGCCTGACCAGATGGGTTTGACCTTTTGAATCCTATTGATTTTCATTTAAATAGTAACTGAATAGGATGGCACCACACAAGCACACTGACACGTTTGTCATGAAATGTTCTAATTACTTTTAGCCTAACCTGTGTGTGTGTGTGTGTGTGTGTGTGTACAGTACGCTGCCTCGATTATCAGGTGCGAGACAACTGCAGAATCCGGCAAAGCGTTCGCTAACGTGATGTTAACAATTAGCCAGTGAGTTCTGCTTTCCATTACGCCACACAGCGCACCCTTTAACCTTGTTAGCATCGCGGCGCGGCACAGCACCCACAAAATACTTGTTCCATAATTAAAGGTGGCTCAGGTGTTAGATTTATGGAGATTCAGAGGCCCGTGATTAAAAAATGAAATTTAATTTGAGGTATCCAGCGGAATGGGGTGATTGGGAAAAAAAGCGTGTGGTTGAGCGCAGTATCAAGCAGAGATACTTTACAGCGCCCGCTCAAACATGAACGTAAAGCAGGCTTATCTGCTGGAAGGTTAATGAGGGACACTGTGCTGTTGGTTCCTGGGCTCGGCCAGTGAAAAGTGTTCAGCACAAATCACAACGTGTTCTGTGCAGTCAGACAGCAGGCAGCCGACGCAAACACACGGACTACTAGTGCCTAAACAGGAACACACATCACTCCTTAAACACGTGCACACACATTTACAAACATACAGGCACTCCCACATATACACACAGTGAATGAGTTGTAACATGCACAAACATAATAATTATCTTTCCCAGCAGCATTTCTTCAGATGACTTAATTACTTTTCCTCCGCTCTGGAGAAGAAACAGCCTCTAGATTAAATCTGTCTCTTTCTCACTCTCTCTCTCTCTCTCTCTCTCTCTCTCTCTCTCTCTTTCTCTCTCTCTCTCTTTGACTCTCACTCTCTCTCTGAATACTGGATCTCTTGATCCTTAAATGGGATTTGGTGACTATGGTTACTGTGTGTTCTTATTTATTCTGTATGAATTCTGGTCCAGTCCTCCCTTCATGTACCAAACAGCAGACTGACGTTCCATGGTCGGAATGGAAGAGCATTTAGAATCCTGTTCTAGAAGGTAGTGATGCTGGAACAGTGTGGTATAGACTGGCATCTTTACAGTGACAGTTAGCCTGTGAACTGGGAATGGGGAATGGGAGCAGGATTAGTTTAAGAGAACGAGGCTATGGTGTAGATTTGAGGGCAGCAGGTAATGAGGTGTGTGTGGGTTTCAGGTGGGACTGAATTCAGGTGTGTGTGTGTGTTTAAGATAGGACTGAATTCAGGTGTGTGTGTGTGTGTGTTTAAGATAGGACTGAATTCCCGTGTGTGTGTTTCAGATAGGACTGAGTTCAGGTGTGTGTGTGTGTGTGTGTTTCAGATAGCACTGAGTTCAGGTGTGTGTGTGTGTTTAAGATAGGACTGAATTCACGTGTGTGTGTTTCAGATAGGACTGAGTTCAGGTGTGTGTGTGTGTTTAAGATAGGACTGAATTCCCGTGTGTGTGTTTAAGATAGGACTGAATTCAGGTGTGTGTGTGTTTCAGATAGGACTGAATTCCTGTGTGTGTGTGTGTGTGTGTGTGACAGAAAGGGCCCAGATGGCTCCTCTCTGAGTCCCGCTGCTTGTTCTCCATGGTGCTGTTGGCTGTGTGATGGAGCCTGGTGGCAGGAAGTGGAACGCTAATTGAAGTCAGGGGAGCAGCCTGCATCTAGTTCCCGTCTCAGTCCCCCCCCCACCCCCCCCACGCCCCTGCCGCCTGCCCCGCCACGCTCACACAGGGTGCGTGAAATTGTTTTGTGCACCCCTTCGCTTTCTAGCCGTGTTCTTAGGCCACAGGGGTATCTCCTCTCGCTGCCCCCTCACTTAGCAGAAGGGCTCCCATGCAGGAGGTTAAATGGAGAACCGGCCTAGAGTGCTGTCTGCTACTGTACAGCGTGTTCTCATAACCACAGATCTGTGGTTCCACTGCTGAATGCTCTCGTGGTTCTTCCCTTTGGCACTTGTTTGGTTTCTCACAATGTAGGTTTCATAATCTATAAACCTGCTATGTTATCTCGCTGTTATGATCAGTGATCTATGCTGGATAGCACTGGCAGGTTGACTAACGATACAGTTACTGGACCAATCATTCGTCCTGTAAACTACATCCCCTGTTAACTGTACTGAACAGTAGCGTCCATAGACAAAACATGATTGGACCCCTGAACCCACTGGTTTGCAGCGTGGTACAGTGTCTGGACTCTCCTACAGTGCAGTGTCTGGACTCTCCTACAGTGCAGTGTCTGGACTCTCCTACAGTGCAGTGTCTGGACTCTCCTACAGTGCAGTGTCTGGACTCTCCTACAGTGCAGTGTCTGGACTCTCCTACAGTACAGTGTCTGGACTCTCCTACAGTGCAGTGTCTGGACTCTCCTACAGTGCAGTGTCTGGACTCTCCTACAGTGCAGTGTCTGGACTCTCCTACAGTGCAGTGTCTGGACTCTCCTACAGTGCAGTGTCTGGACTATCCTACAGTGCAGTGTCTGGACTCTCCTACAGTGCAGTGTCTGGACTCTCCTACAGTGCAGTGTCTGGACTCTCCTACAGTGCAGTGTCTGGACTCTCCTACAGTGCAGTGTCTGGACTATCCTACAGTGCAGTGTCTGGACTCTTCTACAGCGACGCTCACTGCTTTTCACCTGCAGAAAAACAAACAGCCTTTTTGTCTTATCAGCACGAGGGCCGTGTTTAGATCTGGCAGGGGAGGGCGTGAGGGGCGGACCAGAAATGTGTGTGTGTGTGTTGTGTGTGTCCCTTTGAGTTTGTGTTTGTGACTTGAGTGTGTGTGTGTGTGTTTGTGTGTGTGTGTGGTGGCTTGTGTCTCCCTGGGCCTGACTGGCAGGTTAGGAGATGAATAGCCTGGAGCTCCTGGCCCACTAAGTAATACACCTCATGATGAATCGCTGCTTTCAGTGACACCAAAATTGGAATCATTGGGTTCAGGAGCCCAAAACTAAGAGCCCTCCATGGGAGCGTGTAGTCATCTGTTACCATGGCGCCCCTGGGGGCACGCTAGGTATTCCCCCCCTTAGCCAAGGTCCCAGATTAATGGAAGACAGGAAGGGACCTGTTAAAGTAGGGAGAGATGGTGTCACACTGATATCCTTCCCCCATTAGTCGGTTGTCACGCTGAAAGGTCCTGTGAGAGGCAGAGGCAGTCTGAGGACAGTTCCTGCAGCAGGCTGTCTCCTCTGTTGTCCTTTACAGTAACTCACCCTCCATGAACGAGCAGGCGGCAGCGTCAAAGAACCATGGTTGTTTCTGAGGTGTTTCCTGAGATGCTTGGTGTTAGCCGCATGGCTTAGCGCTGGCTAAATTTGGTCCGATCTGAAGTCGTTCATCGACCTGCAGCGCTGGTGGCGGACGTAACAAATCCTTCAACACAATGGATGACTTCATGAACTTAATGAGGTTTCTCTAATTACACAGCGCAGAGAAACGTTCACCATGTCAAGCTGCTGTCCTCTGCTCTGGATGAAGCTGGGGGCCTTTAAAGACCTTGCCCAGTTGCATAATATTTCAGTAAAGTACTAAGATTTAAGGCTTTCCGATAATATCTCCTTCCCTGTGGGATCTTAATTGAGTGCCGTTTTGTTAATTTTCCCCATGCAGAATGTAGACTACCTCTTTTTCCATAATGACATACAAATCACTATCGAAACTTAATGGAAGTTTCAATGTGTAAAAGAGAATTTAGACTACAATCACCATCTTCCTCTCTGTTTCAACAAGGTGACTAATGTTTTCTCTCTCTCCCTCCCTCTCTCTCTTTCTCTCTCTCTCTCTACCAACATCATGGTATTCCGTATACACCTTCATGAAAGGGTGTGATTTACTCATTCATAATTAACACATCAAAGAATCAAGTGTGTATTTCAAAGTCATCTGATAACCAAAACTCTTTAACGATACTGAGAACATAATTAATTTTCCAAACATTTCATTTATTTTCTTTGGTAATGAACCCCACAGTAAAATACATAAATCCTGTCTCGTTCTCAGCCTGGAATTAATTTATGTGCTCCCATCACGTCCTTTGAGAATTTAATTATCTTAACGAACAGACTCCACAGTAGACATACATTGAAACATGTTATTCAGCAGTCAATAACTTCAATAGCCGCCATGTCAATTCAGTTCTGCGCTGTTTCTCATTATCATCTCCAGCACAGCTGCCATGCACTTACACATGACGTTTTTACAACAAGAACCTAGATTATTATTCATACATTTTGACTTTCCCAAAACCAATATTACCCAGAATGCAAATGGTCAGTTTGTGCTCATTATATCATCACTTCAGTCTCTTCCTGGTCACCATCTGATCCTTCTGACTTCCTAATGCTAACACCCCAAAGAACTACAAATCCCACACCTCACCAAGACACAAAACAGATCCTGTCAAGTTCTCAAGAAGTGATCAAGGTTGGTTGAGAGGAACCAAGTTGAGTTTCATAAGTTGAACCTAAATGCAAACGATTACATTCAAAACAACAGTCTACTAATTGGCCAGTTTCCCATCCTAATCAATACCAGGGGGACATACATGAGACATAGTTGATCACCATTTCAAAGCCATGCATGAGGAAACAGCATGCGTACTTTGGCTGTTGATGTGTTATTGGATGTTGATCAGATAAAGGGATAAGGGACAAGGCCTG
Source organism: Protosalanx chinensis (assembly GCA_030340685.1). NCBI lineage: Eukaryota > Metazoa > Chordata > Actinopteri > Osmeriformes > Salangidae > Protosalanx > Protosalanx chinensis. The sequence continues at coordinate 11,573,410 of CM059332.1, read as the reverse complement.
ATGGATGTTGAACTTCCTGTCTGGGGTAAGGAGGCACACACACCAGCACATGTACACACATACACACACACACCAGCACATGTACACACATACACACACACCAGCGTGCACACACATACACCAGCGTACACACACATACACCAGCGTACACACACATACACCAGCGTACACACACATACACCAGCGTACACACACATACACCAGCGTACACACACATACACCAGCGTACACACACATACACCAGCGTACACACACATACACCAGCGTACACACACATACACCAGCGTACACACACACACACACCAGCGTACACACACATACACCAGCGTACACACACATACACCAGCGTACACACACACACCAGCGGACACACACATACACCAGCGTACACACACATACACCAGCGTACACACACACACAAACGCAGAAAAAGTCAGCGGGTGTAAAGTCTCTGCTGCATGGAGTCGAGGCGTCGTTCTCGATGCTTGTCCTGATACCAGGTTGGATTGGAGGGCCGCTGGAAATAGCTCTGTCTCCCAGCGCATCAAAGGAGACGAGGAAACCAGCAGAAAACAGCAGCCGCTGCTGACGTGAGTCAGGTGTGCTGAGCACTTCAAAGTCAAAGAAGCCATGTAGGAAGGCACAAATGAAGCCCTCAGCGTCCATTCAGACCCCTCATGTTTGCCTAATGGCTTCTCTCTCCGTCTCCCAAACTATTCAGCCCTCCGCAGAGCAGGAGAGTGACGTTAGAAGGAAAAGGAGAGCGAAGTGTCGGGGATGGTTGAGGCTGCAGCTCTCAAAAGCAGCTTAGTGTGTGTGTGTGTGTGTGTGTGTGTGTGAACAACCAGGAAGGTGCTGTGAACGAGGATGATTCACCCTGCGAATGTTTTAAGGAAATTCGTCGATGAATGTTTGTTGGAATTTATAAGGAAGATGTTTCCTGGTCCTCAGACCAGAGATTGTACTTTACCTAATTCTAAAGTATCAGGATGAAAATAGGATTGATTGCATTTCCTGCTCGTAGATTTCGAAGTATTGTGTTTGTTTTTGCATTCTGATTTAGCTTTGCATGGTGAAACCGGCTCATTTACATACGACCGAAGAGACTCTCCACATGTTGGGTCTATATTTAGCTGCGTGCGACAGTATCGGTGTTGCTGTGTTTCGTGTGAATGTAAAAAAACAACAAGACTTGATAACGTTCTTCCCTCTGGTCCTGTCAAAACGTCTCAAAGACAAACAACAAAAAACGGAGAACATTGTGACAAGGAAGAACTTTCCAGATCGGTGGCCTCAGAGAAAGAGATGAAAGAAAGATATACAGTGAAACCCTTTTAAGGCTTCTCTGCTTGCCCCCCCCCCACAGTTGTATTATTCAACAAGCATAAGAAGATAGGTGAGAATGGAGCTAAATATATTCTTTCTCTTTCTGGCTGCTGCTCCGCCGTGCTGTGGCCATCCGTGCTTTTTCCTCAGGTGTGTCAGATGTTTGGAGCCACGCCATCTGACAGCAGCCAGTGACACGCGTGTTCTCCAGTGTGACACAGGAGGACTTTAATGGAAGGGAGCGTGAGCCCAGGACCCTGCAGGTTTGGCAACACGCCAAGGGTCAGGGTGGGGAGCGTGTCCGAGGATACTTTTTATACATTCACAGTAAAGTGTACGTAGTATATGAGAAGTAATCTATGACTAAACTGACCTCATATATATATATATATATATATATATATATATATAGTAATAATGATATAATAATAATGATAATGGCCCCATTATGCCTATATGCTTATAATGAGTAATTTTATTGATCCAGTATATGCTTTAGCTTAGTTTATGGGACAGTGTACAGTAGATTCTGTATTATTTACAAGTTAACACACAGTACCTAGGGAGATTTGACTAAAAGAAGATCCATTATGTGTAATATCCTTCCACCGAATGTCTCCCAGATACTGTGTGGATGTCTGGATCGTATTCCAGCAGTTTGGCGTTGACATGATTAGATTTACAGCCTCTTTATGTGGAGAGGTTTGGCCCACTGGGGGCCTGTAGATAGAAAAGGAAGTATTTTCCACACTCTTTTGATGTGGATGTCAAATAACACGTGTAAGTAGATAACAAAAGACCTTCTACTTTCTTGGCTTTCTCCTGACATAATGTGTCCAATATTGCCAGGCTGGGAGTCGTTCCTGAGATACAGTAATGCACTCAGACCCACAACAGACGAGCAGCCCTTTGATTAAAATATCAGGTTTTGGTTCAGAGACACAGAGGACCAAACCATTTACATGACATGCCAATAAACAGCAGTATCACATCCACCCTTTTCAGTACATCTCATCCATTATAGATGTATTGAAAGTCCGTCATCAAAGATACATCAAATCTTCTGGGGCTGGTAGGAGAAAGGCGTGAGTGTTTCAACGGTCTAACGCTCTCTACCTCTGGACGCACAGTCCAGCATGTGGCACAGTCAAACACCAGGCCTTGTGCTTAATTTCTGAGTCCAAATGTATCAACATCAAACAGATCTTTAATTGACTCTGAGTCTCACTTAGTGTGGAGCATGGAATTGGAAACGGGATATTATGAGCTGTCAGTTCATATTCATCACTCCTTTTCTCTCTCTTTGCTGCCGGATTGTATGACAAATACAGAGAGCGAGAGAGTAGGAAAGAGATGAAAATACCAGGGAGGAAGAGAGAGAGAGAGAGAGAGAGGGAAGGAGAGAGATGGAGAAAGAGGGGGAGAGAGTGAGAGAAATAAGTGAGAAATAGAACGAATGGAAGAGGGGGGAGAGAGAGGGGATGAGAGGGGAGAGAGAGAGGGGAGGAGAAAGAGAGAGAGAGGGAGGGAGAGAGAGGGGAGGAGAGAGATGGAGAAAGAGGGGGAGAGAGTGAGAGAAAGAAGTGAGAAATAGAGAGAATAGAAGAGGGGGAGAGAGAGGGGATGAGAAAGAGAGAGAGAGAGGGGAGGAGAAAGAGAGAGAGGGAGGGAGAGAGAGGGGAGGAGAGAGATGGAGAAAGAGGGGGAGAGAGTGAGAGAAAGAAGTGAGAAATAGAGAGAATAGAAGAGGGGGAGAGAGAGGGGATGAGAAAGAGAGAGAGAGAGGGGAGGAGGGAGAGAGAGAGAGAGGGGAGGAGGGAGAGAGAGAGAGAGGGGAGGAGAAAGAGAGAGAGAGGGAGGGAGAGAGAGGGGAGGAGAGAGATGGAGAAAGGGGGAGAGAGTGAGAGAAAGAAGTGAGAAATAGAGAGAATGGAAGAGGGGGGAGAGAGAGGGAATGAGAAAGAGAGAGAGAGAGGGGAGGAGGGAGAGAGAGAGGGGGGAGGAGAGAGGGAGGGAAGGAGAGGAAAAAAGGAGAATGACAGAGAGGAGGATTAAGACACTCACACACAAACAATGCAAATGTTTTTGCTGAAGTGAGATGTTTTGACAGTGGAAACGAGCACTTCTTCCCCAGACTGAGCTGGTGAAGTTCCCCTGCAGAGATGGACGAACAGTGGCACCCGACACACAGTCCAGGTCATGACCTCTCCCTCTCTGCTAGTCTTCTGTCTCTCTGGCCTCTAAAAGCATCTGTGCAACATCACAATCAAATACTGAAGCTGTTTCCTCACGATTCAATATAAAAACATTTGGAGAGAAAAGGGGTGCGACCTCTCTCTCTTCCTCCCCCTTTTCCATTTTTTTGTGTCGTTTTAATTTTATTTTTACATTTGAGTCATTTAGCAGACTCACAGCAAGTACAGGGACATTCCCCCTGAGGCAAGTACTTTGCCCAAGGACACAACGTCATGTTGGCACGGCCGGGAATCGTACCGGCAACATTGTGATCGCTAGCCGAATTCCCTAACCGCATCTGACTCCCTCCCCCCCCCCAGACCCACGCCACCGATCTGCAGGTTGAAACTTCTGACCAGCCGTGTCTTCAAACATCCCGCTGCTACCAAACTATAGCGGGATGACAGATAGTCCCTTCGATGTATAGTGACAAACAAATTAGTGCAAAGATGCTTCTCGCAGCAGACCAGATGTGGCGGGCCCCGCCGTACGGAACAGCCCATGAAAAACTGCCCGTGTCCCATCTGTGCCTCGCAGGATCCACGCTGCTGCAATTTGTGTCGAACAAAGTAGTGTAAACACCAAGCGGGATTATGGCACACCATGATGGGAGGCATCAGGATGGTCTGTGTAAATCAACACTGACTCTGCAGGTCATCTGGCAGGAAGAGGGACAGGAAGAGGGACAGGAAATGGGACAGGAACAGGGACAGGAAGAGGGACAGGAAGAGGGAGAGGAAGGGGGACAGGAAGAGGAACAGGAACAGGGACAGGAACAGGGACAGGAAGAGGAACAGGAAGAGGGACAGGAAGAGTAACAGGAAGAGTAACAGGAAGAGGGACAGGAACAGGGACAGGAAGAGGAACAGGGACAGGAAGAGGGACAGGAAGAGTAACAGGAAGAGGGACAGGAAGAAGGACAGGAAAAGTAACAGGGACAGGAAGAGTAACAGGGACAGGAAGAGGAACAAGAAGAGGGACAGGAAGAGGAACAGGGACAGGAAGAGGAAGAGGAACAGAGACATGAACAGAGACATGAACAGAGACAGGAAGAGGGACAGGAATAGGGACAGGAAGTGGAACAGGGACAGGAAGAGGGACAGGAAGTGGAACAGGGACAGGAAGAGGGACAGGAAGTGGAACAGGGACAGGAAGAGGGACAGGAGCTCCGAGGCAGATAGGGAGATCTGGGGAAAGGAACAGAGAGAGAAAGGGATGAAGCATGTTGGGTAATCTCTCTGCTGCGTTTTTAAGGGAAAGATTCAATGGCAGTAGTTTCTCTGTAATCAGGTTTCTTTTCATCGCTTCCTGCTCGCGTGTTTCATTCCGCCGTCAGAGTTCGGCGTGCACCTCAGGGCGCTTCTCTTAGTAGCGGCTGGCGTGAATCTCATCTGTCCGTCACCTTACACCTCCAGGACCGGCACTCTGACACCTCCAGATTGGAAAGCATCCAGTGTGAGACCAGGAGATGCCTGGTCATGCCTGGGAGCCTGACCTGGATTCAGACCTGCTCTTTAAAAGAAAAACGAGAAGTCACTCATTTAGTTCATCTGGTAAAATAACAAGCAGAATGGAATGAATGGATGTCGTCACAACTCTTCATCCACTCCATCAACCTTGTGCTGAGAGGGAACTGTGTTCTCACACTAGCAGCCTGGGTACCTCAGCAGCCCTTGTCCACTCCTAAATGAGTTCTCCTAATGGATGACAGCTCGCATTAATAAACTCCGTCAGAGAGGGGAAGACTTGAGTGTGAAAGCTGTCATTTATCTTGCGTTAATCGCCAGCATGAGAGAGTTATCAGACATTATTTCAAAGAAAAGTGTTTTCTTTTTATCGAACCTGCCCTGCTTGTAGTCCTACACAGACCTGCCATGCTTATATATACATTCCTTTTTGTATGTAAAGTTTCCTTTTGCCCCAAACTTTACCCCCTAAAGTGCTCTCTTTCACTCTGTCACTGTCCAGAATGTGTTATTCCATCTCTTAAAGCTCTAAAGCTCCAGAACATATTTGCTCAGAGTGCAGATGTAAAAAACCACACAATGCAAAATTCATCCACCCCCCCGCCCCCCACCCACCCCCCCGCCCAACCCAAATGCCTTTGTAATGTAGAACTGCAGAACAACACTGAAAGCCTTTTATCATGTGTGGGTGGCTGTGTTAGGCAGGAGACAGCCTCCGCTGTGTGGCTGATAATGGAGGAACCTTCAGCATCAGTGTAGACGTGTTGAGGAGGTGATAGATGCCTCCTCTGTGTAATAAGTCTTTCTGCCAAAGCCATGCTCCTGTTCCAACACCACAGCAGGCCTTCAAGGATACTCATCCATGTCAAGTCCCTCAGCAGGGAAAGAGAGAGCGTGTGTGTGTGTGTGTCTAACTGTCCAAAAATCCCAACAGAAAAATGGACGCCTCCCCTCGGCCCACCAAGGGCATCTGAAATGAGCGTCCCCATCCTCTCCCAAACATTCCGCCCTTTTCTCAGGCCAGCCTGTGATGATTCGACGTGAAACTCATCAGATTAGGCTAAACCAATCACAAAGCCTTGAGACATATGATTGTCTTGGTGCACGGTGTGAATGCAGCATGGTGTGGGCCCTACACTGTAGGGTCACAGACCTGGCCACAGCCTGGGTATAATGAGTCAGGAAAACACATGTAAGCAGATGGTCTGGATCCTCTGTCTTCTGTGTCTCTAATCAGCTGCTAAATATCCGTCCTTCTGCCTCTCTGACGAGCGGATTGACTGACAGAAAATAAACGAGACAGAGAGAGAGTGTATGTGTTTGTGTGTGTGTGTGTGGGGCTTCCAAACCCTGAACCCACCAGTCGTACATCACACAGCAGTTCATTTCCCGCTCTCTCTCGGACTATCTCTGCTCGTCAGACGTGATCAGACTCAGGTCAGGTCCTTCTGCATTCATAACATTCACATTAGAATGAACTGTTATCTAAAGCGAGCTGGGACCAGCAGGCTGGCCCTCACGGACGTGCTCGACGCACCACAGCAGGCCTGCGACCAGAGACCAGGATGATTTAGGCCGTCAGGACGCAGCGCGGCGTCAAGAGAAGAGCTTCCTCTGGAGCAGAGTCCCAGGGTCCTCGCTCGCCCTCTAAATCCTTACGGCTTCAATACGGCCGTTAAATACCGCCGTGAATCAGGGCAGTAAAAGTTACGCCTTGGGTTTTTATGTAAGAAGTGGATTTATGTTTGGACGTCCGTCCGCACACACGCACGCGCCCTCACCCACACACACAAACACAAACACACACACACACACAGGTATAAGCGGATGGGGACACTTAGCACATTGCTGTTTTATGCGGCAGGTCTGTGCAACTATCGGCTGAGGGATCTGACAGGAATCTGATTTGAAGTGGGGTCGGCCGGCCAGACAACACTGCCTCCTGCAAGAGCGCCCGCTGCAACGTTTAATCACGAGGACAGAGAGAGACGGAAGGAGGAAGAGACAGCACAGGGAAGGAGGGGGAAAGGAGAGGGGGAGAGAGGGAAGGAGGAAGAGACAGCACAGGGAAGGAGGGGGAAAGGAGAGGGGGAGAGAGGGAAGGAGGAAGAGAGAGTGAGGTTGAAGGAAGAAGACAGTGGATGATTTCCCCCGATGCATCTTTCAATGCTGTCTCCCTCTGCTCATCTGACCCGCTGCTTATGTGGAGCTGCAGGATCTGATTGGCCCCATTACTGTCTCTTAAGCACAGATACAGGAAGAGGAAGGAGACAGACCCCCCCCCCCCCCTTATCCCGCTCACTTCGGGAGTGGTAACGACACCAGCGTTACCTCCTCTGCCCTATCAGAGGTTCATGGCCCACTGCCAAGTCTCCTTATCTACCCTGCCTGTCTGCCTGTCTGCCTGCCTGCCTGCCTGCCTGCCTGTCTGTCTGTCTGCCTGTCTGTCTGTCTGCCTGTCTGCCTGTCTGTCTGTCTGCCTGTCTGCCTGTCTGTCTGCCTGTCTGTCTGCCTGTCTGTCTGTCTGTCTGCCTGTCTGCCTGTGTGTCTGCCTGTCTGCCTGTCTGCCTGTCTGCCTGTCTGTCTGTCTGTCTGCCTGTCTGTCTGCCTGTCTGCCCTGTGTGTCTGCCTGTCTGCCTGTCTGCCTGTCTGCCTGTCTGCCTGTCTGTCTGTCTGTCTGCCTGTCTGTCTGCCTGTCTGCCTGTCTGCCTGTCTGCCTGTCTGCCTGTCTGCCTGTCTGTCTGTCTGCCTGGCCATTTGTCTACCTCCATACCCGTCTTGTCTGTCCGCCTGTCAGTTTGGTGTCTGCTTGTCTTGCTGTCCACACCTGTCTTCCTGTCTGGGTCCATCTGTCTGTCTGCAAAATCACTGCACAAACTAACTATAACCTCTCCAACCTGAAAATAAAGTTTCATCTGAAACACTGAACCGTTAGGCCATGGTGACATACATATTTGTTGGCTGAGGTCTGTTGTGTTGCCTGGGCCATGCCAGGGAGAGAGGAGGGGGATGGAGACCCAAGGCACAACTGGATGATGAAATATGGATGAAAGACGAACAGTATGGATGTATAAACTGCCTCAGGAGAATGACTGACTCACACTCACGGTTAACTCTGAGGCCGAAAAAGCTCATGTAGAACATGTGTTTACTAGTTAGGGTTAGGGTTAGGTTCTCTTGCTTCGTAGCGTGTGAGGAAGATGACTTCTTGACATGAACTTTCATTGAAAGTGGAGGAGCGAAGTGGAAAAGCTACTGCTGAAGTACTCCTATTGAAACATCATCATGTTTACAGAACTCTGTATCTTAAGGTGGAAAGATAGAGTAGGTCATAAGAACTGAAGCAGAAATTCACAATCAAGCTTCTCATCTGAAATGGAGCCGGAACGCACTGGCAGCACAGGCCAGGCAGAGGCAGCTGTTTTTACGCTGAAACGAGGTCAGAATGCAAATTGTTTCGCTCTAATTTCGCCCGCAGGGACCCCTGAATTCCTCGTGAGTTTCCACCGTGCGACAATGTGTGTCGTTGTGACTCACGAACTGGAGACACGTTACAACCCTGTTCTGCTGGGTGGCCTGTGGCGCTGTCACAACCTCAGATCACCGAGGTGCAAGTGTGTGTCTGCGTGTGTGTGTGTGTGATAGGAGGTGTTTGACAACCTGCTAATATCTTTCTGCCTTCACTTATTTCACTTAAGTGACACTTCTCTCTACTGCTTTCCTGATCATCCATCCAGTCCTTCCTCTCCTCTTCCTCCTCCTCATCCTCCTCTTTCAAGAACTCTGCTGCTATTGATCATTAGACTATGCTGAGAAAGAGATGGATCTTATTAGGAGGTCTGGCCGCCCTGTCAATGCTGCTCAGCCAGCTGAGGGACCAGCAGATTGTTGGGAGGCCCTAATAGGCCTCTGCTGTGTAAACAACACGCACACCTGGAGGACACCTCAGCAGGGGGAGAGGAGGGGAGAGGAGGGGGGGAGGAGGGGAGAGGAGGGGAGACACCAGGGTAAAGCAGCACTTTATTTAGTAACTGGACAGAGAGACAGAGGGAGCAAGAGGGAAAGAGAGAAAGAAGGAGAGAGAGAGAGAGAGAGAAAGAGAGAAAGAGAAAGAGAGAGAGAGCGAGAGAGAGAGAAAGAGAGAGAGAGAGAGAAAGAGAGAAAGAGAAAGAGAGAGAGAAAGAGAGAGAGAGAGAGAGAAAGAGATAGATGAGAGATAGATGAGAGAGAGAGAGAGAGAGAGAGAGAGATCCTGCAATGTGTGTGTCTGTTTGTTAGTTTTCTAATTGCGTCCCTGTCAGTGAGTGTGGGTGTTAGCTGTGTGCTTCATACTACATACAAGGCGTTTCTCTTCAAGTGTGTTTTGTAACAGAGTGACTGTGTTAATGTCACAGCTCAGTGGATCTCCTGTCATGTTCACGGTGTGTGTGTGTGTGTGTGTGGGGTCTCTCTTCCAGACAAAGTCAGCATGCTCTCCGCATTGATCGCCCCCTTCAAGTACATGAGCCAAGGGAACCCGTTCCAGTACGGAGGATGAGGACAGTCTAAGTAAGCAGCATATCTCCTCAGAGGGTGTTCCCCTCCCACTGACACCAGACAACCATGCTGACAGACCTGACTGTCAATGTGTTCACTGAATCCTCTTTAGAGATGGGACCTCCTCCCCCACCCACCCACACCCCACCCTCCACACCCCACCCTCCCACCCCTCTCCACACCCCACCCTCCCACACCCCACCCTCCCACCCTCCCACACCCCACCCTCCACACCCCAACCCTCCCACACCCCACCCTCCCACCCTCCCACACCCCACCCTCCCACACCCCACCCTCCACCCTCCCACACCCCACCCTCCCACACCCCACCCTCCCACCCTCCCACACCCCACCCCACCCTCCCACACCCCACCCTCCCACACCCCACCCCTCCCACCCTCCCACACCCCACCCTCCCACACCACACCCCACCCTCCCACCCCTCCACACCCCACCCCACCCTCCCACCCTCCCACACCCCACCCTCCCACACCCCACCCTCCCACCTTCTGGTTACAAACAGGCTTTATTTATAAGAGTCGTGTACTGTTGGAGTGTAGAACATACTGTGATTGAGGACTATTCTACATCTACTGTGTGTGGATAAAAGCATCTGCAAAAATAAATTATGTCATGTGTGTGTATAGTTCAGCTTTAGCTTTCTGCTGTCCCATTTCACCCACAAATGTTTAAAAGTCAATGATTCCTTCGTTCTGTTTTGGTGTGTTTCCCCTTAGAAATGCAGTATGACTCTCTGTAGCCACACGCTAGATACTCTGTATTATAAAAAAAAATGAAAACCCCCTCAAAATAAAATGGAACTAGATAATCAGACATCTATTTTCTTCCATCTGCAGCCCATATGTGCGCCACTCAACACAATCCCCCAATACAAAAGGGTTTGATGCTTAGCATCAGATACAAAAAAGCAGAGTCCCCACTTAAAACTGCCGAACCCATCGGTGGCTGGCTCACAGGATGATTTGACAGATAATTCTCTGGTTTTAAGGGATTTTAGATTTTTAACAGCTTAATAACCCTGAACATCACCACAGGTAGACAAGACTGATGGAAACTTCAGTCATTACCAGTGCATTGTGTATCACTGAAGTGGCTCACACTCAGCATTGTGTTGTCTTGAACCTGGGATTATGAGGGCTTCTATTCATGTGATCTTCTTTCTGTTTTGTTGTTGCTAGGCACCAGCAGTGTGGAAGTGAAAGAAAACCGTAACATCGGCAACCTGGAGGACCGGGGGATCGTCCCCGGCGACTGTCAATCCCTGTTCCGAGCAGACGTGTCGAGAGGCGGGACTTCCGGTTTGAAGAGGAAGCGTCCGTTAGAAGAGGACAACAACGGCCACCTGTGCCAGCTCCGCCTCGTCTACAAAACCCTGTCCTGGTCGGACACACCAAAGAACGCCCTGGTGCAGCTGAACGAGCTGCGGCCTGGCCTCCAGTACCGCCCTGGTGTCCCAGACCGGCCCCGTCCACGCCCCCGTCTTCTCCATCGCCGTGGAGGTCAACGGGCTGACCTTTGAGGGCACGGGCCCCACCAAGAAGAAGGCCAAGATGAGAGCAGCAGAGCTGGCCCTCAGGTCCTTCATACAATTCCCCAACGCTCCGACCGCTCACCTGGCCATGGGCCACCTGGCCAACCCCTCGGCCGACTTCACCTCCGACCAGGCCGACTTCCCCGGCACGCTCTTCAAGGGATTCGAACCGTCGTCCTGCCCCGTGGACGGCGAGCTGCTCCTCTCCAGCGCACTGCGCCGCGGGAGGCTGCTCCAACACACGCTGGACCTCATGGTTCAGGCCAAGCAGAGGCTGGGGGTCCCGCTCCCCGTGACCCCCGAGGCCCCCGAGGCCCCCGAGGCCCCCGTGGCCCTGCTCAACGAGCTGCGGCCCGGCCTGCGCTACGTGTGTCTGTCCGAGAGGGCGGAGGGGGCGGAGGCTGCGGAGCTTCATCATGGCGGTGCGTGTCGACGGGAGGATATTCGAGGGCTCCGGTCGAAGCAAGAAGCTGGCCAGGACCCAAGCAGCCCAGCATGCACTGCAAGCCCTCTTCAACATCCGCCTCACCCCTGAAGGGAGAGCAGCCCTGAAGCCAAGCAGGAATAGATGCCCTCATTTACCCCAGGTGAGTCACTCCGACCCAGGCTGCCACGCTGGCAGGCACTCCACCCCGTACGGCGCCATGTAATAACCAGAACCAGCGGGCGCACAGCGGAAAGCCCCACCGCCGTCCAACAAGTAATTAAGAGGAAGGAGATATGGGTTAGGATGAGCCGAGAGGCGGAGAGGGGAGAGGGAGAGATGATAAGACGAGGATGTGAGAGCGCAGGCAGACTCAGAACATTTGCTTTGGCCTGAAATTGTAGCATATCTAGTAGAAACACACACAATGAACTGTGTGTGTGCTGGAAGTCGGATGAGCGGAGTAAACAAAATCGGCTCAGTGATCTATTCACATTAGCGTCCTGGTGCACCTCAGTTTCACCCAAAATGATCGCCCCCCCCTCTCTCACTCTTTCCATGTGTTTGCTGAGCTATAATTGGGAGACTTTTGTAATTTTGCACAATCTCTTGTTTCCTCATGTGTGGAATCTTAGTGTCTACAAATGTTAATTCAATCTGTTGCCCAAAGGAAACAGCAAAGCAAGAAGCAAATCGACAAACAAACCCGGAGAAACGAACCCAGCGTTCATTTATTCAAATACCTAAATAGCAATCAGTGGACAAGCTCATTTCTGAAGAACTAAGGCAACATTATACCAAGAAGTTAAGGAGGTAGAATTAGCAGTTTTGCAGTTCTCCCTCACCCCCTCACTTGCAACTGCTGAAACATATCCAAAACATATTCTATGAACAGATTGTCTGGCTAATGCAATCACCATTTTCACCATTTAAACCTGCCCACATGCACTTACTCTGTATCTAGGCAACGCAGCACCATAACTTTGTATATCGTTAACGTCTCACATCGGGGAGAAGAAAGTAACCATTCTTATTCCCAGGAAGTTATCCTAAGTTAAACTTGTTATTGTATGAGTCACAATTTAACACTTCGATCCTATCATCTAAGATATGTAAATATATAGATATGACATCGTGCCACACCTACACACAGACCTGGATACTCTGGTGTGAATTAAGCTTCCATACTGAAAATAACATCAGAACTCCTCTTGTCTCCTGGGTTAGAAGCGACACACAGGTCCTCATGTTAGAGGCTTGCTGTTACGAGGAGCTATGAGACCGAATATGTTGTATTAGCATTCCCATTCTGCCTGCAAGGTACAGACAGCCAATATGTCCTTCCTAGAAAACAACAGTTACCCAACAACCTGCGCATGTTGCCGCAGAGAAAAACCTCTTTTGACTCCATCTTGCCACGGTGTCTAAAAGGATTTTTAAGAGGATTTGCTTCGCCCCGTTTAGTTCCAGAAAGCAGTCGCTTGTGGAAATTCTTGAAAGTCAGCCATGCTGTCTGTGGTGAAAAGGGGAAAAAAGTCATTTTGAAATGCTGAAGGACGCTCGCTGCAACACACACACACACACACACTCATAATATAGCATGTCACCAGAGGTCCAGGTCTTGCGCTGCTGCGTAAACTCCCTGGATACATCATGTTTATTCATTTAGCTGACGCTTTTATCCAAAGTGACTTTACAAAAGAGCATTGATCACTGATCTTGTGATCGTCCCCAAACATTGTGGATGGTCAGAACATGAAGCATGACATTGTGAGAAACCAAACAGGTGCTGTGGCAGACTGGAGGCCAGTGGTGACTGACTGGAGGGCAGGCTCTGTGGAGTGGCCGGTCTTGAAGCCCGATTGGTTTGGGTCAAGAAGGTTGTTCTGGGAGAGAAAGTTTGACAGTGGGTTTGATACAGTGCATTAAATTCCTTTTGAAAAGAAGGGTAGCAGTGATACTGGTCTGTAGTTCTGGAGGACGGCTGGGTTAAGAGAGGGGTTTTTAGTAGAGGTCTAACTATGGCCTGTTTGAAGGCAGGGAGGGAAAGTGCCTGAAGTAAGAGAAGATAAAAGTAGGAAACACGATGTGTGTGCATGTTGTGTGTGTGTGTGTGTATGTGACATACTGTATATATGTGTGTGTGCTTAGGAGAGCGGACGTATGGAAGGAGGAAGGCTGGTTACCCAGAGATCCAAGGCCTGGTCAGGGGGAGGTGTGAGCCAGATGTAGCCTCAGGCTCCAGGCTGTGGTGCCTCGCCAGCCTTTGTGTCATGTAGGCCAGTTCTCCCCTGCAGGGAGACCCTGTAGGGAGACCCTGAAGCTCTGCCTCTGTATCCCTCAGCATGGAGAGTCAACATGTCAGCATGCTACAGTACAGCGTGCGGCCATGCTTTTCTTCAGGGGTTAGGCTGGTTGAGGGGCAGTTCTATGGGCATATGTGAAGCCCCTTGTGACATTGCTTATAAAAAGGGCTGTACAAATGAATGAAACTCAACATGCTAACTAGATGCTTTTTTTAAAGGTGGTATGGAGGTGGAATTATTTTTACTCCGGTGAAAGAGAAAGATGATTGATGCTGGAACAGCGTTAGAGAATCATAGTGAAAGAGAGCGAGAGAGAGAGAGAGAGAGAGAAGAGAGTAGAGAGAGAGAGAGAGAGAGAGAGAGAGAGGAGAGAGAGAGAGAGAGGGAGAGAGAGAGAGAGAGAGAGGGAGAGGGAGAGGGAGAGGGAGAGAGAGAGAGAGAGAGACAGAGAGAGAGACAGAGAGAGAGAGAGAGAGAGAAACAGAAAAATGAGGAGCGGACAGGGGTAAAAGCACAAGTCACCTCTGTAAAAAATAATATATCTTCAGTTAATAGACTGTGGAGATGCTTGGCGAGGCCCTCATATTGTCTTGAAGAGTCCACATACCTCTGGTCTCTCTCTAGCTGCAGGCTAACCACCACAATAACTTGTAGGCTACAGTTGCACCTCAGTACAGCCTCCAAAATGAAAATTTAAACTCATTCAAACTGAGGTATGCTGCTCTCACACACACACACACACACAGAACTCCCTCTCTGGTCCACAGATTGGCGGACAGACACATCGTCTGAGTGACTTTGAATTTGAAAACAGACTCTCGAATGTTTGCGAGCGGTTTGAGGTAGACTGCGATCGCTTTAAGCAGAACATCAGATCTGATACATCTGGCATTGAAAATGTATTGTGTTCGCCGCACACAGGTTAAATGGAGGAAGAATTAAACGCCTCCATCTTACAGGAAGTGAACTAGATGCATGCACTGCAGCTGGTGCAGCTATCAAGGACCTGGCAGTGATTCGAAACTGCAGGTTGGAGTGAAGGTACTGTAATTTGGCACCAGTACCCAGGCCACATTACTGGAGTGAAATGATTACCCCCACGTTGCCTGCCTGATGGGCCACTTAATCTCTGCTCCCTCTTCCTCTCTTTCTCTCTCTCTCTCCTTCTTTCTTTCTCTCTCTTTCTCTCTCTCTCTCTCTCTCTCTCCCTCCTTCTTGCTTTCTGTCTCTCTCTCTCTCTTATTTCTTTCTATCTCTCTCTCATTCTTTCTTTCTTTCTATCTCTCTCTCCTTCTTTCTTTCTTTCTTTCTATCTCTCTCTTTCCCTCTCACTCTCTCTGTTTTCTCTCTCTCTTTCTCAATGCATGGCGTGATAAAGATCTGCTGCGTTGCCAAGTCAACCCTGACAGTGGAGGGAGAGGGGGAGTGAAGGTGGGGTAGAGGGCCTGGTGTTTCTGTCAGGGTCCACTTCTGACCCTGGATCTGTGGATGACAGGGAGGGTTATCTGAGGAGGCAGAGAGATGTGTTAAAACAGCTGATCCAGAGACAGAATAAACTGATGTTGTAGATTTGAAGGAATCTAAAATGGCAGAGTGCTGTTAGGTTGTGTAGCGTTTGGTCTTAGCTCACACTGTATCTCCACCGAGGCCGAATGCACAGTGACGTAAAACCACGAGATCTGAAGATCTGAAGAAATCTTCAGATCTGAAGAAGATCTGAAGAAAGCCTGGAGAATTGAAAATTATTTTCCACATGTGAAGGTGACCTCTGTTACCCGGAAAACATTTCACTGTTTGTTTTTTATTATTCATTTATATTGTCACAACAACAAATTAGCGATGGCAACATGCAGAGGCCGATACCCATTTAAATGTTTTCCAAAAGGAGAGGGAGGGAGGAATTGATAAACAGCTGATAAACTGAACTGCTACCCGTTATGGTCTTTGTGTTCTCCATTCACACCAAGGTGGTCTAGACCAGGGGTGAGCACATCCAGTCCTGGAGGGACGCTGTCCTGGTCCTGGAGGGACGCTATCCTGGTCCTGGAGGGACGCTATCCTGGTCCTGGAGGGACGCTATCCTGGTCCTGGAGGACGCTATCCTGAAGGTTTGAGGTGTTTCCCTGCTCCAACACACACCTGATTCCAAGTAACGGGTCGTTATCAAGCTCTGTGGAAGCCTGATAGTGACCATTCATTAGAATCAGGTGTGCTGGAGCAGGGAAACATCTAAAACCTTCAGGACAGCGGCCCTCAAAGACTGGATGTGCTCACCCCTGGTCTAAATACTAGAGTGGTTCATTTTGAAAGTGGTACACTTTGATGAAGAAGTCATTTTTTTTTATATTGTAGCCCCTGTGCTACCAGACTTGGTTAATATTCAGAGTGGGTTTTCAGTGGGGGGTGGGGGGAGGGGGGTAGAAAATGAATTAGACTCCTAAAATCATGGAACAATAATGTTTTCTCATTTAAAGGGGACCACTTTGTGCAGGGAAAGGTTAGAACCATCATGAGCTGTCGAATATTTATGCAAAATGTGACCTATAAGTCTGTTAAATGTATTCCTCGGCGTCAGCAAACGCATTTGTACAGTTCTGTCAGAGAGGCCCTGTGCAGTCCACTCACCTGCTACACAGACGTCATCCATTACACAGAAATCATCCATTACACAGAATCATCCATTACACAGAAATCATCCATTACAAAGAACCATGATGGTCTTGACCTACAACGTCTCTCACACACACACACACACACACACACACACAGTACCACCAAATGAATCTCCTGTATTTATTTCTGCTGACATCTGTTCAGGCTCTCTCTCCCTCCCTCTCAGCACTCCTTGTCTATCTTCCTCTTCTTCTTTCTTCCTTCTCGTTCCTGTGAACATGCGTGACTGTAATCGTTCCTGAAGAAGCCCTCACACTTCATTAAAAGCATAATCAAAGTTCATTACAATTTCATAGACGCTCAGGTGCCGAATGGCTGTCGATAAATCAGGGCTATTGGTCGTGTGTGTGCTGCTGTGTGGAGGGTTATCTGTGCTGCTCAGGCAGAGAGAGGGGAAGAGGACGGACCGTGTGCCCTTTAAATGACCTTCCTCTCAGACAGACAGCTTTGTCCCCCCTCAGGGACTCGAGGGACGGGGCCATGGGGGGCCATGGGGGGCCTCCGGGGGCCCACAAGCCTCTTGGGTCTAGAGTCCACATGCCTTGTTTAGGTTTACAGGGCTGGTTAACACGTCCATTTCACAGCAGGTTATTTACTGTTTATAGCCGAAAGAAACACGCTACCTTGTGTAAAATCAACAGTAAAAAATCTTCATGTAAATAGACAGCAGTTTAATCTGTCTACAAAAACAATCAGAGGGCTGGGGAGAGAGGAAGGAGAGGGCTGGGGAGAGAAGAAGGAGAGGGCTGGAGAGAGGAAGGAGAGGGGCTGGGGAGAGAGGGAGGAGAGGGCTGGGGAGAGAGGAAGGAGAGGGCTGGGGAGAGAGGAAGGAGAGGGCTGGGGGGAGAGGGAGGAGAGGGCTGGGGAGAGGGAAGAAGAGGGCTGGGGAGAGAGGAAGGAGAGGGCTGGGGAGAGAGGAAGGAGAGGGCTGGGAGAGAGGAGGAGAGGGCTGGGAGGAGAGGAGGGAGAGAGGGAGGAGAGGGCTGGGGAGAGGGGAAGAAGAGGGCTGGGGAGAGAGGAAGGAGAGGGCTGGGGAGAGAGGAGGAGAGGGCTGGGGAGAGAGGAAGGAGAGGGCTGGGGAGAGAGGGAGGAGAGGGCTGGGGAGAGAGGAAGGAGAGGGCTGGGGAGAGAGGAAGGAGAGGGCTGGGGGAGAGAGGAAGGAGAGGGCTGGGGGGAGAGAGGGAAGGAGAGGGCTGGGGAGAGAGGAGGAGAGGGCTGGGGAGAGAAAGGAGAGGGCTGGGAGAGAGGAGGAGAGGGCTGGGGAGAGAGGAAGGAGAGGGCTGGGGAGAGAGAGGAGAGGGCTGGGGAGGAGAGGAGGAGAGGGCTGGGGAGAGAGAAGGAGAGGCTGGGAGAGGGAGGAGAGGCTGGGAGAGAGAAGGAGAGGGCTGGGGAGAGAGGAGGAGAGGGCTGGGAGAGAGGAAGGAGAGGGCTGGGAGAGAGGAAGGATGAGGGCTGGGGAGAGGGAGGGAGGAGGAAGGAGAGGGCTGGGGAGGAGAGGGAAGGAGAGGGCTGGGGAGAGAGGGAGGAGAGGGCTGGGAGAGAGGAGGAGAGGGCTGGGGAGAGAGGGAGGAGAGGGCTGGAGAGAGAGCGGGAAGAGAGAGGGCTGGGAGAGAGGAGGAGAGGCTGCGAGAGCGGGAGGAGAGGCTGAGGAGGAGAGGAGAGAGGCAAAAGAGGGAGTGATGAGGAGCAGGCAAGGGGAGTGGGGGGGGTGAGGGGGATGAATGGAAGGAAGGCAAGGAGGATGGAGGGAGATGAGAGGTGGGAGAGGGGGGGGGGTGGGGGGGGGTGGGGGGGGATACAGAGGCAAAACCTCAGTGGAACAAAGGACCTTCAGGATTAATTAGCCGTCAGATTGGTTTCAGGGCAGCCAGGCGGGTTGTGAAGGAGGCGTTAGTATTCAGGGAAGACCTGGCCCAGACACCAGGCCTCATATTTCAGAACCCCCCCCCCCCCCCCCCCCCCCCCGCCCCCCCCTCCCCTTGTGTATCCCCCAACTAACTACCAGCCGCAGTGCGCTGTGCCACATCACGCCGGCCTGTCCCACGAGGGCAGCCCCCCCCCCCCCCCCGTTATGGAGGCGCTGCCCTGCGCTCGCACGCACCAGGATATTAGGTTAGTCCACTGAGCCGGGGGGGGGGGGGGGGGCAGACCCGGGTCATGTTCTAATGCATATTTTTACATGATATTTGTGGCACTTCAGTGTTTATATATCAGGGCTGCTGTGTTTTGTATTTATTAAGCTAATATAAACAATCCCCCTTTCACCTTTCATTGTGTGATAGATCAGCACAGGTAAAGTTCTCTACCTGTGTCTCTCCGTCTCTCATGTCTGCAGCCAATCAACCATGTGACCCGGCCCACAGCTCCCTTAATGCAGGTCTCACCTGTGCTGTCATCGCAGGGTAAGAAAGCCGGCAACCTTTTGATCGCATCACTTCCTGCGAGGTGGGAGGTGTTGAACCATGCATACAGATCACAGTGTTTAAGCCAGTTTGGTAACATGAGTCATAATGGGAGCCTGAATCTGCCTGCTGTCGACCACTTAAGGGATCAGATCTGAGCTGCTGCTCCCTGAGAGCCTGGTGGGATCAGGGCTGCCATAGGGCTAATAACACCTTCATGTTCTCACTTTGAACTT
>CM059332.1:11341509-11553754 GCA_030340685.1 Protosalanx chinensis | reverse complement strand
CCTGTGAAGAGCAGAGGAAGGCTGAGGGGAGGATGGGAGGTGACAGGATGGAAACAGTGTTCAGGGAAAATAAAAGTGCTGTACTGCCACCTGGTGGCTGGTAATGAGCTGTGCGCACTGTGCAGTGTGGATGTGCTGCTCAGGGGCTCACTCACTCGGTGTGGCCCTGGAACACGTTGACAGAGTGGATGGAGGGGTCTCTGAAGTCCCACAGGCGGAAGGTGGTGTCTCTGGACGAGGTGACCACCAGGCGCTGGGTGGGGTGAGCACAGCAGTGAGTCAGCTCCTGGTCGTGCCCTGGACACACACACACACACACAAACACACACATTCAATATTTAGACTTGGATGCCACAGTAATACAACCCCCTGGACTGTGTGTGTGTGTGTACTTGTGTGTGTGTGTGTACTTGTACCTGTGAGTGTGTGTGTGTGTGTGTACCTGTGAGTGTGTGTGTGTGTGTGTGTGTGTACCTGTGAGTGTGTGTGTGTGTACCTGTGAGTGTGTGTGTGTACCTGTGAGTGTGTGTGTGTGTGTGTGTACCTGTGAGTGTGTGTGTGTGTGTACCTGTGAGTGTGTGTGTACCTGTGAGTGTGTGTGTGTACCTGTGAATGTGTGTACCTGTGAGTGTGTGTGTGTGTACCTGTGAGTGTGTGTGTGTGTGTACCTGTGAGTGTGTGTGTGTGTACCTGTGAGTGTGTGAGTGTGTGTGTGTGTGTACCTGTGAGTGTGTGTGTGTGTACCTGTGAGTGTGTGAGTGTGTGTGTGTGTGTGTACCTGTGAGTGTGTGTGTGCGCGTGTACCTGTGAGTGTGTGTGTGTGTGTGTACCTGTGAGTGTGTGAGTGTGTGTGTGTACCTGTGAGTGTGTGTGTGTGTACCTGTGAGTGTGTGTGTGTGTGTGTACCTGTGAGTGTGTGTGTGTGTGTGTGTACCTGTGAGTGTGTGAGTGTGTGAGTGTGTGTGTGTACCTGTGAGTGTGTGTACCTGTGAGTGTGTGTGTGTGTGTACCTGTGAGTGTGTGTGTGTGTGTGTACCTCTGAGTGTGTGTGTGTGTGTACCTGTGAGTGTGTGAGTGTGTGAGTGTGTGTGCGTACCTGTGAGTGTGTGTGTACCTGTGAGTGTGTGTGTGTGTGTGTGTACGTGAGTGTGTGAGTGAGTGTGTGTGTGTGTGTGTGTACCTGTGAGTGTGTGAGTGTGTGTGTATGTGTGTGTGTGTACCTGTGAGTGTGTAAGTGTGAGTGTGTGTGAGTGTACCTGTGTGTGTGTGTGTACCTGTGAGTGTGTGAGTGTGTGTGTGTGTACCTGTGAGTGTGTGAGTGTGTGTGTGTGTGTGTACCTGTGAGTGTGTGAACCAGCTCGGACGTCTCCACCTCGTGCAGGTTGGCAGATCGGTCCCAGGAAGCCGAGACAACCTGCTTCCCTCCAACCAGCCAATCAGCAGCGATCACCACACCCTGGTGGCTCTTCAGGGTTGCCGTGGCAACGCGGATGGTGGGCACCTCAAAGGGCCCCTCGTCCGTCTCTCCCTCCTCCCGGTCCGACAGCTCCAGGTCTTCCTCACAGGGAACCTGGGGGGGTGGAGTCAGGGGTCAAAGTTTATTCACCTGGACTCCAGGTCCAATCATATCCTTCACCTTGATGACTTCAAAGACATTTCAGCTGAAAGAACTGAGAGTGATCTGAATGAGCGTTGGACCGTAAAAATGAGTTTAGTGAAGGTAGGAGGGAGGGAGAGAGGGAGGGAGGGAGGGAGGGAGGGAGGGAGGGAGGGAGGCAGGGAGGGAGGGAGGCAGGGAGGGAGGGAGGGAGGGAGGGAGGCAGGGAGGGAGGGAGGCAGGGAGGCAGGGAGGGAGGGAGAGAGGGAGGGAGAGAGAGAGGGAGGCAGGCAGGGAGGCAGGGAGGGAGGGAGGGAGAGAGAGAGGGAGGGAGGGAGGCAGGGAGGGAGGGAGGGAGGGAGAGAGGGAGGGAGGGAGGCAGGGAGGGAGGGAGGGAGAGAGGGAGGGAGGGAGGGAGGGAGGGAGGCAGGGAGGGAGGGAGAGAGGGAGGCAGGGAGGGAGGGAGGGAGGGAGGGAGGGAGGGAGGGAGGCAGGGAGGGAGGGAGAGAGGGAGGGAGGGAGGCAGGGAGAGAGGGAGGGAGGGAGGCAGGGAGGGAGGGAGGGAGAGAGAGAGAGAGGGAGGGAGGGAGGGAGGGAGGCAGGGAGGGAGGGAGAGAGGGAGGGAGGGAGGGAGGGAGGGAGGCAGGGAGGGAGGGAGGGAGGGAGGCAGGGAGGGAGGGAGGGAGGGAGAGAGAGAGAGAGGGAGGGAGGGAGGGAGGGAGGGAGGGAGGCAGGGAGGGAGGGTGAGAGGGAGGGAGGGAGGGAGGGAGGCAGGGAGAGAGGGAGGGAGGGAGGCAGGGAGGGAGGGAGGGAGAGAGAGAGAGAGGGAGGGAGGGAGGGAGGGAGGGAGGGAGGGAGGGAGGGAGGGAGGGAGGCAGGGAGGGAGGGAGAGAGGGAGGGAGGGAGGGAGGGAGGGAGGCAGGGAGGGAGGGAGGGAGGGAGGCAGACTCACGCTGATGTCAGCTGGGGGCTGGCAGACAGGCAGCTGCACCATATAGCGCCAGATGTGAGCTGTCTGGTCCCCGGACGCTGGAGACACACACACACACACAGCATGAAATCAGCACACAAGGATATAATCCTGAACTGTACTGTAAACACACGTTCATGGAATGAAAAGCCTGAAGTACACACACACACACACACACACACACAGTATACCATAAGGACTAACTTCACACACAGCTTAAATTAAGTCCCAGATTTAAGTCACACAAAGCCACAGTCAAGAGGTGTGTCTCAACTACCTTCAAAAGATTTCCAAGAAAACTGTGGGTAGTTAGAACACTCAAACACACACACACACACACACACACACAGATCCTCATACCTGTGAGGGCCATCTGTTCTGTGGGGTGAAACTTGATGGAGTTGACTGGTAAACACAAACACAAACATGATCAGTGGGTCACTCTGTCAAAGTGCTCTTATCAATGTTGCACGCCCCAAATCAGAGATCCTGTTCCGTGTAGCGAGCGGACGCCTCACCTGAGCCAGCATGGCCTGCGTATCGCAGCAGACACTTCCCTGTCTCAATGCTCCACAGCAGCGCTGAATGATCTGGCACAGCACAACAAGCATTTACAGTCATCAGGCAGACGCTCTTATCCAGAGCGACTTACAGCAAGTACAGGGACACCCCCAACCCCCCCTGAGGCAAGTAGGGTGAAGTGCCTTGCCCAAGGACACAACATCATATTGGCACAGCCGAGGTTCGAACCAGGTAACTTCTGATTACTAGCCTGACTCGCTGATTGATAACTGATTGTGCGTGTTCCTGTTTGAGGGAGGGTTCTCCGGGGTGAGCTGGCCCTTTAAGGCTGACCTGCGGACGCTGTGCCCAGGACCACGGGGGGGATGCGGGTGATGCCAAGGTCCCAGATGCCATCCCTGTGGCCCACATACTCCTTCAGAAGCTGACACACAGCCCTGGAGGTGGTGGCTTTGAAACTGGACACGATCTGGACGGAGAGAGGGAGGGAAGTCCTGTGATTAATCACCCCGCTATGTTATTGTAAGAAGAAAAAAAGACTGGATGATAAATTATCGAAAATGTTTTTAGTATTATTCTACAGCCAAAGGTGCTTTTAATAATCAACAATGCAAGGCAGTAATCCACCACAGCTAACATAGTTTACACAGACGCCTCATGTTGATCTGCTGTTTTAACTAGCTGTAGCTTGTCTGACGTCACCTTGCTTGTAGAGGCCTTGTATGTGGTCTTCAACTTCTGGGACAGCTGACTGGTGCTATGAGTAGCTGCACACACACACACACACACAGAAACACACGCAGAAACACACACAGAAACACACACAGAAACACACACAGAAACACACAGGATAGTCAATCGATTCATATTCAGGTCAAGATAATCATAGAAAATAAAAATGAAATATTAACGTCTTTAGTTCGGGTCGGAGTCAAAACACATTAACTTGCTTATGATCCTGAGTTGGAACATATATAATAAGTATGAACTAAAATATGAAGTATGTATCTAAAATGCACACATATATGAGGATATTATCTGAGAAGAATGCTGTCTTTAAAAAGTATTTACAATACCTTTGGTTTTCAGCGCTCCTTTGCTAGGATCGCCACCTTCTATCGTTTGTCCATCGCCAGCAAGACGATCGTTTAGTACATCGATCTCTCGTCGTACTGGAGGGTTCAGATTAGGATTAGGGTTAGAGAGAGACTACGGTTTAACCAGACATGAAAAACAGGTGCAACTGACAAGACGTCAAACTCCAACACAGGTGCTTTAGTTTCATTACTTACGGTCCAAGTTCTCAATGTAGAGATTCTCAAACTCGCGCTCAATCTGACCAAACAGGTCAAGCAGATTGCTACGCAGAGATATAGGTAGCTTGGAATCCTACAAACAAAACATGAGCACAGAAAAACAACACCAACTGTGAAATGCAACCATGGTTACGTCAGTCGACCTGTTTTGCTGTTAGATTTTAAAAGAAGAGGAAACATTGAGGTGGGAGATCCTTTATCAGGTGTAACAGAGGATCAACTGATAGTGGTAGAAGTGGAAAATCTCATTTATTTTGGCAACAAACTGGAAATATCAGAACACTTACATTTGTGTGAAAGTTAAAGTTCATCATACAGTTACAATTCAATGTGGGTGGATAAGCACAGGACCAAGTCTACAACAAGCACAAACCAAAACCAGACATCCTATTACTAAAACTACTAGATACCAAGAACTCTTTGACTAAACATGAAACGTCACCACTATGAAACGTCACCACTACTGTACTACTTTAACACAGCTCCTTGTAGGTTTGGTTGACTCACCTCCATGCTTTACCCCTGGAAGTTCCACCAAGGTGTTTGACAAACAGACACAACAGCACAGCATGAAAACAAAGGCTTCAAACCTGCTCCTGACAGCTCGCCTGAGTGTTTTTTTTTTACTGTACTATCTCTGACAGGCACGTGAAAACTCTCTCACCCCTCCCTCCCTCCTTTCTTCACTTCCTCCCTCCTTCACTTGTTCTTTCACTCTCTGAGTAACATGTACTCCAGTGAAAGCAAGTCTCTAAATGAAGTCTCCATTCTGTCTGTGGAATATGTAAACATGTTGGGGGGGGGGGGGGGGGGGGAATGCCAATTAGCAAACAACGAACTGCCCCTTCTCTCAAAGCTGCTTAATCATGTGCCTAAAAAATAAAGATCTCCTTGGTTACTGGACATAATGCCTTCATTGAGAGGTGGAGGCCACCAGGCCTAATCTCTATGGTGAGAGAGAAAGAGAGAGAGAGAGAGAGAGAGAGAGAGAGAGAGAGAGAGAGAGAGAGAGAGAGAGAGAGAGAGAGAGAGAGAGAAAGAGAGAGAGAGAGAGAGAGAGAGAGAGAGAGAAAAAAATAAGAGGGAGAGAGAGAGAGATCGAAAGTGAGTGAGCAAGTGTGTGTGTGTAAGAGCGGGAGGCCATGTATCTATGTACGTGTGTGTGTGTAGGGGGTCTTCAGTGAGTCAGCAGGTCCTGTCGATGGACAGAGAGGCCCTGCTGAAAAGACTAATCAGACCTGGACAAGCTGACTGTATTAATAAAGGATGAGTCTGTCCGTCCAACAGTTCATCTACCAGAGACTCCAGCTGAGTTCATGGCCTTCTGCACCACAACGTTAAGCACATCCTAGTTCATCAAAGGAAACACTTGAATCCCATTTGTCTTATATCCAAAATATATATAATAATAATAATGATACAAGGCAGAGGACGTCCAAAGTTTCTATTTGCATTTTCTTTGCCAGGCCCGCTGGATTCAGTTAGCCTTGATCAAACAGAGAAGCAGTTTTATGATGTTTCTGAGCAGCAGGCTGGGCAGCCAGCAGTGGCAGGTAGCGTCAGGTGCTGCCTCTTATCAGACAAGCCTGTCAGTGAGTCTGTCAAAGGCCAGTCCATTCAAACACTGGACACTGCAGTCTACTGATCAGGAAGGTTAATCTCTAACTAGGAGCCAAATCAATCGAGAAATGTTCTAACTGACACAGATCGATTGGTTAATGGAAACGAAAGAAACAAGTGTTCCATTACTGCATTTTAAGATATTAAGATCGATATTGGTCAAATAGGCTACCATGGGTCTGCGTACCAAAAGAATGACACATTCATTCACAAGAACAAGGTGTACAGCACATAGCCTGGAGCACTGGAGATAAACTACATATTAAAGCTGTAACACAGGTCACCAATACTGAGAACTGCTGTTAAACCAACTGGTACTGTACACTCTCACAGCCACACTCACACAGTGTAAAGATTATTATTTTAAACTAACAGCTTGGTGATTAGGATCTCTGGATGGGCAGTGAGCACACAGAACAGCCCCTGCCTGTCTGAACAGAACATGTGAGCCTCTCACCTTGTGTTTTTCAATAGAACTCCAATGAGACTCTCTCCTGGGATTGCAACACTAAAGAATGTAATCTCTGACTGGAGGTGGGCCTGAACTCATCCTAACTCAGCCTCCTTCCACTTCTGCTCGGCGTTTCAAAGACCTTTGATTAAACACTAAAAGTTACCTGGACAGTAAACGACAGTACTGCTCTCAGTCACACCACAGTAAATCCCTTCCCATGAAAGATAGACTGACAGCAACAAAAGCTTTACTGTAAAAAAAACATGGCATCAAATCTGTATCATGAATTGACCTTGCCTCCTTACATTTCGTCAGTATGTTTTCCCAGTTATGAACATGCTCCATTCATACCCAACTAAAGCAGTCCAAAGGTCCTGTGTGTGTGTGTGTGTGTGTGTTTGGTTGGTTGGTTGGCTCCTCACCTGACCCTCCAGCATGTCTCTCTGCCAGCCTGCCCTGTCCTGCTCCGTGCTGTTGCTGCGTCGTATGGACAGGCTGTGAGACTTGCGCTTCTGCTTGGGGTGGCGGGAGGTGGAAGAGCTACTTCCGCTCTCCCCAGGCATCCCTCCTGTGGGCTGGGCCCTGTTTACCTTGTCCTGTCCTGAGGCTGGGTAAACACAGGCCAGGGTAAAGCCACAGATACAGTGAACCACTGATACAGCCTGGCTGCTGCACAGGCAAACACAGTGTCAGGGTTCATCAAAACCTAACCGCTGATATTCTGCCTCACTGTGACCTACTGGTGCAGTCTGGCTGGTAAGACAGGACCCATCTCATACATGCATGTGAATTATTTAAGTGTGACGCCTACAAATGGAGTGAGAGGTGTAATATGGCTGCAACTGAAACCCAGAAGTTGTGTAGCCTGTTTAGCAGTGTTCTGGCCGTGGGTCTGCCCAGTCCTTACAGCATGTTGGAGTTATCTTCATTTACAACCTGAGATACTGTTTACACAGTAGGTGTGGAAACCCTTCAGAGTATGATAACAATCCTGTCAAAGCACCCAGCTTCATAGTAACAATCCTAACGCACTGTTGGTGCCTCAGTGACTTAGTCACTGCACATAGGGATCAGATCAGTGGTGTTTCTGTAATCCTTCACAGAGGAACATCTTGCAAATGACGCTCGAAATATCTCAAATGATAAAAAATGTCAGCACAGGATACCGGTTGTATTGTAAATATGAAGCAAATTGACGGATTTAAGAAGTACCAAGGCCTATTGATGTCTAATTCAACCTTTAATGCAGCTACAGTCACATGCACTGTTATACTGAGTGTTATTAAAACAAGGTTTTGATCTCTTTACATTAGATAAATGGAGTGACCTTGTGAGGGCCAGAAGGAGACCACTGCGCCAGCAGGATCAAGATTTAGAGCTAAGACGAGTCGAGGCTCGGCATGTTTAAATGAAACACGAAATATAATTACCGGGATGATGTAAAGTAGACTTAGTTTAATGTCACTCTGCATATCTTCCTGGTTTTAAATTATTTCTGATCATGTTTACGTTCCGTGCCACATGGCACCAGTCAACCAATAGAAACGCTGCTACTGCCTGAACCAATCACGAACTCCAACGTCACACAATCACGCCCATGGGGAAGCAAGCACGCACACCTCGTCAGCAAAATCTTTATAAAAATACGCTAATAAAAGAGCAATTTACACCTGAAATACAACTATTCACCTGTAAGTAATAGCTCTTTATAATCGGTGATCGAGTGGGGTTTATTATTTGGAAAATAAGTCACAATTTACGTTAAATCTTCTTTCAGTTGCGCGAGGGTGGTTCGATGGCGTGTTGATTCCTTCCGGCGCTGTGATTGGTTGTTCCTGCTCCGCGTGAGCATGGCGCGCGGCTTGTGGCGCGTGCTCCGGATGGTGTCTCGTGAGGGACAAACCTTTCTAAAGACAGTCGCACCTGTGTCGAGGAGCAGCAGAGTTAAACATCCTACCTTCTTCCCTGCATCTTTTAGATCTTTTTCAAGGTGTGTATATGTTTTTTTTTTACGTTTTTTAAGACCATAGTGTAGAGATCTAGCTCATACTATTTAACAGTTTTAGTAGTGTTGCTAGGTTAATCTTCTTTTTCTGAGCTGTTTACACGGTCTATTGATAGACTGGATTTTAGAGCTTCAGCTTCATGTTACTGTCACAGCTAATGAAGAAGGATGTTTATGTACAGTAAATATCAAGGCTGTTTTATCACACTGATAGATAACTGTTAAACACCAATGCTTTAGTTTCTCATCGTAATCAATACTGTTAACAGACAGGTGAAAGACCTGCGTGCCGCTGTAAGGATGCCCGAGATCAACACAGATAACCTGGATGAGAAGCAGGTGAAGCTCCTGGCTGAGATGTGCATCCTCATCGATGACAATGACCAGAAAACAGGAGCAGATAGCAAGAAAAACTGCCACCTTAACTCCAACATTGACAAGGGTAAGTGACAGACTTTAAGATATCATATATTGTGCAGATGACCGATGCATACAATGACTCCTCAGTGTTTATGCAGTATACTGTACCTAATAAGGACCAGTGAATAGCCAACGTAGGAAAGATCATTCTAACTGAGTGACCTCTGTTCCAGGTTTACTGCATCGTGCCTTCAGCGTCTTCCTCTTCAACAGTGAGGACAAGTTGCTTCTACAACAGAGGTCAGATGCAAAGATCACCTTTCCAGGTGAGAATGAATTCAAATAAAGACCCTGATTCTTATCTGATCAACTGTGTAAGTAATGTATGACTCAGTTCAGCCTTGGTGATGAAACACCCCATGTGCTTTGTTTTTGTGTGTGTGTGTGTGTAGGTTGTTTTACCAATACGTGCTGCAGCCACCCCTTACATACAGTAAGTGAACTGGAGGAGAAGGATGCTATTGGGATACGGAGAGCAGCTCAGAGACGACTTGAAGCGGAGCTGGGAATCCCCATGGACCAGGTTAGCAGTGTGCATACATGCAAACTGTCAAACTATACTTTTAAAAAGGTCTAAACATGGTATTAAGTCTGTTTTTACGGCTTGTTTTTTTAATAATGGATATATTTGAGTACCTCCCCCAATACGTTGTATAATAGACCAATAAGGCTCGATATACTGGTCTGTTATACTACTTTGATAAGGAGTTCTGATTTCTTCTCCTTCTTTTTCAGGTTCCTCCAGAGGAGATGACCTACCTGACCCGGATCCATTACAAGGCCCAATCAGACGGGGTCTGGGGCGAACACGAGATCGACTACATCCTGTTCATGCAGAAGGACGTGGAGGTGAACCCAGACACCAATGAGATCCAGAGCCACTGCTACGTCACCAAGGAGGAGCTGAAGGAGATGCTGGAGCAGGCTAAGAGAGGAGAGCTGCTGGTCACTCCCTGGTTCAGCCTCATCGCCAACACTTTCCTCTTTAAATGGTGGGACAACCTGCAGAACCTCAAGCAGTTCATGGACCATGACAAGATCCACCGCATGTGATCGATCATGGTGTTTTACCTGTTAGTGTAGAGCCCTGTCTGGAAGAGTGTCAGCGTGCATACTTCATCCGGTACATCTTTGAGATGAACTCGCCTCAAGAATGTATGGCAAGATTTCCAACATAGCCAAACTGAGAAGGTTGTTTTAACATTGTCTCATCAAGGATTGTACAGGATAAGTTAAATTCAGACCATGAATTGATCAGAATACAGGACTAACAGTGGTTATTATGCTGTACTGGGAAATATGACATTGATAATTATATAGCCCTGTACCCTGCCTACGGCCCGAAAGTAGCTGGGATAGGCTCCAGTCACCCGTGACCCCTAACAGGAATAAGCGGAAGAAAATGAATGAATGAATAATTATATCATTTTTTTGTATAAAAGCTGTACAAAGTGCCTGACCATGTAGAGATGTGAGGGCTGCTATGTTAGTCAACTGTTACCACAGGATTTACACCACACTGTATAATAGTTTGTAATCATGTAAAGTATTTTGCTTATTAAAATTTGAATGTGATCCAGCTGTAAAGCTATTCTGTGATTTAACGATGACCCCTTTT
The DNA here is from genome assembly GCA_030340685.1 of Protosalanx chinensis. Lineage (NCBI taxonomy): Eukaryota > Metazoa > Chordata > Actinopteri > Osmeriformes > Salangidae > Protosalanx > Protosalanx chinensis. The sequence goes on along the minus strand of CM059332.1, from coordinate 11,543,232 downwards.
GTAGAGGGTCATGTGGTGCAGTCGGTTAGGGTGTCTGGTTAGTAATCACAAGGTCTCTGGTTCAAACCCTGTGTCAACTTGACATTGTGTTTTTGGGCAAGGCACTTCACCCTACTTGCCTCAGGGAGAATGTCCCTGTACTTGCTGTAAGTTGCTCTGGATAAGAGCGTCTGCTAAATGGGTTGTCGAACTCCTGTCCTGGAGGGCCACTGTCCTGAAGGTTTTAGATGTTTCCCTGCTCTTGCACACCTGATTATAATGAACTTCTCATTATGGACGCCAGGTGGCAGCACACGGGCAATCTTCGCGTTACAAGTGTACCAGGAAGTAAACAACAGCTAAAGCGGGCTGGGAAACAAGTAGTAAACCAGTTGAGCTGATAGAAGCAGTCTTGCAGTCAGTTCCTAATCATCTGATGATTTGCACTACAGCACTCAGCACATTCACCTTTCAATAACATGCATGTATATGGAAACCCTCTGAGCTGAGCAGCAGGAGGACGAGGATGAGGTAAGCTAGCTAGCTGGTTAGCATTATTAGCTTGAGCTGTCATGGTTACCTAGCTAGTAGGAAACCTTTCTAAAAGCTAGTCTGTTTACATGTTGCACCTGTAGGATTTTGGATGTGTGTTTTGTGGACATCAGTGACGAGTGGGGAATGGTTAGATTATAAGAATAACAACAACAGCCAGCAGCATAGAGCAGACCTATGCTAGTACCAACAACTCGTTTTGAAGCCTGGGGTCATCCCCTCGGTGCCGGAGGCGGGCGGTGCACCAGTCCTGAATTTGAGTTTTCAACCTGTAATAGTTGACAAAACATGTAGCCAGCTTTCACTCATGGAGCAGTGTTATAATGTTTAATTGCTCAGAGCATGTTTGTTCGGCATAGGCCTATTTATAAGGGTTAAGGAGCCAAGACCCCCCTTTACCAAATGTATTTCTTTTGTTACTGTGCTTATAGTCGTTTAAAAGGCACAAGTTCATACTAAATACCTTATAACGTTTGTAAATATATTCATGTGAAATAACCTGCTATTTAAATCCGTTAAGTATGAGTTTGTTAAATATGTATAGGTAAATATGGTATTTACATTGAGTCATGTAGCAGATGCTCTTATCCACTTCGATTTACAGCAAGTACAGGGACACAAGTCATCCTGGCACTCCCGGGATTTGAACCTGCAACCTTCTGTTTACTAGCCTGAAACGGTCATACCCTCATCTATGTCTCTAACTCTTCCCCCTCCCTGTTTCCTCCCAGGCTGTGTGTTCCCCAGGGGTCCAGTGGATCATGCCTCTGATCCTGTTTGCCTTCGTGGTGCGGCTCAGGGACGGCCTTCCCCTCTCAGCCTCCACAGACTTTGAGCATAACCAGGAGCTGCAGGAGAGAAAGAAACAGTTGAGAAGCATCTCTAAGGCTCTGAACCTGCTCCCCGACAGGGGGGTAGTCAAGGGTCACGACCTCCACATCTAGTAAGGAAACTCACACTCAGCAAAAACCGTGTATCGCTGTGTTTTACAAGACTGCTAAGTTTGTCGAAAGGGATCTTCTCTCCACTTGCATACATTTACATGTATTCATTTAGCAGACACATTTATCCAAAGCGATTTACAAGATCATAGAAAACTTCCATCGTGTTCGCTTCCTCATCTCTCCACCCCTCTCATCTTTTCCTTTCTTCTCCACCCCTCTTCCTTCCTCTCCTCTCTTCCTTCCCCTCCCCTCTTCCTTCCCCTCCCCTCTCTTCCCTCTCCTCTCTTCCCTCCCCTCCCCTCTCTTCCCTCCCTTTCCTCCCCTCTCTTCCCTCCCCTCCCGTCCAACCTTCGCTCCCATACAGCTTAATCTCCTGTGAGGGTGTGTCCTATATGACAGTGTGTCACCACAGTATGCCTGTAGCTTTGGCCTTCTGCTTCCTGGAGGACCTGCGCTGGGAGTTCACAGCATGCTTCGACTCCGCCAAGGTCGCCATGGCAGCAAGGCCATACCCCTTCCTGGAGTTTGGCAAGTTCAAAATAAAATAAAGGCAAAAAGTGGAGTCAATGTCACACGTTTCCATAGGAACATAAAGTAGAATACTCCTCTGTACAGTTAGCTGTTCTAGTTGGTGTATCTGCAATGATCCTGTCAGATGGAAGCGGAATATCTAAAAGGCTCTGTGACAGGAACTGCTACCGCCGTCAAGCTCATCTTCTTCTTGTGTCTTGGTTGGCAGACGGCACCATCCAGAGACTGAAGCTTCAGTACAACCAGAAGGGCTGCCCCGCCCTGGAGGTGACCCTGGCCGAGGTCCAGGAGGACCTCAGGACCCGACCCCCTCAGGTCCTCACACTGGAGGACTTACAGCTCACCAACGGGGCTGCCAATGGACACCTGGAGCCAGTCCCAGGCTCTGGTGAGTCTTCTTATACTGTCTAAACTAAAGACAGTTCAGGAGTTACCGGAGTCTCTTCAGGCCCTGTATATTAGCAGACGTAGTGTTGCAGCAGTTGAACTTCTTTGTGTGTCCGTCAGGTCAGAATCAGAGACTGGCACCAGTAACAGCTCCTGGCATCCTCTCCCTGGTCCTGAACATCATGTGTGCTTCCCTGAACCTGATCAGGGGCGTCCACCTCATCGAGTACACATTTCAGGTATTATTCTGGACCACCCACCCTCAGAATGACTTGTTCTGTCAGGTCTTAGTTACCCTCTAATCTCCAGCTGGCTCAAAGTATTTTGAAAGTATGTGTTTTCATGTTTACAAACAGGACGATTATGAAGGAATATGGAATGTTGTGGCATTTCTCCTGGCGTTTGTCTGCTGTGTTTGTCAGGTACGTGATCCCCTCCGTGTCCAGAAATCTTCTCCTAATTATCATCCAGTTATTTGTGATCTACACTTGCCTTGTAAAACATTTGAATGCTATTTGTGGGTGCACACTGTACAGATCATTCTTGAGCGGAGCCCTTGGGTAATAATAATAGACCTCCTGGTATAGTTCACTTGTATTGGGTGAAATAACAATCCTTTTCTTCCTCTGCTGCTACAGTGTCATCTGTACCTGTTCCACTCCTCGCTGAAGAAGTTCAAGTCTCTCAGCTTGCTGAGTGTCATCATCCTATGCAACCTTTACCTGTTTGGCCCGAGGAACATCTGGCAGCTGTTCTTTCACATGTCCGTGGCCTCCATGTCCACGCTGCTCATCCTGTCCCGCAAACTCCAGGACAGAACCAATGACTGTGGGGTCTGAGGGACAGGGGACGGTTAAGCAGGCGACACCACTCCTATACAATCCTAAAATGCAAAATAAGAGGAAGAGAGGAGGGGGAGAAGACGATGGAAGCTAGTGGTCTCTGGAATATCCCAATTTTCTTTTTTAAAGAAGGAAGACATTTGTTTCTCATTTGATATTAAGGCTTCTTTTCTGACATGTTGTGGTCCTTTGTTTACAAGATTAATTGGAATATCACAGAGTAATTGCAGACATATTGGATTAAAAGTTCAATGTAGATAGTAATTCAAATGCAAAGGCAATTATTTAGATTGAACTAATGAAAGAAGTTCAGAGATAAGGACATTGTAAAGGGAATTTTATATGATTTACAGCAAACGATACAGAGAGTTAATGGCATAGTAGTTTACCCTCCAGTTAAATAAGCAATTGAGCAATGCTAAGTAGCTTGTTGAATTACGCCCCGTACATGAAAATTTATCAAAGTCTTTCACCAAAGTTTGGTTTTACAAAAACCATTTGAAGAGGGTAATGCTTGACATACATCATGATAATGTCCTCCAAGTAGAAATTTTCTTAGGTCGATCAGTGTTGTGTTTTAACGGGTCAGGGTCTCTAAAGAGTTGCTTAGCGAGGAATAATGATTGCCACAGAATTGACAAGTCATAATACATTCAACACTAATACTGTGGTATAAAAGTGTGGGTGTTGCATTTTGTTAATTATGCTACATGACATTTAATGCCTTACTGTAAATGCCTGCAATTATTATTATCGTTATTATTAATTACATGTTAACTCCTGGGTTATTTTGTATTGAATTGTATGATCACAGGGTGGCCACAGATTCACCAGCAGGTGCTTCAGTAGTGGTTTTCTAAACTAAGGACTCTGTTCCGTTTGTCAGATTTAAAACATCTAGTTTGGGTCCCAGTAATTAGTAAGAACATCATGTGCTTCATTAAGAGCAACAACATAAAGCCACGGGTCAAATGGACCCAGTTTTTAAAAAGAACCAATTTTCTATGATTGACAGCAACACTGAATGGACAGTTTGTGAATATTTCACACCCACTACTGACACTTACACACGACTTAAGTCGTAAGGTAAATGTTTTTTAATGTTTTTGTTGAGAAGCACTGATTAGTAATGTGTTGGGGAAATGGATCTAAAATATTTCTATATTAGAATAGGCCTACAATCACTTTGCACTACAGTGGGATTTTTAATGTTGTGATTGATGAGCTCTGCAGCAATTCATTCAAATTATTCAAATCTTATGACTGAAAAGTACTTGGATTGTGAACTTGTGTTGCCAATATGTACTTCTGAGGTACAGTTTGTATACGATGATAGCTGCTAATTTGTTTTTCTATTCCAAATGTTTGAGCTCCTTGTGGATTTGAAGTATAGGAAAATAGTGTGTGTTTTCATTTCAGTGACAAAAGTACAGTATGGAAGTTTTGAGTTTTCCAACTTATCTAGAGAACAATGTAACAGTTTAATACTCAAATCTAGTAGTGAGTGAGTAGTTTTGCTGCTGCGGTTTATTTATATTTAGAGTACACAAATGACAAGTGTGTATTTTCATGTTGACCAAATGAATGACCCAGTATAGTCGGTTGCCATATATTTAGTCATGTGGTGAATCATTTTAGAGTTCTGTTGAAATTGTGTGGTTATTTATACAATTTTAAAAACATCTTCAAATTAAGAGGTAATGTTTGCTTTATAGTACAGATAGTGTGTAGCTGCAGCATTTAAAATACATAAACATTTTCCAATGTTTTCTGCGGGTACACTCGATTTTCCTTCTGTGTCACATCCTCCAATATCTTTAACAAATGAAGTATTTGTAAAGAAATGAAGTAAAGACATTTTAAATCCTTTTCCTGGACTGTTTATGGGTTTGTACCGTTTCCTCTCCAAAGTGAGGAAAACAACCAATTGAAAATGGAATCAAAGCCATGGTTGAGTTAGAAATATTGCTTGATTACCATATTGTCTGTTAAAATATAGTGAGTTAACCTGTTGTACTCTGTCATTTCCAAATACACAAACTAGTGAATCTGATATCCTAGTATCCACATTGTAATTGTAGTCACAAGGCAACAAGTATCTATAGTTCAAACAACAGTCTGTTGTTAGATTTTCAATAAACAATAGAGGGCGCTCTAATACTGCCAAAGTAATGGTAGAAACAGGAGCTTGGATTGTCTTCACAATGGTTAGTTGTGCTGATCTGTTCCCAAGACAACTATATATTGAAAAGGAGTTGTGTATTTAGTATCACAGCGGTAAAAAGCATGATTAAAAAGATCAGGCTTGACTACAGTGTGCCAGTTTTACATCCAAATTGAATTTATGACCCACAGTTATTAAAGGATGTTTTAAAATGTTTTGTTGGGAAGCAGCCTAACCTGCTACAACATTAATGCTTTTTAGATTACTCCAAAAGATAACATCAGTGACAGAAGACTCAAATATGCCTTTCCCTGAATACTATTTCACCATTTCAGTCTTAAACTATGATTTGTATCAAGTAGGGTTAGATTTCTTCAGACCTACTTTGTGGTTAACTAGGTTCGCAACAAAGAAACTGTATCAACCCAGGTGAGCACTTGAGTTTCCCCTCAGGAGGTTGGACCTCAACGAGCTTGATCCTTTCATCAGTTGAAACTAGGTGGATGTGTTCCAGTCAAACAGACAGTAAGCACAATCTCTCTCCTTCAGTTCTGTGGTCCTTTGTGTTTCCTCAGCGTGTGTAAGTGCACTATCAGCTATCAGGAGGGGGGCTCTCTTATGTTGGGAGGACAGATAGAGAAGAAGACTGGAATCTGGGAAGATTAAAACACAATCAAGGCTTCAACCCATTAAGGCTTCAACAAGTCTGAACAGGAGACAGTCACAAGTACACTCTGCCTCCATAAGATAGATAAAGTTCCTGAAGATGTACAGCGTACGTCTGGTGAAGTTATGTACAGCAGAGGTGTTTCATGTTAGTACGAGCCATGACATCCTTATTGCTCATCTGACATACAGCAAGCAGCTAAAAAAAGGTATGTTTAATTATATGGGTTTTTTCTCTCAAAAAGCTGTTAGATCCAGTAAGCCTTCCCTAAATCTCACTTTTGAAGTGTTAGGCTGGAAGATAGACAGGATGAAATTACACTTAATGATTGAGAAGACCTTTGCACCCTCTCAGGTGTGGCAGTGAGAAATGGTCAGTCCGGGTTATGGTGCTGGCGATATTTCCAGAATCAATTTGCAGCTCCTCTGGGCTGTTTGCTCGTCTTTTATAGCTCTTTCACAATTTCTCCTGAGGGGCCCCTGAGAAGTACGGGCAGTAAATGACAGCGCTATCTTTATCCCACTCTCTAAATTTCAGGAATTTATCCTGAATTTATCCAATTTGCTCCTGACCAAAGATCTTCATGGGTCAGCTAACCCTCCCTCACAGCCCCACACCACATCCACTCTCTCAGGTCTAACTGAGAAAGCAATTTTGAGATGCAATCCGATGAACTTCTTAATGTGCTCGACTCTGATCCTCTCAGTATAATGAGTTTAGATTGACAGTGTACTTGACACGACACTTGACTGTCAAACAATCCTTTCAAGAGGATATAATCATAACGTAGAAAAAACACTCTTGATTGGGATAATTTTACAAACGAATCAGTTAAATGTCAAATGAGCTTGTTTGTTTTTTTAGCTTGGTATTCTAGGTAGTTGTTATTTATAAATAACAATATGAATAGTCTTTACCCTGGCTATAATTACCCTATATTTATAATCAGGAGGTGGGAAATTATTTTAGGTCTCAAGTCAATGGGTTTAAAAAAAAAACTGATTTACAACCAGGTTAGAACCCTTCTAAGCACTTAGCTGTTTGCAGAGAAAATAAGCCATTTCAAACTGTTCCTCTTCCCTATATATTAATTAAACACCTGTGATACAATTTTCCCAGATCTATGGAGCCCTTGAGGCGTTTCAGAGAGAAACAGAGAATATTGGAGAGCAGCTGTCCCCACTACAGTTAGAAGTGCCTTTAAATTAGTTATTTGAGAGCCTCTTATCCAAACCAGGTAGGTTACAGAACCAGTCTTGGTCCACTTCCATTAAACTACTGTCTTTGAAATGTTCACTTGAGTGACAGTAAGCCTAACTGAAGGATTACTTTGATCAGAAGGAGAACAGGGAAAAACTTCAACCTGTCCACGTAAAACATTGCATGATATCGTGAATATTTTATATGGTGCATTATTGAAAGCCTTAGTCCTGAGTGATGCCACTTTGACACTGTACCCATGGCAAACTTTCCCCCAAAATCTGAATTGTTAAAGTTCTTTATAATGACCGTTGGCTGTTCTTTTTTTATCACAGATCTCAGATTTGTTTTCTTCAGAACTTTTCTACTTAGTGTAGTTTTTCTTTCTTGTGATTTGTGACTTTTTCGCGCAAATGTAATTTCCTTTCATGCTCTGGGGGACAGTGTCCCTGGGTTCCCTGCTGCTTTATTAACTATTATATCCTCAGGTGTGCAGAATTAGCCAGGCTGGGAAACCAACTGAGCCCAGAAATAATCTGCTGTGGATCCTGACTACAGGGATCAATAACTTCCTATTTAATTAGGAGCAGGATGAACTGTGGCCAGGCAGCACAACATGCCCCCACCACCCCCACCCTCACCCCCAACCTCACACTTCCTTCCATGTTGTTGTCTGTTGTGTTTTCTTTGACTGGCTCCACCCACCACTCTCCTGAACTCGTCTCCTATCCAATCAAAGCTCCATCAGAATCACCATTCAGCTACAGATATATCGAGCGTCTCAGTCACTTCTATCAAAGGCCTCAAGTTCAGAAGTGGCCATCGGAACAATGGCTCTATCTTATATTATCCCAAACAGACAAAATAGCTGACTGACACGATTGTATTTGATTTCCCTTTCAAACACTGGAAGAGACAAAAGCTTCCGTTAGATGTTTAAAGTAAGTATCAGAGTGAACACTCTCCTCTGAGATTTAATTCAGCATTTTCGGCAAGATTTGGGCCAATTTTGCCTGGATATCAACATGTCTCTCCCCCACCGCTGGCGATTCCTGTGTTGTAGCAGAATGCGTATCCAGGCCATTCTATTTATAACAATCTATACTCAGATATGAAATACCCTGATGTTGAATTATTCAGTCTTGAAGCGTGGAGAGCCTTTGTGTTAGAGCCTCTCTTTATATTGTCTGTCATGGGACGCCATTAGATCGGTTTATTCTCCAGCCAACAGCAGCGATTTCAGACAGGAGTACGGTACATAACCTGAGCATGAACAGACGTGGATAACATTTGTCGAGTCAAGCAGCTCTTTGTGAAACGAGGTTGTTCAGTGGTTCATTTGCAATTAATCACTAACATGATGACTCTCGCTGAATGAAGTGGCATTTCAATTCAAAATGAATCCATGCTGAGTCTATTAGTCACAGAGACAAAGAGCAGGGTCTAATTGAACAGCTGTGTTGTTTTAGTTCAATTATTTTGGTCATTACTGGTACATGTTTGTATAGGTTTGACTCTGCCACCAATTGTCAATCCTACTTTTCACAACAAATCTGTCTTTCTGGAACCAGAACCAGACAGACTGGATAAAAATCTGGGGACCTTCAAAGGTGTTTAAACTGCAGGAGTTGCAGACTTCACAAGCGGTTTGCGAGACACGACTCTTGATGTAGCTAATCAAAGGTGAAGCCTGATTTAAGAACGAATGAATCAAAGTGGAGCACTGCATGGTTGACGACCCCCCCCCCCATCTTATCCATTTAATCACCTCTGTGTTTATCACCGTGTGGCCTGCGACACCTGCTAAGTAGCTAGCCGCAATAGATGGCAGTTTCTAAGAACTCATTCATCATCCTGCCCCAGCGCTTCGAATGCTGCAGGTTCTTTGATAAAGCATATCAGTCTAGGGAGGAGACCACCAAGGTATGGACTTCCTTCCCTCGAGCAACATCACAAAAATGTTATTGGAAAGGTTGACTGGCAGAGTTGTAACCAAGCTGTTCTGATCCAGCTGACACACTGTCTTTCCGAAGGACAGGACTTTATTTAAAACTGGTCTGTGTACTCAGTCTAGAGTGACGGTCTGTCCTTTCATGACGATGTCTTATGCACTGGTGAGACAAGGAACAGTTCAAACTTTTGAACTTTGCTGAGACAATTTATTCCTGCTTGATACGTTTTCTTAAGCAACTTTGATCAAATCAAAGCCCAGTCCTTGAGCTAATTGCTCCTCAAAATTACAATTTTGTAATGTATCATGGACCTGTCCTACTATAAGTATACAGGGAACTATTCAAATGTAGATCTGAGGTCAGATTTAACAAATGCCATGCTAGCAGGGTCCATCAAATATGGAGATGCTTTTGTACCTGCTGGGTTCAACTCGTGCCTTTTAGGACAGTCAAGATTACCAAGGTGAGAATGTTTGATATCCCATCCCTCCATACTTTACCACTACAGCAACCGCAGAGAAATCAAACACAAAACCTTTCAAAAGAACTTTCCCCTCTCTTGTAAAATCAGCGCCTGACATTACATGAGGAGACTGAGGAGGATTAAGAGGAGACTGCTGTGATTCATTTCTGCTACTGGAGTAGGCTTCAGTTGGCCCTCAAATGTACAAGTCCAGGAGAAAGAACGAGATTTACACAAGGCAGCCTCTGTTCCTGCGTCCCAGAGATCGTCCCCTGATGTCAGAAACTGTTTGAAATCCAACTGTAATTAAAGCTGTGGAGGGAACGATTTTAATGATTCCAAAAAAACTTCACTCGGGAGATGAGTGGGACTGTTATCAAGGGGACTCCACGTTCTATAGACGTCCTATAGAACAGCAGCCGCAAATGAACATCACTTAGACGTCTCAAACAATGTCTTCGTCTTCGTCCGTTCCTTTTTAATGCAGTGCTGTCTCAATGCATTGGAATTTCAATAAAGAATTGTGAGATCCTTCACGACACAAATACTGTGTTCACTTCAGTACAAGAAAAGCTTTCAACAATTCTTGTTGTTACTATAGCCTACTTGATTTTAGTTATCTTGTACAAAAGCCCCCAAAAAAGTATTTCAGTCAGGACATGGTTGTCCATAAGGTTATTTGATTTACTGCAAGAGATCAGTTTCCATTGAAGACAAGTATCCAATGAATGCAGGAATGCATTAAATGTGTTCCTTTCTAACCTTTTTCCTGCTCTGAAATTCTGCTCATATTGCGAGTGACTGGAATAGCGTTCCGCTATCAGTTTTCAGGTAACCGTACCTGTTTGTGAAAGCTATCTACAATGAGGAGGGTGGGAGTGCAGCTCCATCAAAGACAGAGAAAAGCCAAAGCAATTTCCAAAAATTCAAGATTCGTTTTGGAGTCTCTATTCAGCAGGAAAAGGCTCATCATTAATGCTCATTACTATATTACAATATATGTTTATATATATATATATATATATATATATATATTAAATATAGCTTACTAGTACTAGTGTCATTCTGAAATATGTACCTGCTGGTAGAGTATAAAAATAAGTTACCTGATTAGAGCGCCTGGCTTAGCATTAGAGAGAATTTGAAAAAGAAAGACTATTGTTTGAAGAAATCAGGCACAGATAAACAACCCTCAAATACCCACTGCACACAGCTAATCCACTTTGAAATGTTTCCCAGAAGCTGCTAGTGTACCTATGGGAGAAAACCATGAAGCCGTGCCTAGTGCTGTTCAACCCCAGGCACTGATATGCACCAGACACCACATCAAACAGGGTGGAACCCAAACGTGCAGTTTGTCTCAGTCTTACTTCATCTATCTGAACTTGTGAAGGTTTAGTGTGTTTCTGGCACATGAATTTTAAAGCAGTGATATAAATGTTGAAACCTGCTCTAAGGCAAAACACCTGCCATGCATTTGGTCTCACTGGGAAACTCTAAGTAAACTGACATCTTTCGAAAAACATCTTAAACACAGACTTACAAATGTTTGTAAAAAAAAAAGTAGGTCTAATCCTAGCACTTACAAAACATCAAGGTGGTAAGAAACTGGCAAGACATTTTATCAGTGTACAATTTTATCTTTCATTGATGGCCTAGCTCTGTGGAGGGCAGTGATATTTGCTGTGATTTAACATTTCAAAGGAAACCAACACAACAATATTGCCCTGAAATGTTTTATGATTTCTGATGTAAAATACAGAAACCACAATAAATTAGTAAGGTTTGCAAAGTATCATCTATCGATCTGTTTGCCTTGCGAAACATAGTTTATGTTGATACTTGAATCATCAAGAATACTTTGAATGCTAGATTGCATTATATGTGGTTTCCTAAGGGAACTCATAAAGTATCAAACCCAAAGGCATGAGATCAGTGAGGCTTGTTAATGCAGTCTGTTTAATTGGTTTACCTGCTGGGAGCTGCAGCCTGGAGGGGGGATCTTCTTATTCATGGTGTTGAGTTCAGACAGGCTTCTGTCCAGCTGACATTGGACAGCAGACCTGTCTGATGATCCTGTGAACCTGCTGAGGGTGGAGATCATCAAACCAGAATGCATCTTTCTGCATCCATCTGAAATCTTGAAACACGTCAACCTGGAGAGGATAGAGACAGTAGCAGTCTGAAGAACGTTGCTGAAGAAAGGTTGTAATGGGGCCAGAGTTCAAACTGAAAATCGGGGCTATTCTCGGATTTTCCCGAGCAATCATGTAACAATTGCAGTGAAATTTACTATAATTAACCACCAATTGTTGGGAGAATAGAAACCAAGTATGGTAGTTGAACGGCCGGCTAATTGTTTAAAAGTGGGCTGTCCTGTTTATACTGTGATAATTGCCAACTCGACTGCAAATTGGGGCAAACGCACCATCCACATGCGTCCTTCATCAAAGACATTTCAGCCAAAACACAAAGAGAGAAATGAAGTGAGACTTTGGGAATATGTCGAACATCAAATTAGATTTATATGCTATCGATCAGCAAGGGAACATATTAATAACATGTATGATTCATTGTCTCTACTGAGCATGCGATATGAAGACTCAATTAAAAACACTCCCTGCCAGCTGGGTTTAATTAATTAAAGCCTCAGTTACTGGATTCAACTTGGGAAAACGACACATCTCATCATGATTAACTTAACATTATTATGCACATTGTTACCATCAACAAGCACATTTTGAAGGTCAGAGGACAAGAATATTGAAATGCAGTTTCATACTGTGATACAATCCACTCGTGCATCTTAATAAGAATGTCTTAAGCTTAAGTTTATTTACCAGAAAATTCAATACAAAGTTTAAGCTCTTACCACTGCAGTCAGTGTATTTTTAGCATATACAGGGCCTATATATATATATACTTTTTAACGTGACCAAATTCCATTATACAACAAATTCAATATGGTTTTTCAAATGTTTACTTTATTGGTTTGATCAGTGAATTGTAACGATTTAACAAACTATTTACATATTTTGTACATTCAAATGAAAGGAGAAAATACATCATATAAAAATATTAGCTTGTTTTGTGTGTGGACATGAGCATTACAATAACAACTTCTGGTTCACTTCTCAGTAAGGAACTTCTTCATGGCATGTACAGTACACAACACATCATTTAACTGTTGCTGCATGCTTTTTAACGATGTATATACTACCCAGAGACCTGTATATAAATACACATATACATATAAATATATCATTAAATTACAACATCCAGTTCCTACACAACAAATTGTAACAAATGAACATGTCACATGTGAGCATACATCTATTTAATACCCTGTACATCTTACTATACATTTAAAATGACTGATAACTAAATATTGTATTGAAGTACTTACAGTATCGTTTGACATATTACATTATAACCATACCAGAGGACATCAATACAATCCATACATTGTTTAATACACAGAGATGCTACCGAATTTCAGTTTAAATATTGAAAAACAAGGTACATTCTTCCTCATGACACCAGAGGTACTTTGGCTGACACACACACACACAACACAGAGATACCAGCCACCAAACTGTGAATTTGCATCATCATCAGTATCCTAAATAGGAAATGAACGTTGTATGTGCAACAACATCCGCATCGGAATATATCACATAGAATCAGCAGGAAGACTCCTGCGGTGAAGATCCTGGTGGGTTTAACACATCCAGTCCCAGAGGCTTCCACACAAGGTACCACCTGACCTCCATGGAGGAACAAAAGAGAAGCGTACGAGCCAAACCTTGTGAGCTGGAGAGGACAACATGTCACCACCATGACTGGACAGGTCGGATTCTGAACGCTTTGTCATTTCTCCACCGTACAGCAGGTAGAGTTGTCAAACATGACGGAAAAAGGCCTGCTTGTGCAGGTTGGAGGATGTGTCCAGTGTCAACACATGGTCTACCACTGTGTCAGGAAATCTTCCTGTCTGTGCTGTGATTGTTGTGATTGAAGACTCAATCCTGTGATATAGAAAAGGCGAATTATTTTGCTTCTGGCTAAAAGGACCCATGATGCACTTGGTGACACCAAAAACACTGCTTTTGAACCGTGTTGCTGAACTGTTCACTTCCTGTAGAATATCCAATCCAACGTAAGGCTGTCTTAACAGTAGCGCTTGTCAAACATACATTTAGCAGGTGGTCATTAGTAAAACTGCCACATAGGATCCAGACAGCCAGAAATAATGCAAAATGACACAGATGCACAATCACACAGTAGAAGAGACATGGGGAGAGGAGCAGAAGGCAAAGGCCATGATCTTGTACGAGAATTATAGTGCAGAAAAGGGCATTGGAACTTCAAACCCATCATTTGGACTCTTGAGTCACACTGGCTGGTATAAAGGCTTGTCTATAAACACTGATAGAAATACTGGGGCCACAGGTAGACACATATAGCATGATCTGTCTCCCTTTTCTTTTGTAAGAAATCACCTATCGTTTTGTTGTGACACAATGATTTATGGCAAGACATGTCTTTCATCACAATCTTTTTCCTATCTATAACTCACAATGGGAAATGAAAGGAAACAGTTTATAAAACATAAATTTGTCTGCAGTGCTGTCCCTGAACTTGACTGGGGGGAATACAAAAAGATTGTTGGTTTCTGGACGATGGTTGTAGAGTTTCAACGCTTCAACGAGACAATATACGATTTTGCGAGATAAGAAACACACAGTCACGCTAGTAGAGACTATAACCCACCCAGACAGCTAAACTAGGAATGATCTGTTGAGGGGAAGCGGAGCAGAAGAGACAGTTAAGATACCACAACAGAACACACTTCATAATAGGGCCAGTTAATAAGAGCACATAATTAACATATTTCACAGATGAATACACCTTCCAATCATAAGCCTGACATAAGCTCTTGCTCTTCTCCTGGCTTCATCCTCCGTTTATTTGGGAACTCCAGCAGTCCGTCCAATGTCCTCCAGGTATAAGTCCAGGGAGCCAACCCTGTGTCCCAGGCACCTGTTCCATTGGTCTAAAACACAATGTTCTGGGCACTCCGACAAGAAAGCTTCCTATTATGTTACCCTGTCTGCACAGGCAAGCAACCAACTTAGCAAGACTCTTACACAGAGAGAGGATAAGCATTGGTTTAGTCTGGAATGGTAGCTCTTAGCTGCTTTCACATTCTTTATGTCATTCATGTGTGTGCATCTGTGTGTGTATGTGTGTGTGTGTGTGTGTGTGTGGAGACAGAGAGAGTAGACGTGAGATCGGGAGAAAGAGAGAGTGTATATTAGTGAGTGTGCTTGTCAGCATCCCCCCGTGTGTGCGTGTGTCCTGCGCGTGTGTCTGTTCAGATAATGGAGGACTCCTCCTGGCAGTACGAGGAAGCGTGCTGTGTTTTGGGACTGGAGCGCGTCAGCATGGAGATCTGGGTGCTGAAGGTGGTCCCATTGCTGCCCATGGAGGGATGCTGGTACTTGGTGTCCGAGGAGTTGATGTACCTCTGCAGGTGCCACCTCCTCCACTTCCTCTTGATCTCACCCTGAACCTGGAACATGAGGGGGGGAGACATAATCATAATCAGTAGCAGCAGAATTATCAGCAGCAGCAGCATTATCATCAACATCATCATCATCATCATCATCATCATCTTCAAGGATGTTATTTGTTGAGGCAGCCAGTCTAAGTTTGCTAGCTTTTTATATTTTTATTTATTCATAAACTGTGTATTTATGTAATGCACTGTAAAGGATGGCATACAATTTCCTTGTAAAATGTTCAATGAAAATAAGGATATTAATTCATTCATGTTTTAAATTCTATTTGACATTCAAATGCTTGCGTACAGTGCCGGCATTTGATAAAGGTCTGTTTGAAGTTGATTTAGTATGTTCAAGTTGTGTATAACAGGAAAGAACTCTCAATCTGACGTAAACTTCTGTTACAACAGTTCATTCATCAGTAGATGTAGAAATCTTGTCAAGGGCACACTGTACAAACACAGCCTTTTCCTTTTATATAACCTTGGAGCGGAGTCAGAATGCAGAAGCCATGATTTGTCATCATGTGTCACCTACACATCGCCCAAACTTGACCTGACATACTGTACGTACATCATGAACACATCGCTTCATAGAATGTTTTCAGGTCCAATGGGTGTGACCTTGTACTTTTCAAACAAACCTACAACAAATCATTGACTTCTGTACGTAAAGAAATCTAGACTTACGAATGCACATTGATATTCAGACGAGCACACACAACTAAGCATGGCATCTCTGATTTAATCTGGGCCAGCACTGGTCACATAACTCACATCCCCACAGGCAATCTCAGTAGGAATATCAGAGGAAAGGCCTTTTACAAGCCTCTCATCCTGCAGGGAGTAAGAGGAAGGAATGGGGAGGGGGCGGCCGCTGAAGGCGGGTGGGGGGTGAGGAGGGCGGCGTTCACGTCGATGACTCATTCCATTAAGACCTCCTCCCCTCGTGCTTTATTAGCAGGGTGTGTGTGTGAGTGTGTGTGTCTAAGACTCTGCCAGGGGGTGATCAGAGACAAATGGCAGGGTCACCCAGAGTGATGAACAGCACTGTGATGAACAGCTCTGTGATGAACAGCTCTGTGATGAACAGCTCTGTGATGAACAGCTCTGTGATGAACAGCTCTGTGATGAACAGCTCTGTGATGAACAGCACTGTGATGAACAGCACTGTGATGAACAGCTCTGTGATGAACAGCTCTGTGATGAACAGCACTGTGATGAACAGCTCTGTGATGAACAGCTCTGTGATGAACAGCTCTGTGATGAACAGCTCTGTGATGAACAGCACTGTGATGAACAGCTCTGTGATGAACAGCTCTGTGATGAACAGCTCTGTGATGAACAGCACTGTGATGAACAGCTCTGTGATGAACAGCACTGTGATGAACAGCACTGTGATGAACAGCTCTGTGATGAACAGCTCTGTGATGAACAGCTCTGTGATGAACAGCTCTGTGATGAACAGCACTGTGATGAACAGCTCTGTGATGAACAGCTCTGTGATGAACAGCTCTGTGATGAACAGCACTGTGATGAACAGCTCTGTGATGAACAGCACTGTGATGAACAGCACTGTGATGAACAGCACTGGGATGAACAGCTCTGTGATGAACAGCTCTGTGATGAACAGCTCTGTGATGAACAGCACTGTGATGAACAGCACTGTGATGAACAGCACTGTGATGAACAGCACTGTGATGAACAGCACTGTGATGAACAGCTCTGTGATGAACGGCACTATGGTGAACAGCACTGGGATGAACAGCACTATGGTGAACAGCACTGGGATGAACAGCACTATGGTGAACAGCACTGTGATGAACAGCACTGGGATGAACAGCACTATGGTGAACAGCACTGGGATGAACAGCACTATGGTGAACAGCACTGGGATGAACAGCACTATGGTGAACAGCACTGTGCACTGCCTCCTCTTCCTGAGGAAGGCACAGAGAGTGGCCCGTGTGTTTCCAGACACAGTGTTAGGGGCAGTGCTGAGGTAGTGCTGACAGGACCTACCTCTCCATTAAGGAAGCAGTACAGCACAGCCACCACACAGCCCTGCAAACAAGAAACACATCAGGTTTTAGGCGTTACACGGCTGCAAGAAGAAGAAAATTAAGCAACACTTGACTAATTCGTGTTTTGGGGGAAATAGGATAATAAGAAAAATGTGCTGGAGGAGATGAGCTTCTGGACTCCATGTTGTTGGCAGCTAAGCCAGCCTGGCTGACTCCCCGATCATTCCTCATTACAGGATGGATCAAAATAACACCAGGGTTTCAAACAGTAACACAGAGGCTATCTTAGCCAGGATAATGTGCCAGAACTCATGCCATGGCTGTTAGAGTTCTGCAATATATAAACACTCCTCCTGCACTACTGCTGACAGTGAGGGGGGGGGGGGGGGGGGGGGGGGGGGGGGGGGGGGGGAACTAGGTTAACTTGGAAAAAATACTAATAAAACACAAGTAATGTAGGGAAACATTTCAGTTAACTAACGTTCAACTGAACTTTAACTAAAGTTCAAAAACGTTGCTTTAAATACTTTGACAGTGATGAAGCTCATCTCTCGCTCACTGTACCTGGAAGGATCCTAGAATGAGGTCAAACACCAGTCTCAGCTCAGTCTTCACCTGCTCAGGAATGAAGGCAAATACGATGAAGTTGACCCCAAAAAGAGGAATCAACAGGAGAGTTGATTTAGCCAGCCGCCTGCACGAAGGGAAGAACCCCCCGCCCCCCCAAAAAAAAGATTGTTAAATTATTACATACAAGGCTGTTTCTCTGCACTTAAAATTCCATCAAACCTTCCAACACCACAGCAAAGGAAGTGGGTTTCCTAACCTCCTCCTGGAGTTAAAAAAGTAACTTTACTCGGGTAAAGTTAAACCACCAAAAGCTCATGACAGCTAACAAACCAAAAGCTTGATGCTGAACCTGTACTACTGTGCAACTACAGCACCTCCATTATCAATAGATAAGAGGCAGAGCACAAAATGAAAGCCTAATGTTGAGTCAGTCACCTCCAGAGGTTTCTCTGTGAAGTGATTCAGCACAGTGAGTTCCCTATCTGTGCATTGCAAGGTTCAGTCTGCTTGCTGTATTTTCTCTGAGAATAAAGGTGCACCCTCAGGTGAGGTTGGAGGTTGGCACATCTAACAGGGTAGAGAAAATTCCAAGTAATGTTATATTTGGTTTAAATGGTGCCCTGGAGGCACATATCTACTGCTCAGACTCAGCCTTCAAGAGTGGAGGGGCGAGGGATTCCACTGACAGAGTCATTTAGCTTCAGTAGAATGCTGAGAACACAGAAATCCCATCAGCAAAACAAAAAAACTTGAGTACTCTTGTACTCACGAGTACTGGTTAGACTCGTTCCTCCCGATGTCTGGACAGTTAATCTTCTGGCGAAGTATCCGAATGATGCAGATGAAGAGGATGAAGTTCATCTGTGGGCGGAAAAGGCAGCCGGTGTGACTTCTAAACACTTCCAACGGTTATTTATCCTAAACGGTAGCGTGAGTTCATCATACATTTCGTTAATACTTGTTTATTCTACTATTTTGTGAACTTTTACCCATCCCTAATGCAGTGCCCATGTAACTGAAATCCGTCAAACGCTGTGGGTCTGGAAGTCTGATCTGCCTCTGGGAAAATGCCACCCAGCTGCTATAGCACACCACAGTTATCCAGGCCCAGCAGAGAAACTGGGAACCTGTTCATTCCAGCTCATCTCTAAGCTCTGCAGTCACCCTAAAGCCAGCAGCCAGCAGGCAGTGATATAACAACAGCAGTGACTGTCAACATTTTGGAGCCACAAGTCAAGAGTCAAGGAAACGTCAGCACACATCGATAACTGAAGCAGTGCTGGAAGTCTCTTCTCCTCTGATGCCCCGTTGCTAAACAACTGCTTCAGACAAACGCTGCAGACCTTCATTACAATTATAAAAGTCAGACGCTTAAAAAGCCATGAGCATGCTCAGTAGGTGCCAGCCCTACGGGAAACTCTGTTTAATCGCTTCCTTCTCTGTTTTCTGCTCCTTCTTTTTCCTCTCTCTCTCTCTCTCTCTCTCTCTCTCTCTCTCCCTCCCTCCCTCTCTCTCTCTCTCTCTCTCTCCTCTCCCTCTCCCTCTCTCTCCCTCTCTCCCCCTCTCTCTCTCTCTCTCTCTCCCTCTCCCTCTCCCTCTCTCTCCCTCTCTCCCCCTCTCTCTCTCTCTCTCCCTCCCTCTCTCTCTCTCTCTCTCTCTCCCTCTCTCTCTCTCTCTCCCTCTCTCTCTCTCTCTCTCTCTCTCTCTCTCTCTCTCCTCTCTCTCTCTCTCCCTCTCCCTCCCTCTCTCTCTCTCTCTCTCTCTCCATCACATCTGCCAACATGTATCTCTGGGTGACTTCCTCCATCAATGTGTCTGGATATAAAAGGCTGCTGATGTGTGAGGCAGAGTGAAAGTGGTCTTCACACCTTCCACTTTATTGATATTTCGTGGCTGATCTGCACCACAGAGAGCCAAAGTTCATCTCGCTCACATGAGGGAGGGAGAGAGAAAAAGACGACTGTCTGCACAACAACAAAGACATCGCTATGGCGATACGCAGAAAAACACACTCTCCTGCCGTGTCCTGAGCTTTTTAACACACAAACACACACCGAGGTGGACAAAGATACATTGATGAGAAAATATTAAATTAATATATCTCTGAGTTAGGATCAAACTGATTTCAAAGTTAAAACAGAGGTTTTTCCATTAAAAGCTTCAACAATCTTATCAAAACTAGACAAAAAGAACAAATAACTATCCAATGATTAAACTGACAATTCATGACGGTAGATTGTGATCTATAGGTATTCTCCATTCATACTCTAATGCACACTGAGTTACAGGGCTGAGGGTCATGTGGCGCAGTGGGTTAGGGCATTGAGCTAGTAGTCAGATGGACTCCGGTTCGAACCCTGGCTGTGGCAAGATGACCTTGTGTGTTCCTGGGTAAGGCACTTCACCATAAATGTCCCTGTACTTGCTGTAAGTCGCTGAATGTAAATGCTAAAATGTAATGAAACTCTAACATTAGTATGAGCGCTCATGTCTGGGCACACTAGGATGGAGGTCTCTGTAACATCCAGAAAGTTCCAGGGTGACACAGAGTTCAATCAGTCTCCAAGTGAAGATAACTGACTTCTGGCTGTGATCGTCTGTCTGACCTGACAGCCAACTACCTAGAGAGACAAATCATATTGACAGATAGATTGTAGTGAGTTCTGTGCTTTGCTTCTGGGAAATTTCAATTTAAAATCACACCTTGTCAATTTATCACTGCCTATCAAAATTCGTGAGAGTCATGACATTTGAATCTCACTATGGTGATTCTAGGATTCTAAACTTACCAGAATTGAGGCCAGGATGGGTGTTTTAATGATCCACCAGAACATATCGGTATTCTCAATGATATCCCAGCACCTGCCAAGGACATTCAATCGATATTAGAATGTATTAGACTTGCAAAGTTTGCTGTACTCACAGAAGGGTTTTTCCTTACCCAACATCATTATAGTAGGCCTTGGCAAAGCTCCAAGCCGAGATAAAAAGCATCGGCCCTCCTGAAGACGAAGGGGAAAAAATACAACAAAAATTGGTTAATAAAAACACAGAATACCCTCCACCGACCATCACATTTTTGGCAGCTACTCACCCCAGCCAATCAGAATGTAGCACCAGAAGTACTTCCTCTCTGAGAAGAAAGACACAGCCAATAGGGCGTGGAGATAAAGGCCCTCAACCAAGAGCCAGAAAAAGCTGGCCATGATGCAGTACTGGAAGAAGACTATCACTGCTTTGCAGCCCACCTGACAAAATAGGACACAAAAACAAAATGTCCACTGGGTGTACAGGAAAATGAATATGTCAGAACGGATTCAGAACAGTAGCTAACACAGCACGCCCCTATTGTATTTTGTCCAAACATTGCATATCCCTGTCAAATTCACTCCCATTTGAGGCTTAGTGCCGGAATAATTTTTTACGTTTAGCGTTTTTAATTGCACTAAGAACAGTTTAAAGACGGTTATTTGTTATACTCGAGACATACAGAGTGAAATGAAGACGCGCTTGGGTGATGTACCAAGAAGAAATTAACAGCGATATTTCTTTTGTTTGGTGACAAAGCTCAGCAGCGTTTTGTGTTGAGGTTTAATAATGCCTCAGCCATGTCTTATCCCAATGTGAGTCAGCATTAATTACAATATCATTAGCTGATAAGAAAGCGCTCAATTTTACACAATCAAAAAGTAATTACAGGAACTGTTTACAAGTAGAACTCCAATAATTGCCAACATCATTTTCAAACATATTTAGCTTTCCTAGATGATGAGGAGATAATATTTGAGGCGAATGCATTCTTTTTCTGTTGAATGTGATGGGTAAAGGTTCAAGGCCATGCGTAAACAGGTCCTCCAAAAGACAGAGTCACGACAGCAAATGCTAGCATTGCCATCCCATGCCACAAACAGGAAACGCTTCAGTGAATCTGCTGTGACAAGTGACTGTGATGTGGAGCAAACAGCACAGAGGGGCGTCTGTCAGCGTATCCATCATGTGGAGGACGGAGGAGGGGGCTGGAGACAGCCATGCAGAAGGACATGATATCCTGTCACTTCTGGGTGGCTTGCTGGAGAACACTCCACTACTTCTATTTGTTCATTTTGTTCACTCCTTGTTTATGCGTTTCCTCTAAATAAACTTGCTCTGCTCTCACAGAGGGAGGCGACAGAAGAGAGACTGACGCAGACCCTCTAACTCAGTGTGCCACAGCACTCGATGCAACCACAGACACTCGGTAATGGACAATATAGTTCTTTCCAAGAAAGAGAAACCAGGCACTGATGGTCACTCTAGCATTCACAAGGCTTTAGGACACTCAGGGTAACGCTGTTGGGCTGCTGTAGACAGTGTCACACAGTATTAATAGCCTCCGTTTGCCTCCAGTACTTAAAGATGGACTTTCAGGCAGCAGCAGACTGGGAGTGCGCTGCCCTCCTCTGTTCCACGACCAGGGACAAGCAAGCCATAGAGAGGATGAACAGAGGGAGAGAGAGAGAGACAGAGACAGACAGAGAGAGAGACAGAGAGACAGAGAGACAGAGAGACAGAGAGACAGAGAGAGAGAGAGAGTAGTGATTGTGAGAAAGGAGAGGAGAGAGAGAGAGCGAGAGAGAGAGGAAGGCGGAAGGAAAGAGAGAGAGAGGGAGAGAGAGAGAGAAAGAGAGGGAGGCGGAAGGAAAGAGGGAGAGGGAGAGAGAGAGAGTGAGGATGGAGGGAGGGAGGGAGAAAGAGAGAGAGAGAGAGTGGGGATGGAGGGAGGGAGGGAGAAAGAGAGAGAGAGAGAGTGGGGATGGAGGGAGGGAGAAAGAGAGAGAGAAGAAGAAGAAAGAATCAAAGAAAGGCGGGTAGAAAGGAAGACATGGTGGAGAAAGATGAAGGGAATTTCAAGCATGAAAGGGAGCGAGTGAGTGGGAACAAACCTTTTGTAAAGCGAAGGAGAGATGGAGAGAGTGGTAGAGGTGCAGCGAGGGGGAGAGGTGGAGAGACAGAAAGTAACAGGAGAACAAGGTGATGAGAAGAGAGTAGAGAGGAGGAACAAATGGAGATGGAAAAGGAAGAACTACAAACCAAATCCTATTTTCAAAGACTTTCAGTCCCAGCTACCCAGACTGCAGCAGATGTCTCCATCACTACCAAACCAAACAGTCCAGCTGAAGATGTGACATTACGGTGGAAATGCCACCATGACAGTTTCCCCTCAGCTTCGAGTGCTGAATCATTGATGGATTTGAAAGATTTCACATCCAATATTCACAGCACAGCAACGTCTGTGAGGAAGATTCTCCTCTCTTCTCCTCTTGAAACCCCCCCTCCTTTTCTGAGTGAATATCATGTCCTTTTCATCTCTTTACCCTGCCATTGATAAGGTCAAACTGTTCCTCGCTAGTTCAATTGCCACTAAAGTCCGACATTTCACATGTCCTCGGGTTTCACAGCTCCCCCTACACAGATTTACAGTTAAGATTTTTTTAATTACATAAAATTGTTTTCGGATCCACCCTTTAGACATAAACCCTGTGAGATCTATGTGCAGCATGATGCTTAACAAAATAGATTTTAGTGGAGAAATCGATGTCTGCTCTGCCTTGTGAGGGACAAAAATACACCTGAATGGTCAGATCGGATATTCTCACAGTTCTAATCCGTACAAATCATCATAAATTGCTTTCCCCTCCCCAGCTTCACCTGACACAAAGTCCTTGGAGCCACCGCTGCTGTCAAAGAAATCGATTCAAGGATTTTGGCTAGTAATTGTGGACTTTACAAACACACAAAAACCACATGCAGCTACCTACTTCAGCGATACATGAGGGAAAAGCTGTTCTCCTAGTAGCAGCTGCTTCTTCTCTGCACACACAGACACACACCTTACAGACACACACAACTACACAGACACACACCTTACAGACACACACAACTACACAGACACACACCTTACAGACACACACAACTACACAGACACACACCTTACAGACACACACAACTACACAGACACACACCTTACAGACACACACAACTACACAGACACACACCTTACAGACACACACAACTACACAGACACACACCTTACAGACACACACAACTACACAGACACACACCTTACAGACACACACAACAACACAGACACACACCTTACAGACACACACAACTACACAGACACACACCTTACAGACACACACAACTACACAGACACACACCTTACAGACACACACAACTACACAGACACACACCAGGCAAAGAATGTACAGAATACTGTGTGCAGAGACAAAAAGATGAACTCAGGGGGCCTCTGTTGGCATGGTCACTCACAAAAACATCAACATTCTGCTTACAGCCCCAATTCTGACCTTCTGAACTAAACCATATTAATGTGTCAGTGATGGAGTGTGTTGAGTAGGGATGTCGAAAGAGCTGTAAGTGGAGAGGGAGTGTGTTTATCTACACTCTGCTGTGTTCAGTAGTGACCCTAGCCTTCACATGAAACAAACAATAAAGTGACCTAGAAGTTTGCAGTTTGTTTCATGACTGGTAAAATGAATTAGACACTGACCAAAGACCGGCCAATACGGCAAACCGATCGTAAAATGACAACTTAAAAAACTATGATGAAAATGTGGAATCCTGTCTGATATGAAAGTGATAGAAAACACAGGAAGCTCCAGAATAAGAGGTTTACACAGGACTTTGAATGATCTCATCAATCCCTCTAATGGGGGTGATTACCCAGATGACCCTGTGTGTGTGTGTGTGTGTGGGTGTGGGTGTGTTAAGTGGAGGACTGACGCCTTGTTGTGCAATGCTCCCCTCTTGTGATGAAACTCTTCATCAAACTCATCCTTGGCCTGGGTAACCCCTCCACCTTGGGTAACCCCTCCACCTTGGGTAACCCCTCCACCCTGGGTAACCCCTCCACCCTGGGTAACCCCTCCACCTTGGGTAACCCCTCCACCTTGGGTAACCCCTCCACCCTCTCCACATCCACAAAGACAGGCGCACTCACACACTTCACAATCCGAAAAAACAACACAAAAAACACACAAACACACACACACTTACAGATCCTGACGAACAGTTGTCAACCTCTCCGACTTCGTAGAGGACGACGTCCTTGATGAACACGGCGATGGCTTTCAGGATGAAAGCCACGAAAAGATGCATGTGGATGTAGTTCCTGGTGCAGTGGAGCTTCCTGCCAAACACGCACACGCAACACAACATAGATGATGTTTACACAACACGGCTCCATGAAGGGATTTTCACTAATCACCCTCTGCCCTTGGAATTAACGAGCACTAAGTGGCCACTAATCGCTGTGAGAATCGCGGCCTAATTGAACTCTCGGCTTCTTTTGTCCCATTACAGATGGATAAGGAGCCTTGAGCATTCTCACACCCCACTGACAAAGTCCAAAAATGTCAGCAAGGCTAATCTAAAACTATTTGAGATATTGCAACATATAGTGAAATTACTCCCGACTGGATTGTCTCAAGGATTGTTAAATGCTTAGTGCCTAGTACAGCATTCGGTATAGAGCCATTATTTAAGTGATAAGGCAGACTGGTGTCTACTTATATATATACACAGGTGTTAGATCAGGTTACATCATAAGTTCCATTACCAACAACATCCTCATCCTGTGTATTCAAGAGGCCTCCAGCTTTCTGTAGTCTTCAGCTTTATGGAGCACCATATGTTTACTTAGAATGTGTGTGTGTGTGTGTGTTTGTGTGTAACTCTGCATGAGAGCATGGGTATGTGTGTATAGGTGTGTGTTTCGCAACAGAGTGTTGTAAACACACACAGTTTGATGCTTGAGTTGTTTGAATACTAGTTTTACGGGCAGCGCTGGATGTATGAGTCTAGCTGTCACTCTGAGTCTGAGTGTGTGGACCTTGCTTGGCCAGAACTGATCACTGTGCCTGACTGCAGCAAGCGTCCGTGGGGTAAACCACTTTACATTTACATTTTAACATTTGCATTTATTCATTCGGCAGACATTTTTATCCAAAGCGACTTCCAAGAGAGATCTTTACAAAAGAGCATCGGTCACTGATCATAACTAGCTCCAAAGTTGCATGTAGCCAGATTATGAAACATACATTGTGTGGAACCAAACAGGTGCCATAGTGAAGATCCAAACAAGTTACAAATACATGGCCTGCATCTCAAATGGATAATAGTGTACCTGTAGGAAAGCAAGCAACAATAATAATATACCTCACTGCAGGTAGAAAAAAATCCAAATCGGGTTAGAACTGAGCAAAAAGAGCAAACTAAACAGAAGTCAGACCACGAAAGAGTATCAAAAGGCTGAATGTTTAGCTAATCCACTGTATGGCGTAAAAATATATCAGTATGGATGGTGTTTGACTGGAGAATCTTTGCGTCTTTTGTAAAGGTTCTCTTACGGAAAGCTGGAACCTACTTTGTCTCACCACCTGTGTCATCCTTTAAGAGGACGTTCCTTCCCCTTCCCCTCCCAGAGCCCCCATGGTGAAGTGTTTTATAGACAGTCCTTGGTGTGTACTAATAACACCAAGCTAGTTTCTGCCTGGTTGCTCCTGCTGGCCATAGCGTGTCCTGGCTGAAGCAGGACTTCTCAACAAACAGAAGACACACAACACAAAGAAGCCTCAGAACTTGCTTACTCACACGACATCCAGTGAGGACGTAACCAGGACTGTCATTGTGAGGATAGACTAGCCTCAGTTGGCTAAGGACTTTCAGCTTGTAACAACCCTTTTAAGGATGTTTAAAGACCTTTAAGGAGAGTTGGGAACGTCAGGTGGCTGAGTGGTTAGTGCGTTGGTCTAGTGATCAGAAGAATTCAATTCCCAGACTTGTCAACATGGCATTGTGTCCTTAGGCAAGGCACTTCACCGTACTTGCTTTGGGGGGGGGGGGGGGGGGGGGGGGGGGGGGGGATGTGCTATATAATGCTCTGGTTAAGAGTGTCTACTAAATATAAAGTCAAAGAGTGAGACATGTTTG
Source organism: Protosalanx chinensis (assembly GCA_030340685.1). Lineage (NCBI taxonomy): Eukaryota > Metazoa > Chordata > Actinopteri > Osmeriformes > Salangidae > Protosalanx > Protosalanx chinensis. The sequence continues at coordinate 11,516,397 of CM059332.1, read as the reverse complement.
ATTAAATATTTAATCTGGTGTTCCATTGACTCCACAGTCACTAGCTGTAGAGTAGCAATGTGCAGTCATCCTTGATATTAGAATGTAATTATTTCTGTGAAGTCTTCAATAAATCATGTAGGTGTCAAGTGAGTGTCACATCTGGTCCTGAAAGACTGATATTAAACATTTAGATAAAAACAGGGCCATGTCGGATGACCCAGTCAAGAATAATAAAGTGCTTACTCCCCTAATGTGATCACAGACTCATCCAATAGGAACATACAAGGAGAAGTCGGTCAAATGCTCTACAAGTGATCTGTCCCTGTTTCAATGTCTGTAGTTCAGCTCTCCTCCTCATATCAACTAGCTTTGTTGCTGAGGACCTCTCCAGAGGGGGTGCTGTTAGAATAACCAACCAGACTAAGAACAATGTCCCCTGAGTCACCCCAGGCTTACTGCCTCGTCTCCATTAGAGGCAGATGTGGTAAATAAATCGTTAGATCAGTTTAATTCAGTCAAATAAATCCTGTTTGAAGTGAAGCGTCGATGAAGCGTGGAGGATACAGAGAGGAGAGGTGCCTGCCCCAGCCCAGGGCTATTCATTAAGGATTTTACAGAGGCTAAATAAGATCACTGGTGTTTGTCTGAATGCTGGATCTTTTAAATATACGTCTACAGAGAAAATAATCTTGTTATTTTCAAATGGGAAGCACTTGGAGATGAGACAGATTTACCTGAATATACACAGTATGATGATGGCAGTCATGAGGGAGATTAAAGACACACTGTGGCCGATAGTATAACCAATCTTCACTTGCAAGAAGAACTTTCCCTGCGGACAGAAACAACAGAAATAGATTAATGCACTATTTTAGCATTTTATGAACAAATCAGGGATTTTAAATAAAGAAATCATGAAGGATTCACGAATGTTATTCCTATTTGTTTGCTATAACCTGAAATAATAAATGTGATACATTAAGTGTGCCTTCAAACAGACAACAACAAAAGAAACTAGAAATATATTTTTTGGGTTTGTTTGTTTTGCCAAATCACATTCTGCTTTCAACACAAGTGTAGATCTACTGTTCTAGGTCAAAGCTCCTAATTAAGTGGCATTGATCTCCATCTCAAGGCAAAAAGACTGAGGAGGTCAGATCCATGTTATTCAGAAGAGGGCAGGAGATAAACATGAATCTATCACCAGCACTGTTCTGCATTTGGATCACATTAGGACACATCTAGAAGGATATCGACATCAGACCACAGCAGCTTAATCTGATCTTTTTCTCTAGATGAATCAGGTGAATGCATGTACATGAATCACAACAGAGACAATCTTTTCAGTTATTGATCTTCAAAGGATTTATCATAAAGGTATGGCTGAACAAATGATGTCTTTATTGTTCTGTTTGTGCAAGGTTGAACCGTTTCAGGAGGTTGTCATGGCGCACCTTCAAACTGCCAACCTTCTCCCATAGTTTAGAACCTGTCAACTCATTCACTTTATCTAACAGGGATCATGACAACACATTAACTCACTTTCCTGTTCAGCCACCTGCTTCATATCAGATGATGGTTCCAATCGGTGCGTTCTTTTACTGGATTGGCTACAAACGCCAGGCTCACTGACCTTTTTATCATTCCTCTTTTCTGCGATCTATTCCTGAGTATTACCTCACTTCTCAAATGACTCTCTCTGGCTCACGCTTTTTCTCTCTGTCTCTCTCTCTATGGCTTGCAATCTATCTCTCTCTCTCTCTCTCTCTCTCTCTCTCTCTCTCTGACTGATACTCACTAGACTGACCTGTTTTACTTCCACAACTCCTGGATCAAGAGGGAGAGGAGTGCTATCCCTTCAATTTGAGGAGGTGTTACAATAGGCTGGGAGGGGGAGAGTTCAACATCAGATTCCTTTTTAAAAGTCTAGGAAGATCCCTGCGGACTGTGCCAGCAGGCATACTAATGAGGTGTTGTGGGTGACTTTGGGGGATGAGAGTGCCCAACGGAGAAAGCTTTTACCACCCCGTGGAGCCTGTTCAATCTAGCTAGCAGTGTTGTCAACCGCCTTTACAGATTAGCTGCTTCATATAGTATGCAAAGCCTTTCAAGCTTCAAAACATATATACAGACAGAAACAACAACCGTGCATTAATTCACTGGGACAAGTTCCCCCGAAAAGAAAGGGACTTCCATCGTAAACATCCAGCGGATGATGGAAACACAGAGAGATGGATGAAAGAGAGAGACCATGTCTTTGTCCATCTGACTCTCAGAAGGGATTTGCTTCAGTAAACAGATATATGCTGATGGGCTTGGTGGCTTCGGCATCTCATGTCATTCAAAGGCTTTTTTTGATGCCCTTGTTGAAGCCATGAATATTTCATCAGCACTTAATCACCTTCAGCAGAAACAAAGTGAATTCCTTCTGTGTAAATACGCAATATTTTGGCCTCTGGTTCAAATGCATGTTGACATCTGTAAAGCACTCGATACCGTAGGTCTTGAAATAATTCCAGTTTTGTAGCCAGTCGGTTACAATACACACACCTTATGTTTTGGCTATGGAAGCAATTTTATAAATGTCTCACACATGACAAGTTAATAGAAACATTACATTCAGCCCTGTGACCCGCACAGTTGAATCATTAAGTCAATAATGGCATCTGAAATAAGAGAAAGCTCTTGGTTGTGAATGGGGGAGAACAGCAGAGACAGGCAGCCATATTCAAGGTCATTTTTTTAACTTATAAATCCCCCACTGAGAAACAAAGACACCTTCTGTCTTTTCATACGATCTCATTTCACCGACTAGGGAAACTGTCTCCCGCTCTGCTACACATCCTGAAAAAAGGTGAACCTTGAGTCTGTAAAAGGAAGGCAGTGGAGGCAGGGGAGGTGGTGGAGGGAGTGGGGTAGTAGAAGCAGGGGAGAGGGTGAAGGCACTGAAGGCAATGGGGGCAGTGGAGGCACTGAAAGCAATGGGGGCAGTGGAGGCAGCAGAGACAGTGAAGGTAGCGGGGTTAGTGGAGGCAGGGGAGGCAGTGCAGGCAGGGGAGGTAGCAGAGGCAGTGGAGGCAGTAAGGACAGTGGAGGCAGCAGAGGCAGTGGAGGCAGTGGAGGCAGTAGAGACAGTGCTGGCAGCAGAGGCAGTGGAGGCAGTAGAGACAGTGGAGGCAGCGGAGGCAGTGGAGGCAGTAGAGACAGTAGAGACAGTGGAGGCAGCGGAGGCGCGGAGACAGTGAAGGCAGTGGAGGCAGCAGAGGCAGTGGAGGCAGTAGAGACAGTGGAGGCAGTAGAGACAGTGGAGGCAGCGGAGGCAGTGGAGGCAGTAGAGACAGTAGAGACAGTGGAGGCAGCGGAGGCGCGGAGACAGTGAAGGCAGTGGAGGCAGCAGAGGCAGTGGAGGCAGCAGAGGCAGTGGAGGCAGCAGAGGCAGTGGAGGCAGCATACTCACATCATCGCCTGTGTTGTTCACGTTGTACCCACAGTTCAGAGCGATGTCCACAGGGTGCATCTCTGTCCAGCCGTCTGGGGTGCAGGTCTTAGACAGATTCCCTGGGAAGGACAGAGAGAGGAAGGCTTGAGAGACAGACACAAGTGTCCTCTCCTCTGAGCCCAGGAAGAATCTCCACTCATCTCCCTATCAACGATACATGAGGATGACTCTCCACAATAAATCAATACATCGTGCCTTTATCGACTTTGATCTGTGTTCTCTCGACGTCTAGCAATAAAGATCACAGGTATTGCTGTTGGTTTTAACCAGGCTTATCTATTCTGATATTGATGGCTGCTGTGTACAGTAGGTAGGAAGGCTGGCATGTCAAAGGAATTCCACAGAGGCATAAACTACAATTGAGGGTTTCATATAACTAATGCGTCAGAGGCTGTTTGTGCTGAGCGTGTTGTTTAGGTGAGTTCCTCTCTCTGTCTAAAGAGCTGCCTGGTTTAACTTCAGCAATAAAGACACACTCACAATCACTCAGAGAGCTTTAGACTGAAGGCCACTGCAGAGCATCAATCAAGACAAACTCTGGCAATACTTTTAGCCTTGTACTAAGAGATGGTAACCATATTTCCAATTAATTACTAACCCTCTAGATGGTGCTTTTCATAAATCACCGATGCAGACATGAGGGACATGGATTTAGTTGAAGAAAAACATGCTTGTTTCATCTTGCTCGTGTTGTGGGGCATAAAATAAAAATTTGTGAAAGTGGATTTAAATGTATTGGAAAAGGTTAAATGGATCTGTTCTGATTACTAGCATTTGGATAGTAATCAGAAGATCTCTGGGTCAAACTCTGGCTGTGGCAACATGTACTTGCTGTAAGTCACTCTGGATAAGAGTGTCTGCAAAAAAATTGATTACTGTATGGCTATTTACAGACCAGACCACAATCTAGATTCATCTGAAAATAAGTCTATTTCAGCAACAAATTTCAGTAACTGTCTTCTGGCTCCAACATTCTATAGCTAAAAACAGCAAAGAATAGTAGGAGTGTCTCAGAATCGGACAGCTCTGCAGGAGGCTCATTGCTAAACATGAGATTGTTCCAGTGTGATGGAGAGATGGAGATGGATTGGAGATGGAGAGATGGAGATGGATTGGAGATGGAGAGATGGAGATACAGACAGAGATATTCTCAGTTTTTATCTTGAGTTCTAGTTCTACTCAGAGAACTGTTCTCCTGTCCTCACGCATCACGCCGCTGCAAAGTCAGTTTCATCGGCACGTCCAGCGTCATATGAAGGAGACAGAGGACATCGATTGGGTGAAGCAAAGCATGAAGGAACATGGAGACATTGCATCAGATGCGCTGCTGCCTTGAATAAATCCCACTAACACGGACCACTTTGAAAATACTTTTCAACCGAATAAGAAAAATACAGAAAATATCAATATTTTATAAGGTTTGAGAAAATCAGCTGTAATTCTGTGTTTCCTCCTTCAATGTGATAGGTCACCTTCATGATGAACACCTCAGCAAACATTGGATGATAAAAGGAACGTTTAATTAACTTGTTGTTATTGGCTTTGCGCTAAAACTGGAGTGTCAAATAAATCAATGTTCACCTGTTGTCATTTCCTGTGGTAAATTTAGAGAAGATGGTTCTTGTCGATTTGCTCTAGGTAGCTTGAACAAAACACTTCTAACAAGTAGCCGTTTCTGAGGATGCATGCAATCACACACACACACACACACAAGCGTACACACAAATAGACTTATCCTATTTGGCTGCAAAAAAATAACTACAAAGATTTATTTCCATCAGACAAAACAAAATGCAATATACACCAACCAAAGGAGGTTTAGAGATCCATCAACGATAACTAATAAACTGATGTGGTTGAAAGGGCACTGACGGAAATGAGACATTTGGGACGACACCATCCATGAGTATTTGGAGTCTGTCACCGCTCCAAAAAATCCAATTTACTTTCTCTCTATATCCTACGGCGATATCACCGCTCTGGAAAACATGTCACAGACATTAGAAGTGCCCTAAACAGCACCAGCATCCACCATGGACTGGAACTGAAAACAGGCCGTAGCAACACAAGGTAACACCCAAAGAGTTCAGTTCAGGAAGTCAAATCCCCCGATGTTTATGGTTAATGATTATATAATGACTGTTTGATAAACGTTGGAAGGTAAACATGAGCGATAAGCCTGTGGGATGTGACAGACTTGAGCCCCATGTTTGCTTATGCCCTCTTTGTTTTCGTTTATGACCGTATTTGCTTTCAGACCAACAGGCATGTCTTTGTATTCTCCTGCAGAAGCACCACATGTACTCCAGCATTTCCACATTTTCATGCGCAAGCACACACCTCTTCTTTCTCACTAACTGCACCCTCCGAAGCCATTTTTCTGGGCCAAACTAGCTGTCAAAATGCCACCAAGACCATTTGGAGCATAGCACCCTACTAATCCCAAGCATTCAACCAGCTGTCATCAATATTAATAACATAATCTGTCCATTCACATGCTGTGGTCGCATTTCCTGATAAATCTATTATAAATCTAAAGGTGCTTGTTGTCAAGGTTGTCTGGTTCCAACACCACAGCCTTAGCAGAGCCAGGAGTGAAAGTGGACTGAAAGGAAAGTGGGGTTGAACAAATGGGCAGAAAATATAGCCTTCTCACTTGACACGCACAGTAGGATACACACAGCGCTGTTATAAGGGTAGACAGTCAGATTCAAAGAGGGCAAAGGTCTGTTATCTTCAAATCAACATTTATTTCTACAGCCCTTCTTACAAGACATGTCACTTCAACTCAGCCAACTTCAATCTTCTCTTTACTCCAGCTGCTGTTTCAGGAACTACTATTGGCCGATCCATTACCGAGTGACAGCAGCTGGGGCAACATGTTCCAATCCAACTGACTTTCACTTTTAAAAGAGAACCGAATAACGACAGCACACAGAGGGGTGACTTCTGCTGGCTTCACAACAAGGATCCTTATAGACCTGCCGATCGATCCCCAGCCCTAATTACAACAAGCTCACTGTGAAGATGGTTTCAGCTGTGCACACGCATTGGCCTGATGTTCACACTCTGCTGAACACTAACCATCTCTGCCTCCTCACAGGTTAAAATCCCCCCCTCGTCCCACCCCAGGCTGACTGCCCCCTGCTTAATACTGCCGTCTACATCAACAGCACCGTTAATGGTGTGGATGGGGAGGTGAAAGGCTGAACACATGCCGGTGTTTTGCTCCGGCTACAAACCAGCAAATAAGCAGACCAACGTTATTCACAACAGGAGAAGCTGCGGCCCCTCTGTGCCAGGTTCAAACACTGTCTGCCTGAGGATAGTTCAGCCCACCATCAGCCAGCGAAAACCTTTAAAAAAAGCAACATAACAATCTTATTTCTAGTGGCACGGTGGCATGCAAGCCTTTCATCATCCAGTCTTATTGATATGGAATAGTTTTGTCTGACATGGGTGTTGCTCTTCCTGGGGCACTGTAGGCAGTGATGAAAGAAAGGTTCACCATGTTCCACTAGAAGCCTGGAGGTCTCCTTGTTTTCGATGCCTGGTCATCCACCCTGTGACTCATCATCCTCTGCAGTGAATCACCTGCATTGTTGAACCTGGCAGCACACAGCGATATTCTTTATATGGAAATGGCATATGTGTGAAAGCTTACTGATCTCCAAGGAAGCAGTGTGGCTCATTATTCAGCTCCAAAACTTCTTTTTGGTGGAAAGAGGTGATCTATCAAGTGACACTGATGGCCATCTGGGTAAATACCAGTCAAGCTATATTAGCTATGGTCAAGTTATATATTTATTTCCCCCTTGCGGTGATTTATATACTTGCTCAGGAAGATCCATATCTAAGATGAGATCAGTCACATACAGTAATAGATAAAGATGCATCTTCACTTCACATTATTATTATTATTGTTTAATCTGCACACAATCTTTGGTGTAACTTTGTGGCTAGAAAAAGTGATGGATCATTATTTCGATACACTTTTTACAAGCTTAACTTTTAATGAGTAAAAAAAAACTGAGTTTGAGGTCAGAGATGGAGGTCGCATATATTTTATCGCATACAGGAAAAAAATCCTTCTTTCCCATCCGCTGGTTCATGCAGGTCAGGTAGCAAGCGTAATGTGTGTGTGTGTGTGTGTGCACGTGCTTGTGACAGTGTGTCTAGTCGACATTATACAAGTTTCTATCTTGTAGCTGTGTGCGCCTACGAGTGCATGTGTGTCTACGCGTGTGTGCATGTGCTACTGCGTGTCAGTGTTGGGTGAGTGTGTGAGTTCTAAGCGTGATTGGGTGGGGACGACCGCTCCAGTGGTGTGGAAGACGGCTCTGGAGCGTGAGCCTGCAGTCTCCTGTCCTCCTCGCCCCTCCCGGCCCCCCGGAGGGTATCTGCTATCTGCAACAGCGTTAAGGTCACTCCACCCGGTCGATCCAGCCACGGCACCGTGAAGTGTGAAAGAGAGAGAGACCCTGGCTTGGTGTTTCAGGAAAAGAGCGTCAAACTTCAGGTTAGCACCATGCTAAACTTCTCCTTAACTGTGGCTGCCACTGTCCTTGCTTTACATGCGTGAAAAGACCAATGCTAAAGTTATTCTGTTTAAACAAAGGACGGTAAAGACAGGTACATTTCCTATTGGATTTCTTCAACCTTTGACGTTTACTATTCAGCCCTCTAAGAGGCTGCAGATCTTAACTGGACTCTGGAATTAATCAAAATCGTTCCCGTGCCACTGTCGTATCGTGTTGAGTTTACCGATTACACACTGAACAATATGCTGCCACATCGCCTCCTGAGCCAGCGTAAAGTCTGAATCAGTCAAGCTTCGAGGAATCCCTTAGGCATAAGTCCATCTGCTTTCCAGCCAAGACAGGGCAAGACAGGTAAACAGTCCTTCTGACTCATCACTAAAAACATCCCTTTCATTTCAACATCTAAGTGTGAGATTTTCCCACCTTTCCCACAGTATCAAGTGTGTCTGTCAATAATGCAGTGTGTGGTTGAATGGCTAAATCCCCCATACTGGACCATCAGTCTTGCTGATAAACGGTTTTGGATCTGTGAATCTGTGGAAATCAAGTCTCCAGAGAGACAGAAGTCCGCAGAGACCAAACGGAACCGGACTGAGCTGTTTTGTCATCTGTCACCGCGTTCCACATCGGAACGCTCGGACTTGAACTGTCAGGGTGAAGTTCTAAAGCTCCGCAGTGTGTAGCTGGAGAGTTCCCCCTGATCTGACCTCCTCTCTCTCCTGGTGAGGGAGGAGAAGAGGAAGGAGGCAGACAGCTGGCTGCATTACAGGGCAGTACATGACAATGAACGTGAAGTGATTCAATATAGCCTTAGGCTTGAAGCCTCTCTTTAACTGAGGTGTAAAAGACTGACTGAGGTGTGATTGCTTGCGATGGTCTGCAATAGAGATTAGAATATTTTTCAGAGCCATCATCTCACAAAAAAACAGAAATTCATGTGGGAAATACATTTCAATCTTGTGCAAGATGATTCTATTTCAATCCAATCAATTCCAATCAAGAAACTATGCCAAAAAGTGGAAAGCTAATTGCAAGTCTTTGCTGCAGATCTCCATAATTGAGGTGTCTGATTACTTTCTTTACTACAAAAATGTATCTACATATAGAAATTCACCTGGGAAAACGTATTTAACCAACAGTGATCCACTTCAAACGGACATGGTAGACCATCTATTCATTTCGGTGTAGGACAGCAAGCTGTAGGTTTTTACATTTACATGTAGTCATTAAATAGACGCTGTTATCCAGAGCAACATACAGCAAGTACAGGGACATTCCCCCTGAGGCAAGTAGGGCGAAGTGCCTTGCCCAAGGACACAAAGTCATGATGGCCCAGCCAGGTTTCGAACCAAAGCTTTTCTGATTACTAGCCCGACACGCTCACTGCTCATCCACTTGAATTAAAACAAATCTAATTTTGTAAAGAAGAGCGCTTCAACTCCGAGCTGCTGTGGTCCACATATTGTGCGGGCACACCACTGCCTCTGGCAGCTTTCAAACCGCCCACTCCCGTGAAAGCATCATTTAAACCCTTAAAACATGCAGGGTCCTCTTCAGAACTGACACTTTAGCTCAACACAGCATCAATACATCAGGGGTTTGGAATGCATTCTGGGACTCTGGGTGCTTTCTTGCGAACCAAACATAATTGCAAGTGCCATCTGGTGAAGTGCCATACAGTTTGGCATATGTAGCTTAGCATACGTAGCTTAGCATATGTAGCTTGGCAGACGGACACCTCATGATTGGGGTCATACTGTTGGCAAGATGTAAAGATGATTATATAGTTGAGTGTAGTGACTGTCTAGGCTTCATGTTTCTTGGATTTTGTCTTTAAAACACATGACAAAACTTTACAAACAACCTTGGAACAGTTGTGAAATGGATTAAAACTTTTTCATAATTGTGTATAATGACATTCTCTAGGTATAAGCATGTCATTCTGGAAGTAAATCCCTTGGCTGTGAAATGGAACACCTTAAAAACAAGACATTGAATGGGCCTGATCCTTAAAACAGGTGTTTGTTTGATGCAAAGTTATAAATAAATATGCCAGCATTGACAAAGGATTATTCGTGCAATGCAGGGCTGGTATGAGTCATTTTTCGATAAATAACTGAAAGTGTGCAGTTCCTAAACCAGGATTCTCACATTGTTAATCCATCTATTATGCTACAACCATACAGCCCCTCTTACAACACAAAGGATAAGCACCTTATTTATTCATATGACATAATATTTATTTTATCTGTCTATTTCTCCATCAAAAGGTTCCATGACCCCCACACAACACAAGATATCTGCTGAAAATAACCTTAAAGAGCCCAATACAACAACCTGTGTCATGTCTATATGGTACTTTTTGCCACAAAGCTACTTGAAGTTAGCCTGCCGTCACCTAAGGTTAATGGACTTTTGTCAAGTTCTTCATTCATTCAGTCCTTATCTACCGCTTATTAACGGTGACGTTCATTCCCGTTAGGGGTCACAGGTGACTGGGGGCCTGTCCCTGTCTCTTTCAGGCCTTAGACTTTTGTCAAGTGTTGAACAAAGTGTTTTACCTTTATGCTGATCACTGAAGTAGCTGAAGTAAGGTGGGCAGGATATGGTGACCACTTCTCCAAACAGGGCTGACGGCCAACAGGCTATCGAGTCCCACATCCCTTGACAACCTGGGAAAGAAGAAAAGATCAATACAAACATCAATAAGTTAAGTTCCAATTGTAAAACCTTTCAATGCTGTCATTCTTTCAATGCTGCCGTTCTTTCAATGCTGCCGTTCTTTCATGCTGTCGTTCTTTCATGCTGCCATTAAGAGCTTTAACAAGTAGTTGATTTTGTTCAACTCATTGGAAATATCAAGGTTTACACTGAATTATCAATTTCTACTTCAGCTAGAGCTGATTCATGTTACGACTAGCACACACGGACCTATTCCACCGATATCATTCAACACCCACCAAGTACTGAAGTAGCCAACTCTCTGTTTAGATTTCAATTGAGAAGCTTAAACAATTCTTCCAGATTCAATCAGTTGGGCGTTTCTCTAGGTATGTAGTCTGTGTAAATAAATGTGAAGTGACCTGATCCTTTTAAGTACAACACCGTACCTCTTAACATTAGCTGTTAAAATTAATATCCGTCCCACCTATACTCCTGAAATGAAAGTAATAAGTCAGAATGTTATTAAGTCTGAATATTATTAAGAGTGTGTGTGTGCTGAATAGTATATTAACACATCAAAACCTCTGCTTAAAATCTGCTTCCTAATTCCCAGAGTGGCTGTTTCTGTTTGTCAGGAATACAGCTTTGGGCCAACTAGGTCGTATCAATTAAAATGTTAATTTAAATGGAGCTTAAGGGAGGATGTGAAACAGTTTCAGTAAGACATGATTATTTCATAAGAGGGTTGACCAAATGAATTGGCCTGCTTTAACACTTTCAACAAAAGAAACGAACAAGCACAAACAAGTAGCAGTGAATGTAGAAACTCATCAAATTTAAAATAAGTCTCCTGAACTTGGTAAACTTGAAAAGGTCAGTCAACACCTCATCATGATAGGCCATATTAATGTGGAATAGCCATACCTATATAATTGTAAACATGAGCTATTTGTGTATTCTGTAAGCAAAGTTTCCTCAAACTACCCACAATCTGAACTACTATTTATATAGTACACATATCCGATATATACATGAGTCAACACTGAATTCATACCTAAAAATCCTCTTTATAGCTGAAATAGTCCAGTCTACCATAAATTATGTTTAACGCTGATATACGCAAGTTTGACATGTGGAAATGTGATCTAGGCAGCATGAAGATTAAAGTAAGAATTGAAAAATTATTGAGTTGATGTCAAGAGTCAGTCTTTTGAATCAGGGGCAACAGAGAGAGGAATAGAACGCAGCAACCATCACCTAACCACCCTCCCCACCCCCACCTCACCCACCCCACCCACCCACCCACCTCACCCACCTCACCCACCCCTAACCAACACCATGCATTTAGCTGTTATCGTCATTGGCACATTAAAACACACAGTCTGTGAAATCATCTTTCCACTTCAAGACATATCAGGACTAGGTTGAGAGCGTGACATAATAAGGATGCTAGGTAAAATGCTACGAACAACACAGAAGCGTTGTTATTTTCAACAGCAAAATATTAACCAACACGAAAACTCAAATCCTCGTAGGGAGTGGAGCTTTTTTCCCCTCCATAACCATATAAACCTGTCCTGTGTCAGTAGCCACACAATCCTCATCTCCTTAATCACCATTATTTACATAAATCTGCAACTTTATCTACTTCCTTGACAGGAAAATTGGCAGCTTGGAAAGGTCACATATCTTGTAATTGGATTTACATAGCCATGGAGCCCTGTATTAGAGTATGTTTTCACTAAGCTCAAATACATCTGTGGATGTCAGCTAGATGAAACCTTGCTGGTGTGGATGACTTCAGAACAGACCATACACTGTGGGAAGTTGTTAAGATCGTACATTAAGTTTTATGTTATTTACAACGCAGACGTTTCTTGGGATCTTGACGTGCCAGGTCTGCAAAAGGTCTGCTGCAACTCAAACTCAATACATTTGTTTATAAAAGGGATGTACGGCAGAAGTCAAATGAATAACTTTTCAGCACTTCGATCATTTAAACAGCGTATGTGCTTTCAGCATGCTTTCTAATCAGAACTTTCGAGATTTCTTTTTTTCTCTCTTTCTTTTTAATGCTCTCTCTCTCCCAAAGAGATGTTGTTGATCTACGTGACAACCAATACTTTGCCTGGGAAAATCACTGGCGCGATATAGATAGCATTGGGTTGCATGAGAGCACAACGTACAGAATTGAGATGGATTAGCACTACAAACGTGAGAGTGAATTGAAATTTGAATTAACCACCATGTTTAATGGGCTGTTCTTTAATTGGCATGAGCTTCACTCTGACAGTCCTAGAAGACTTGAAAGAACCAGCCTACCTTTTCATCTTCAGCTTCAGTGTGACAGGACGATGCAACAGCACAACTTATTTTACACTTGGATGAGTCTAAACAGAAGAGGTCTTATATGATCACAGGCCTGACGTGTCACAGACGCCAAACACAAAGAAGAAGAGATTTCTCAAAAACAATCGCTTCTCAGGGGGAAAAGGAGCAATTTGTTCAACTGAGACACCTTTGCTTACGTTCAAAAGTGAGATGGAAGCACCAGAATAAAACAAATGAGGTGCCCTTGTGAGATACTGACGAGGAACAGCCACGCAATTTCAGATGGGTGTGTTTGGGTCATGACGCTGTTGGATCGCAGAGTCCTTATCCAGCCTCATCTTGGGTTTTCACATGCTGGTTTCCTATTTCCTGTAAATTGCCTTTGTGTGAATAAATACCATGTGAGAGGAAAGCGATGCATTGTGGGGTGGAAAAAACCGACCTGTCGTGACATTCCCCGAGGTTCGGTTCTCGCAGTGCTCTTTCTCCTGCTCAATCTCGTTTACCACATCACACATCTGCATGGAGGACACCTGAGGGACACACAGAACACAGGTTTGGTCAGTTCACAAAAACCAACCCTGAACCAGTCTGCTTGTGATGCTGCGCTCGCCCGTGAGCTCCTGTCAATCAGGAAGATCGTCAGGGAAACATCAACCCATCAACCATGTCTCGTATTTTTCCCCCTTGTCAGTATTTCACCTTTACGAAACCAACTGTGCAGAAATGATCAAATGAATGGTTGTTGATCGTGTTTGCACATGTTTCAAAGTTCTTTTTAGGGGGAAATGAAAAGTTCTGCTGGTAGAGTTGACACTGAACAGACCCTGACAGTGTCAACCGAGCGTGTCCCATGACCCCTGACCCCTCCAGCCCTAACCTGAAGAGTCCTCCGCCTTGCTAATGGATGATATCATACTGATAGAAGGGGAAGTGAAGAGAGAGGTCCAATGAGTAAAAGGGTGAGTAAATGTAAACATAAGAGAGCAACTGCTCATCTGTCAGCAGCCAGCTGACAAACTCAGGCTGACACTGGCTGGCGTGGTGCCGCTGGGGTCACTGGAGATGTGTACGATCGCAGAGCTGCTGGAGAAGGTCAGCGGAGGAAAGGGGGTCTGAGGGTGGGTGGGTGGGCGTGTGGCTGAGAAGGAGAGCACAAGGAGGAGGAGAGGGGAAATAAAAGAGGGGGGAAGTAAAACAAGGGAAAAATATAAGAGAGCGAGGCGGGGAGGGAAGCAGAGAGGGAGGGCACCTAAAAACCAAATAAGATGCAGAGGGAGAGGGGGTGTTGGTGGTGGGGGGTGGGGGGGTTGGGGGGAGATAGAAGGTGGGGAGGAAAACTAGTCACCCTTCGCCTGCTCTGAAGGAGTTCTAGGAAGACAGCTGTCACACAGGTCTGTCTGCTTATTCATGGCTTCTCAGACAGGATTACCCAGGCAAGACCTGCTGGCTTCCCAGCACAGCCCTCCGCAGGACCGTGGATACAATATTAAACAGAGGGGGTCAGGATTAGTGGCTTTGACATCACAACAACAAAGAAAGAGCCCTGGTACCAGAACACATTTCTGAGATGAACTTGTTTTCTCATCCACAAACCACATCACATCTCCCCCCACACACACACATCCTGCCCCTGGTGGCCTTTACGAACACACGCAAGCTACACAGAGTGACGCATCCACGGACGCAATCTGTAGCGATCCTCATGAATTAATGGACGACACGCTGGAGCAAGACGTGTGGTTGTCAGGGCGGCATACCCTGATTGCTCTACACAGATGTTAGGCTTCGACCAGGATCATCAGGGTCATCAGGGTTCCTCCACCCAGCTCAGCTGACACCTCCAGCCCATTAGCAGCCCTCCTCCTGGGCATCCGCCTGCCTCAGAGGCTGCATACCTCCAGGAACTCCGTAGCAACAGCACACTCATAGCTGTTTGCTGATGACTTGTCATCACTTCAGTATCAAACTGGGAAGAATAGAGTGCTGTGTGCGACAGCGGAGAATCCCTCTGAATGATGGGGGAGGATCTACAGGCGTGTGTGTTTACTGGATCAATAGATATACACACTTGAAGTGGTGTTAGACAACATACCAGCAGACTCACACTGACACTCGCTGTGTAAACACAGAATCTGATATCAAACACTGGCATTCCATCCATAGGCATGTCACACAACCCTTTCTCTCTTTCAGAGTCCCCCGCCCCCCCCAAAAATTAGAACTTTCTTCAGACTTTCATGTTGTCAAACTGTGAGAGGGAGAGGTGGAGGTTACTCTGTCTGCTCTGACAGCCAACTGGATACCCAGCATTAGATGCAATCAAGAGAATAAGGACACACAATTACACCCCCCTCCATGTCCTCTTCTCTCTCTCGCTCTCTCTGACTCTCTTTCTCCATATCCTCTTTTCTCTCTTGCTCTCCCTCCCTCTCTCTCTCGTCTCCAAAACATGACCACTGTCATTATTTTTCCAGACACTGTTCTCTCCAAGCACAAACATTTTTATTCAAAAAGCTCTCAACGCAGAATATCACACATTTAGTTCAACTACAAAAGTATGTCCATACATACAAAGTGGTGAAGGTCTAGGCACAACAAACTACAGCCCTTGTTTAAGAGGCACAGATGAAGTAACCAGTACAGCATCCTAACCCCCTGCTGTGTATCAGTGAAGTGAAGGTATGAGGTTATTTTAGGACATAATCTACCAGATTATTTCCTCAAAAGGCTGTTCTAACAAAGAAGATCAGCTGTGTTCGCAGTCTGTGTTCAATCCCCCATCAACACAGCTGAGAAACAAAACACCCAGATACTTCCTGGTCTGTTTGCCTTCCTATCCCCTGCTCAAGCCTTATCTGGGCCTGAATCACCATCCTCATCCCCACATCATCCCCCATAGCTCCGGGTGGATGAGTGATCATAGCCTCATCCACCCTTAGAACACAGAAGCCTCTGTTATCTACCATCTCAATCAACATGGAATTCACCACATTCTGAAGCAATATCATGTTGTTTCTTTACCCTGGAGGACAATGACTCATCCCACACACACAGAAGCCCACAGCAATGTTTACAGTAACAATATTGTGCTGTGTAGAGAAGAACCTTTTTTGACCTAACCCTTAGGTTGATTTAAGAGAATTAAGAAGACATGGGCTGCTAAAGAGTGTGTGACTGCAAATTCTGCAAAGCTCCCAAGATTTTGAGCTGTGCTGTACAATTTTACCTTCTGTGTAACCACAATATAATCTGAAATTTTCTTGACAAAAGTTCCACAGCACAATACTGTTCCACAGCACTTCATATTTGATGTGAATACTGTCAAAAGGTTTTTTATTGGAGCTACAATAAAAATACAAGGTTAGCATCATGAGGTCAGAACATACAAATCTCAAAGAAACCAGTGGGATTTTTCTGACATTACTGGAACTAAATCAAACATATTAGGATATTAATTTAATCCTCTTCAAAAATGTGATGCAGAAGAACATGCCTGAGATCCTGATTAATGATCTCTTATCTCTCCTGAGAAGATGGAATACACCAATGATGTCTTCTGGACGGCATTAATGTTGGGTAAATACTGAAAGAATGCAGCCAGATTTCTTAATCAGGAGGGAAAACAGACAGGATAGGACAACTGTGGGATAGTAGCATCCAAGTGTACTGGACTAGATGGGGATTAATAGTTCATTTATCATCCTATACAGATTTTAACCAGGCATATATTCACAGTCCAGTCACAACAAAACAGAGTTGGGAGAGAGAGTAACGTTTCCTGTGGTCCATGTTTGTGTTGGAGAGAAGAGGATGATCTGACTTGATCGCTTCCTGTCAACGCGGACGGCAAAGTAAAGCATCAAATCCTTGGAAAGCTGTTAACTTTCAGCTAATCGTCGCATTAAACTGCTGCAGACAAAAACTAAGAGCCCAGATGTTGACCTGACACATATACATTCAGCAGAAGCTCTTATCCAGAGCGACTTCACAGCAAGTACAGGGACATTCCCCCCTGAGGCAAATAGGGGTGAAGTGCCTTGCCCAAGGACATAACGTCAAGTTGGCCAGGGCCGGGAATTGAACTCACTACCTTCTGATTACCAGCCTGATTCCCTCACCGCTCAGCCACTTGACACACGTGCTCTAGTTTCTGAATGGCTTCCTGCAGGCTAACAGGAATAACTCTCTTTGCCTCTGGAGGGTGGAGGACACGCGTGTGTGATGGTCTGTTAGTCCACACCTCATCACACTAGTTGCTAGGTTGATGTTTTGCCTAAACATGGCGTTGTCTTGTCTATCGGTGCGTGAAGATTACAATCTCGCAAAACAAAGAACGTTGCCTTTCGAGGATTAGGAAAATAAGATAAGCGATGTGCGCTTGGAAAAGTGAAGCGTAGTAAAGTGTTACAGTGTCAGTCTTCCGTGGAATCGCTTGGTGCAATTAATGTTTTGATTGGCAGGCAAACATATGAACGGGTCCAATTTGACTTCAGGCCAGACATGTGTCGTCGTCCCCCCCCGGATGACTCTCACCATTATCCAAAAACTGTTTACAAGGACAAAATCAGAATCAGCATGGGGTGACAGTTCTATCGGAATTCAAAGTTTGAAAGTATTCTGAGCAATTTCAACAACAAAAAAACGTCATGTTGTTTTTCTTTGGTTTGAATCACAGGTCGGATACAGGAATGCACGGAGTATCTAAGCAGTGATATCAGCCACCCGAGAATAACCCCCCCCCACCACCACCACCCTTCTCTTCCAGTCTCCTCTGGACTGTGTCACATGCATAACTGACATGTTACCCCCTCTCACACATCTCTGGCACTTCAGTGGTCTGGTCAGCCTTCCTAATACCCCCCCCCACCCCCACCCGGCACATCGGAGAACCCGTCAGGGTGTTATTGTAAAGCTTGCAGGAAAAGGGACAGATGTTTTAAAGGGGCCGCCTAGCAGGCAAAAAAAAAAAAACTTTGCACAAACGCTTGTGATAGCCACTGAAAATATTTCAACAAAAGCTGTGTGTGCAGGAACACTGCAGGCTGCATGGTGGGCCTGACATGTGAAGCTGTATGACAGAAGAAGAGGGAATCTGTCTTCCAGAGATGTGGAAATGTGGACTCTGAGTCCAGTCTGTGATCCCCCCCGCTGGGCAAAAACAGCTGAACTCTGTAGGACACATTCAAACACAGTCAGACTGGGTGATGATCTGTGCTGAATTGTGTAAAAAATACAAATAAAATAAGATATCATCAACACACGCTTTTCTTTCCCCCGTAAAGACTGTGGGGTGGGGGGACACATTTTAAACAACATTTGATACCCATTCCTATGTCCTTCCAGTTTTCACTAATGTGTTTTCCATTTAATGAGTTCCCTTTTCTCTGTCCTTTTCACAGCTTCAAAACTTTTTGTCATCATTAAAAGCTCTGAAGAGACTCTCTCAGTGAAGCTACATCAACTGGCATCTGGTTTGTCATAAACACAGCAGCCTTCTGTAACAGCAGAAATATGACTTCAAACGTGTGCAGTAAAACCAAATGAAGGACTGATAGACACTGAAGTCGAGGGATCTAGTCATGGGCTCAGTGAAAAGAGTAATTTGAGGGCCTCCTTGAGAGGAAGTCAATGTTGCAAAATATATAAACGATATGGTGGAGATAGGAAGTGAAAGAGTATTTTGTATCTGAGGTGTATCTTAGGTTAATCGACAGGTTTACAGTTTGCTATTGAAAATATTTTTGTATCAACCCTTGCATAATGGATTTATCCAAATTAGTCTCAAGGCAATTGTTAATAGCAAGGCTATTTGTACTGCAATAATTAATTTATAAATGATTTAAATTTAAATGAGCATTTTCCACCAGAAACCTTTACATGGGCGCTCTTTCCAGAACTTTTAATTACACAAATTAGCATTCAATAATGTACAATTAAGGGGATATCGAGCGTGAGCATAGTAACCTGGGACAACTTTAAGTAAGAGTGAAAGACACATTTAAATCACACGTCAATAATCCCCGTTTTATTTACTCTGCAAGAAGATGAACACTAGCAGTTGTTCGATGTTGATTAGGTCAAACTAACCGATGGGTGATATCAGCCTGTCTTACATCCACTTGCTCTTTAAATGCCTTCAACAGCCAAAACAATTGATATTTGAAATATGGTATGTATCCTGAATAGTACATTTAAACACAGTATTATTCCTGTTAAACAACAACAGTAACTATCTATCACAGAATTCAAAAAACATCTTCAAACAGAACCACATTAACTGTTTGGCAAGATATAATGTTTACATGGTTTAAACAAAGACAGGATCAATCGGAATAAAATCTACAGAGAACACATGTCAAACTGCTGTCTCCAACAACAGAACTAAAAATATCAGGGCAGTAAGAGCTGCAAAAACTTCATCTGATTGATTTTGATCTTTTCTTGCAAAACCACTTATCTGGAGCAGAGTGTGTGAAGCTCGTATAGGGAACTGACTGCTCAGTTAGGAACCACACTGAGGCTACTGGATAAACTAACTGACACCCATGAACCTACAGTCCAGGATTATAAACGAAAAATAAATTTCAAATGTTCCCTTGAATATACATTCTTTGTAATCATACAGGACAGATGCCCATGGGTGACATACTGTAAGTGTCAGTACAGATGAATTGGTATCGACAGTGTGAAGCAGAGGTTGATTTGTAATTAGACTATTAAGGCTACTGTGTATAGGAGACAACTGATACCCCAATTAAACAATGACATTCATTTAACTGTGAAGCAAGGCTGCACAATTGGGTACATGAAGTGAGAAAGATTGTGTATTGTAGGTGACACTGAAGTATGATGACATTTGTAATGAGTAATGACATGTGTGTCTTAAATGTCATGTTTATTAGATGTGTTTTATTGAAATGTGTCTGTAGAGGGATTCACTCCCCTCCTGTGCCCAGAGTAGAGGCACTAGTGAAGGAATACATCTCAATAAAAGATCATCTTGGTTTGACGTGGATATAGCAGGATATAGCCTACAAAAGATATATATGCACAAGCAAGCCACTTAGTTTATGTCATTAAGTTTGAGATACAACCACTTCAAGGTTGGACAACGTTGCGTATTTACGCAAAGCATGTCCAAATGTAAGAATCTATTGACTAAACGGCACTGGTATTAAATGTCTTAACTTTATATTGATTTGATCCGAGTGGCGCTTGTTAATTAATCAAGTCTGCTACAGTAAATTTGACAGAGCTCAGAATGACTATCAGCAGATCTAACACCTTCATATACAGAGAGTTCAACAGCTGAACCATGACTTCTTACTCATTAGTGACCGAGAAACATTGAGAAAATAAGGTAAAGGACTTACCACAGACAGCATGAGGTGTATATAAAACAGAAAAATCGCGTATTTATAGGCATCCATCCTGTTATTTGAGTTTTTGCAAAGACTAAACTAAACTGTTCAAATATCTTGAATGTTACAGGTTTTCTTGAGTTTGTAATTCAAAATGAATAACAAAAATCCTCTCCAAACTAGATTAAGCTACTTTAGGATTCATCCCAACACTTCTCATCCGCACAGTGCTCAGTCTACAGTGCTCACTGCTCAGTGTGCAGTCCTCAACACTGCAGCTCTAACTTGCTCAGTGGCTGTGGTGCGCGTTCACCTGCACTTGCGCGCGCCCTTTGGCTGCTGGATCTAATTGCAACGCTCGAGGATCCATTCAGGCTCCTGTTAGTATTATTATTTATTTTTTCTTCCCACTTTTTCTTAGACTAGGGACAATTCTGTTGTCACAATGTCCAATTAACCTACCACGTGCATGTGTTTAATCGAATAAATGTATTTAACGGTGTCCGGAGAGAACCAACAGTAACACAGGGAGGACATGCAGACTCCACCCAGAGAAATCATGGTCGAACCCGCGATTCGAACTAATGATCTCCCTGCTGGGAGGCGAGAGGACTAACCGCTCTGCCACCGTGCCCCTCCCAGGCTCCTGCCAGTAGACTGGTACGGTGCTGCAGCCAGTGACTCACCTAGACAGATTCATATATATGTAGAAGAGAACAGTCAGGAATTCAGTCTAATGAGTTTTCTCTAATGGCAAAAGAGATCTTATCATTATTGCTGCTCGCCAACTGTAGTCTTCAAACAATGTACAGTTCACATTGGGATTGTGCGGTGGTATGGAGAAAATTGTGAAGAGTTTGGAGCTCTGGTCAAAGCCTATAAGAATATCGTCAAAGTATTGTGTAAAAAATACATTGAAGGAGATTTGCACATAGCTGTACTTTAGCTTAATTTGCATTGTAGTTTGACCTCTTCCTTAAAGAGGATAATTTGATTGATTTAAGGTAGTGTGTTTCTACATGGCATTGATCATGATGCAAAGCCATTCCAATTTTGCAGTGACATGAAAGAAATGATGATGGAGGATGGGTTTTTACCAGTGATTCTGACTGAGTTGATTACTGTTCCAGCTTAAGACACAGTAGATCAACAGAACAACACATGATGTGGGAAAGATGTTTACATCTATACTTGTGTAGCAATTTTTAAACGATTTATTGTACTCATGTTCAACAGCAGGCGTAACTTTCCATTTCTACTACATCATCGCAAAGCATTTGCGAAATAAGCGAGAAAACTTTTAAAAAGTTTTTTTACAGATACGCGTGAACACTGTGGTCTTCAACAAGATTAAAAGTCACTATACTGAAAAATAAGTACATCGATTTACAGTAACTGTGATGCTTCATTGTGGAATCACCAGCAATTTCAAAAAACTTTCCCTCTGCTAACATAGACAAAAACATTAATTTATTCACTGTGACTCAGTTTCAAAAGAATATTCCCCTACAAGGACAGGTGAATCACAGAAAGAAAATGAAAAATTAATAGAGTCTTTTTGAAGTCTCTCTTCCAACCCATCATTGTATTTTTTTTTCTCAATTCTCTATTTATCTCCAAGAAATATAGCAGGCAATACTTCAGAATGTATTTATAATCAGAGTTACAATGAATGAGTCAATTTTACCAGGCCGCATTCGTGTGTTAGTAACTGGAACCAAATAATTTCCTGTAGGAGGTTGACGGGTCATAAATAGCTCAAATCCTTCTGCCTAACTACTGTGTATTCTTTGGTGTTCATTAAATTTTCTGGCAGTCATCTCTTATAGAATAATAGGGTTTCCGTGTTTGAATTGGTTTAAGTATAACAACAACAGGCAGGTTGTTTTCAAACGCAAGTTTTTATAAATAGTGAGAACCTGTGAAAATGACCTCTTCTAAATAAACAGAAGCCCTGAAGGATCCAGCTATAACAGAGCTAGTGTTCACAAAGGAAGCCAAATTGGCTCTTCACTCTTCGGTGAGTCAAAATAACCCTCAACGGGTGCCCGGTACGCCACCACCACATGACAAATCTCTAGGCTTTGCTCTACGTCTGTATGTGTCTTCCCTTCCTGAGCTGACCGTCAGTCACCATAGTGACATAGGCACACTCCCCAAGTGCAGAAGATCAGACGTGATTTTCAACGAGACCGACCAACACAAACACAATCAGCGAGGCCCTGGTGAGATAAGGCTATGAACAACTGGCCCTTTTCCCCCTGTGGCCCTCCATGAAAGCACTCTGAGCCTTCTGAGGGCCACTGTTTCATTTGCAGGCAGAGAGCGCAATTTCGAGCTTAGCAGGCAATCAGTTAAGCATAACAAGGTGAGTTTATTTACACATGATGGACGCGGTCCCATACAGGGCTTCGTGACTCATAGGTAGTCAAACGGGAGCAGGGAGATGGAAAAAATTACTTTTCCCCCTGACTATCCAGCTAATACTGTAGCTGTAGATAATGTAGCTCATACTGTATCTGCAAACTTGAAACTCACAGGAAGCTGTTTTTGTTCCCCCCTTAATTTACATTTAGTAACTTACAGTTACCCCCCCCCAACAACTTACCCCCCACACCCCCACCCCTGCAAGTACCTTGCCCAAGGACACAATGTAATTTGTCACGGCCGGGAATCTAACCGGCAACATTTTGATTACCAGCCTGATTCCCAAACTGCTCAGCCACCTGACCACACACACACACACACACTGCAGTACCCTTGCTCTGTGGTTACTGTAGTAAAAGTGCAGGGTCCTCAGGCAGTCAGCTGAAGGAGAACCTCAGGGTCAAGGCTTTGGCAGTGGATGGACGTTCTGGAAGCAGGGGGCGGTAACCCGGAGGTGGAGGAACAGGTTAGGCACAGTGTGACAGAGACGTTTTTGGCCACCGTTTCGTCTCAGGAACCCAGGAGGACCTGACACTTTGACTCACACCTTTGTGCACAGATTACCCAGACGGAGTGTGATGTCGTGCCGAGATATCACTCTGAAAGTCGGGAAATATGATTTAAACAGTCAACGATGGACTGCAGCTGACCATGATGATGTGCCCCACCTGACACGCTGAAGGGTTAAATGCTTCTTTTTCCTGCTTCACATTTCCCAACTTTAGTGCTCTACTTTGTGACACTTTGACATGATTCCCTCGTGTGTGGGGGAGGGGGGGAGGGGTGGGGGGGGGGATAAAGACCCTGGTAGTTCTGTCAGTCTCCTTTTAAAATAAACACTAGATACATGCTGTAGAAGCTGAAGGTGTTTGTTATTTTTTATTTGCTCTTTATTAAGAGCAGCTGGTCAAACTCAGACAGCAGAGCTACCTCAACAATGTCATTTCCTTTAGGGTTGGCATATTCTCGCCGACCTACATCAAACTCTACCGAGTAAATGAGCCCTGTGACTCCATTAAAACACCAACGTCCTCTTTATTTTACCCTTGCTCTTAGCCGCTGTGAGTGTAGTGTCGTTAATCAGCTTTGGGTAAAACATGTCAGGTACTGTACAAGGACAGGCAGTTGTCATGGGGATCTGGCTGAAAGTGCCCATGGAGGAGGTTCTTCTGAAGTCAACTGGAATTGTTCCACCGCTCGGTTCTCCAGGCTCTACTTAAAAGTCCAGAAGACAGTCATACTGCAGCTGCTCAGTGAACAGTTATGACCCACCAGCTGCCTCAGATCTCTCAAAAGCACCCACCAGTACCAGGTGCAAACTGTACCAGTGTAGCTCATGTTATGACATCATGTTCCAACACCAACATATCAATTTGAACTTAAGGGTATTTTAGTATATTTTTAGCCTCATAGCATAGTTGCAAAAGTCAATTTGACCCAAGAATTATGCTATTAGGTTAACTAATCTAGATATTCTGCACAGGGGCTGGAGAGAAGTAAAGAACTAAAATAAGATAGAAGAACGTACAAAATGATTGTGAACAGTAAAATGTAGAAGAACTAAATTGAGCTGGAGTGTGGAGCGACCTCTAAACATTTTTAGACAAACTCATAAAGTAATGAGTAATTTCACTAAGAAGTAAGTACTTCAGCAGATTGCCCTTAAACAGGAACAATGTCTAAAAAATATCACAAAGCTAGACCAATAACTCTGAACAGGAGGAGGAGAGCTTCTGAGCATTGGAAAGCACATCCACTTAAAGCATTTGAACCTTCCTACAAATTATAGATTTGTCCTTGACAGTTCTAACACCTGGGGAGTCATCATATTGTTGGGTTATCCTCATCTATCATGTGCTGTTTTTTAGCTTGGTGGAACTGTTGCACATCTCTGCTGAAGGAGGAGACCAAACGAGCCTGTCTGGAGTTAGTGAGGGTTACTGCAGACTGTATGTAATATGGATTTGACTCTGGCTCATGAATGAATGTTGGGGTCAACAGCTCATGGTTCCATCTGCAAAGTGAACAATTGAATTTCAAGGCACATACTGGTTCTACCGCAAACCAGAGGATCGATTTGACATCCATAAGGGGATGTTGCGGTTTGTTAAGGGTACAGTCTCCTAAGGGGCCAACACACACTATACATTCATCTCCTGTTGTTTCAGGGACGAAGCTTAACATTTTGTCCAACAAGAGGGACCGAGGTGCAGATGTTGTGGACACGGAAACGAATTGTCTGTGACAACACTGTTTACTGTAGTGTGACTTTTTAATTTGGAAATATAAAGAAAAAAACATTTTCAACAAGCATTGTTAGCAGAATTATTAAAAGATGCTCATTAAATGTGCAAACTTTTCAAATCACGGACATAAAGTTAACATCTGACAATTATTATTATTACATTTTTGTTTACGTGGTAGAGAAGATATCGGCATGCACGTCGAAACCAATGCAAGCTAGAGGCTAACTGAAGTACCCTGAAGTTGGTGATCTGTGACCACAACAACACGCAAACAATCAACGCTATATCATTTCTTGCTTAGGTTGTCTAACGTAATGACATTACTGCTGAAAACAGAAGTACGGCCAGCACATTCTCAGCATAGGCAACATTTATAATTCAGACTACAGGCATTGTGTATTGTACCCAGAGCCAACTCAGAAGTTATAAACTGTAACTCGCAAAAGCCGCAGGCGTAGTAGAATGATGTGTTGCATTTGAACTGAGACCTTTTGATAGTCTGAACTGGGCACACGCTCTGCAGGACTGGGCTCCTGGGTGTGGAGATACCAGCTGCCCACTGGGCACAGGCATCTAAGTCCAAGGACTTGTCCCCAAAAACCCACAGAACACGTACTGTGTTCCAGGTCTTCTGCTATCTGGGAGTCAAGTGGCTGAACGGTGAGGGAATTGGGCTCATACTCAGAAGGTTTAGACTCAGACAACAGGAGAATATAGTTAAACTTATTATACAATGTTTTTTTGTGCATGATTATTCAAATGAACCACTGCTCGACACTGTGACCTCCTGAGGGCTTGTGAGATTGAATTCCAGCTCCAGATAGTTTGAACGTCCTGCTGTCACACCACCAGAAGTGTTATCAGAGAGGTGGAACATCAACAGACGCTTCATCAGAGGACACACAGCACAGGACTTTAAAATCCAAGCTTGATTAAAGTGTTGATTGTCTGCTTTGGAGACAGATCAATTTATGAATTATGTTTTTTTCACCCGGTTTTCTATTATGAGGTTGTCTGTGTCATTACAGATTCACTTGAATGAAAAGAAAATGAAAGTAGATTTTAAATGAGATTTTTGAACTTATACACCTTTAGTAGTTGCATCAAAACACGCATCAGATGAGTCAGTAGACTTCAACCCAAAAGCTCTGTTGCAGAGACAGGCAAGCCAATGTATCAGAACTCTGACTCATTGCTGATTGAGTGGAACAGTTTATATTACATCATGTAGACATTCAATTATTTAGAATTGAATTCTTTTGACCATGCGCCAAAAGAAGCTTTTAGGCAAATAGTTTTTTGGGGGTGAGGCAATCCATTACACTTTTTAAAGGGTTCTGATATCACATTCTTTGCTTCTATACTGTCCACAAACATTGAAGTGCAGGATTAATAAGAGGCTCATTGGATTCTGGCCAATAGGAAAGTTGCCAAGTTAGGAGGTAAGATGATTCAGTCAGGTGTATTCTGGATTTTATTTTAGAACACTTTGTGATTGGAAAATCAAGGATAAGCCTTGAATTGGTGGAATGGAACAAGGTAAGAAGGAAAAAGGCCCAAAACAGGATCGATAACAGCTCATGCAGAAACAGGGATTCCTCAGAGGTATTTTAAATGGCTGTAGAAGACCTTAAAACCTTCATTAGGACATGTTTACCTGCACATGTTGCTCTCTGCTTCAGATGTTAGACATGGGGAGTTACTCTGTGTAACATCCAATGCTTCGCTTAAGTACTCTGCTCTATTAAATGTGCTTTTCTGTGACCTGTAATATATTCCTTCAGGAAAGAAGAAATTCCCACCTGGATACTTTACCCATGGCCAATTAGGGGAGATTGATATTCAAACACTGACTTTACTCGTGGCAACTTTCACCATCATAAAAGACGTTCTGATACATGTGGTTTCTTTCTTTAGCGCTGGGTGTGAAAGGATTATGGTTTAAACCAAATACTTCTGTAGTCAATCGAGGTAATTAAATGCATGATGTAAAGGTGTCCAGTATTGCTCTTTCACACAGTATGGCTGTCAACTCTAATGAGGAATGTTACAAATAGGACAACAAGAGAGAACACGTGGAATGGTCAGTTCCTTTGAAAATGACCTTACAATGTTGTGAGTGGATGGATAATTGACCTTTCTCCCTGGTATTCGATAATGTCCCAGTACATGGCAGAGAAGGCAAAAGAAGGATAAAGAATAAAGAATAATTAGCTCAGCTTTTGATCCCTGCCACATGGGAAAACTGCCTCCATCGGAAGCAAGGGCAGACTGGGTGCAATTATATCTCCCTCTCTCTCCTCTGCAATCCCTCTCTCTCTCTCTTATAACACACACTCAGCATCTAAACGATCCCATGGGAAACATCATGACGTCCCACGAAGTTCGCCTGTTGAAACAATTGGTCATCCATCTAGCACATGCATGAGTCCCCTAAGCACTGGAATACTGTGATGACAGAAAGAGTGAGACTGATTCAGGTAGAATGGGAGAATGATCTGATCAGCATCAAGGTATAACTCTTTCAGATCAATGAAAGACATCATAGATGTCAAGATGTTTCCCTGCTCCAGCACACCGACCCTTTATTAGAATCAGGTGTGCAAGAGCAGGGAAACATCTAAAGCCTTCAGGAGCGGCCCTCGAGGACTGGAGTCTGAATTTGAATTAAATATTGAATCAAATAAAGGGTAGCTTTAGCATGTTACAAATCTGCCTCTAAGCCAGTCAACAGTTCAGGTAGGCACAAGCATCTGTCGGACTACAGATAGGAGAGCACAAGGCTGACCCTAAAGCCAGCATGACAGGAGGTAATTAGCAGTAAAGCACAGCTTAAGGGGTCTGTCCAATACATCTGTCTCTCCTCAGCCACAAACACCCACCTGGCTAAGCATTTGCTTCAGTGACCATCCCCTCTGGTCTCTCTGGAGGTCAGGGAAATTGCTCAAACTATCTGTCACTAACGTTCGCGCTGATGCCAGGAAAAGACACCTGTGTTCACATCGACTGGTGTGCATTAAGAGACCACAGTAGCTACACACACGAGAGGAATTAGCTTCTGATGATGGCTCTAACGCATCACTGGCAGTCTGTCCTGCCATCATGTGTGTTCCTTTGGCCACAATGAACAACCTGAGGAAATCTGGAAATGTCTGCTCTTTTCTAGCAAAGGTTACAGAGGGGATACAAAATTATGCCAGGCTGTTTTTTCACCGGATATAACCCACTGGAATATTCCCTAGCATTGTGGAGGCTTCTACTTGCCCTGATTGGCACAGTACCTAAAGTTTGTATGTAAACATCCCAGCTACGTACTTGTTAATGGCAAAAATAATGGTAGAAATCTGGACTAACCATTCTGCTGGATGACTGACAAAAACCAACCTTTTACTTGAGAGCATTCAAGCATTCACTATAAAGGTTGATTTGAAGCTTATCTCAAAAAAAGGCAGTCAGAATGCTTTGAAAAGGTGAAAGGTCTGCTGACTTAAGTGTGGGGGGGGGGGGGGGAGCGATACACAACTAAGGTGTTGTTAACACATTCCTAAAGGTAAAATATCTCTATAACTGTGGCTGATAATTAATGTTTGTACTGTGCAAAGAGGTTGTTGGAGATCATTAAAGATTATCTTGAATTTACATCATTAAGAAAATTAAACCTGTGAGAAGCCACACTCCTGCTAAGACTAAAAAAAGACTTCTTTATCATTTTTAACTGATTGGTTTTTTCAATTTCCTCTTTTCAACTACAGTATATAGCAATACACCCTCAAAGATGGATATAGTGGCAGCGAATTAAATGAGGTGTTCAATTAAAACACATTCTCAAAAAAAACATGGTGATCATGGTCTTTGCCTCTCTTTCTTTCTTTCTCACACACTCTCTCCCTCCTTCCAGATAACTCCTCCCATGTTACTATGGAACCACTTCAATTTACAGTCCTAAAGACCAAAAACAGAGAGAGCTCAGTGTCTTTATACAGCTGATCTTGTCACAGGGATCAGAATGATTAGCTGTTTCCTGAATGAATTATGGAAAAGGCATTGCTGTCATTCTAAGCAACAACAACAACAAAAATAAGACTTATACAAGTACTCATACAAACATGCTTACATGTGAACATACAGAATATGTTGATTTTTAGTACTCCAATCTTGTAGAAATTATGAACACTATTATCAAGCTCTTAATTTATCAAGTAAACTTTTTTTAAATTTAGGATGGCATAACCCTTGTTTTAAATAAAATGTTTAGGGGACTCTTAACTCTGACGATGCATGATCGCTTTCCACCAATTTAATAAAAAACAAACCAAAACTATACATCTCAGAATATTGAGGGGTTTGCTTATGCTTTGCACATGTTCCTTTTGATTATCATCAAGCCAATTACCCCCATGTATCTATAAACCCCAGTATCAAGAGCTTGATTACAGCAGATCTGGGAAGATGAAAGTGATCAGTGCAGTGGATTATATGAGGATTTGGCCCTTATACTTCATTAGAGTCTTGGTTCTAAACACAGGGCAAATTATTACTTACGTCAACATACGTACGCTACATGAATTACAAATATGTAGGTTCCTTCTCTTTCTCAAGAACCCTGAAGACATGATTGGAGGAGAATTATATAGAAGAGGGTTCCGGAATAAATGATCAACAAATTACTTTACAAACCAAATCCAAGCTGCAAGTCTTTATACATTGCTGCTGGGAATCATGATTGAAGACCTTAATGCTACAATACCGTGACTCGTTGACATGTTCAGAAAATAAAACTATTTCTATCTGATTGTATGTACAGGTGCATTTAATCTCAGTCATCCTTGTAGTGGTTGATGTAGTTATGCATTCTGCAAGAACTGTTGAAACGAAAAAGTTTTACAACAATTCAGAAAGGATTATAATAATAATTGTTGCCATTGGTTGTTGTTGCTTATAACTGTAATCCATTGCCAAAAGACATCTTTCTAGCTTTGTTCCAATATAATTATGCTAATTGGCTTCTGTTTAATTATTTGTATTATGTTCAGTGAACATTCGGAGCAGAAATCATGTCCTCAGTGTCTTATTGTTGTCCTAAAGGCAGAACTGTGTCTTGCTGCAGGTCTGTGCTGATGACTCTCAAATAGTAAAACCCCCAAATCCAACATAGATTATACAGAACAATAACATATGTTACATGGACCATGTAATGTCACCCAGAAATCTCATTATCAAGGCCCCCTCCCACCCCCCAACACACACACACACTTCACCCCTCATCCCCCCCCAACTGTCAGTTTATAGCGCCTTACACTGATCAGTTGTATACTTCTACTTCCATTCCAGCTCCCAGACTCTACCTTATTTCCACGTTTTGTTTCAAAGCCAAACTAACAGAATGGCCTCATTGTCCACCTCTGATTAATGGAGAAATCCAGCGCTACAGCAGAAAATAAGTCCAGTCTCATTGTGGACGCTGATACGATTTTAATGGGTTTATTCTGCAGCAGTGGCAGAGATTCCAAGTCATGTATAGTGGCAACGACAACAATGGCAGGAAATTATACATGTTCAAGGGTGCCAACATGTAAAGCTTTAGCATAAAGTAATCAAGACAAACTTCAAGACAAACCAAATCTTGGTTTTCTGGCAAAGCAGCGTGACATAACTCATAAAATCAAGTCATATTTTCCACCTGAAATTGCCTTGTGCTCTTATTGGGCACCTGTCTGTATTAGTCATCTAATGGCAACAATTCAGTCTAAATGCAAAGCAGAAACCAAATGTAATTCTTATACTGACCTAAAAAAAATACTATTTTATTAAAGAGGTGCTGATTGCTGTTGAAATTGTGAGGTGTGCTTACGGACACTGTAGCTGGGTCGAATAAAAGAAAAGAAAAAAGATATAGCCTATAAACCCATTGTTTAAAAATAGCATCAAAACTAAGAAATAAAAAGCAGTTATGTGTACAGATGAAGTCAAGTCTCTTGCCCGTGCCTGTTCTGTTTGTTGTGTAGCTGGTCTACTAATTCTGTATTTTTATTAAGTACCTGTAGTCTTTTAGTCAAGATCAGGTGGCCAGCTATCCCACACTGCCTTGCAGGTCCTTTCATGTGACATCTATTGAAAAATGATTAGGAGACGAATTTTGGCTCGCAAAATTGCTGCAACATATGGTTCGACTTATCATTCACTGAGTCAGCCTCACTCGGTGGATGGTTTACACCCCCACCCTGGCCCTCTGTCCACCTGTCCTACCACTGCTATTACCTCTGAGTTGACCCATGACCTCACTCAACTAGGCCAATATGATTCTCTACTGGGAACCATGAATGACGGAGGTTTTGCAGATGGCCTGATATTTCTCTTTAGAGTCATTTTGATTGCGTCGCCACTGAAGGATGGAGGAGAGTAAATCAAATGATAACAGGAGAATGAGTGTGACAGTTTTGCTTCGCTGGGTGACATACTTTCAAGTATAGACATTATTCACCCGCTCTGAGTTTACGGCACTCTCTTATCACTTTAACCAACTTAGCCACCAGAGTTTAGCATTTTGATCTCTGCCTCTGGGCAACTAGTGATAGAGGGAAATAACGCGTGATACATCAGACTTTCCAAATGTAGTTGTGGAGATATGATCTAAGTTATAGTCCAAACCCAGACGTTTATTTTTATGGTTGCTGCCATTTGTCAAGGATATCTATACATTTTATAAACAGCTAAGTAATTCTAGTCGCTTCAGTAGTAGGAATGTGTGTTTCTGCCAAGACAGTCTAAATCACTTCCTAAACAACCCCGTGTCCAGCTAACCATCCGTTATGTAATGCACACATGCAGTCCCCAGGTAAAGGACCACATGGCATCACAGGTAAAAACAACTAGGGCTCTGAGCTTTGAGAAGGACAACTTTTCAACTAAACAAACACAACAAAAAAAAACAGTATGGAACTTACCTGGAACCTACCCTTCTGAGGACTGAGGACACAGCCTAGTGGTAGGGCTGTCTGATCCGCTCTACAGGGACCGGATGGGGGTGTCCCAATGTTTGTGTTCAAGTGCTGAATAACACCATCTAAAAACACCCCGTAGATTTAAAGCAGGGGTAGGAAACCCTGGGGTCCTCGAGAGCCATAGTCCTGAAGGATTCAGATGTTTCCCTGCTCCAGCACACCTGATTCCAATGAATAGGTCATTATCAGGCTTCCACAGAGCCATTCATTATAGAATCAGGTGTGTTGGAGCAGGGAAACATCTAAAACCTTCAGGACAGCGGCCTTCGATTACTGGAATTGCTCAACCCTGGTCTAGTGGCTGCTCAGGGGGTTAAAGCAGAAATGATCTGTCTCTGTCACTCTCAGGGACCACAGATCTGAACCGGAGGTAAAGGAGGCTGGTGGCAAACCAAATCTTCCTTACTTGCCACTCTTCCTGACTAAAAACTGGAAATGAAGACCTCTTTATAAAATGTGTACAAGAAATCTAATTTGAGTTAAGACAAGTGTTGGTGAGCTGAGAGTGTTAGTCAAGGTCCAAATCACAAACAGGTGAGAAAATTGATTGGATTTGTCTCTAATGAGGAAATCACTCATCCCCAAAAATTGCAGGGTGCTTTTCTACATATTTTTAGGACTTAATACCCGTGTTTGGCACTAGTTTACTATATCCAGACCTTCTGTATGAGGAAAAACAATACTAATCATGTCATTCAACAAAGGAAAACAAATTATTAAAACTCCTTTAAAATATATGCTGTGTGCTACATTAAGAGTGGAGTTTTCTGTCCTATAATTTCTTGTCAGAAGCAATAACCCTGCTGCCTTTAAATAGCTCTGGATACCGCATGCATTCAACCTTCAAAACTCAGACTTGTGATTTATGTCACATCTACTACTTTCTGTGAAATGGCTCCCTCTAGAGGGGAAGCCTGGTATATAAATTAACTCCATGGATTGCCGTAGCTCTTGATCCAAACTACACCACAAATGTTTAAAAACATTGTCCGTTAACAAACATTAAGCCAAATATGTTTTTATGTACAAAATGTTATGTGCAGCTTTAACAAACTAATCAAGAGAATAATTAAAGTCAATGACTTCCAAATGTGTATTTTTTTTTCTTTCTTTTTTTCCACAAGCATCATTTCAAAGAAGTGGACTTTGTATGCTGCACCATTTAACCGCTACGGTCATTAAACAAAAAAAAAGTTGTCAGGAAACACTATGTACACAATATACGAATAAGCTCATTTTACAAATATTTCAGCTGGCGCTCTTATCTGTAGTCAGAAGCACCATTTATGTTTACTCTAATGGACTACCAAAACCATTTTCACTGAACAGTGAGTAAATCCATGAGGATGTGGAGAGGTGGAGAGGAAGGCTGGGTGGACGGCCATCTTGTCTTCACTCTGGGCTTTCTGCCTGAATCCTGTTGAAGTAGAGGACAGCTGGCTCCTGGGCAAGGTTGTGGATGTTGTAGGCGTGTCCTGTTATACCAAGAGGAGAAAAAGCACAAGGGACTCAAAATGAGCTCAGTTTTCCTAAAGATCCTGTCACTCTGCAGCAGATAATGGTTTCGTCCATTAAAGAGACATCCAACACCGTGGATGTGAATTATAGGTTGTGAACATTGAACCCCATTTAACTCAGATCTAAGACTAATCCTGGAATCAAAATAATAATAATAAAAACAACAACAAAGGCTTTAAGCTCTGCACTTAATCTTAATTCTGTTAATATCTGAAGGGAAATCAAAGATCTCTTACCACAGGGGACCATGAACGTCTGTCCAGGGTTGTGATGCGACACCTTCCCGTTGATGGCCACGCTGACACAGCTCGTCATGTTGTTAAAAACCTTGAAAAGAACCAACAACAACAACAACAACAACAAAGTAAGTTTTTTGAGGAATCAAGACCACGTGTAATTCACTGCAGGACGAGACCTACTTGTGAAAGACAACCAACCAAACAAGAAACAGACTTGTGGGCATAGCTGCCAACTCTCATGCATTCGATTGGTTCCACAGCATGTGCAACCAATCAGATACGTTTATATCTCGCAGGCCAATGCATGAGAGCTGGCAGCACTGCTGAGGAGGAGAGGGGAAGGCTGACTGACCCAGGTGAAATTGTGATCCACCATGAGAGGCTTCTTCATGAAGGAGCCCAGCAGGATTCTGCCGCTGCTGAAAGTGGTGGTCTGCAGGTCGACACACAGCCCGAGGGCTCGGCCCCGGTAAGAGAACCACTGGAACTGATCTGGAGTGATCTGACCCCCGTCTGCAGAGACCACAGACCGCATGACAACGTCACACACAGAACATGCTTCTAACTGGAAGAAGATCAGGAAGCATCAAAAGGGCTCGTTTGGGTCTTTATACCTTAAACAAATCCCCTAAAGTTACTCAAGTACAGACTGTAGATTTATGGACGTATCAAGTTCTGATTTCAACACTCAGTTCCAAGTCCAAAACATTGTTAGACAAACACTCAGTCTGAAAGCCAGCCAGTCAGACAGCCAGTCAGTCCTGGATGTGTCCTCACACCACCTCCACACCACCCCCCACCTCCCCCCAGGGTTCCATGACCCTCCAGGGCTCACCCTTGATGGTGGTGGGCCACAGGACCTTCAGCCACTCCTGCAGGTTGGCCCTGTCCTCCTGCTGCAGCAGCAGGGGCCTGAGAGGAGGCCCGCAAAGCTCGGAGTCAGCCAGGACAGGCACCGACAGTCTGGACGACGGCAAACCTGACAGATGTCAAGGACAAAGGGCTGTTCAGCACTTTAACAGAGGAGATTCTGTTGTTAAGACACTTTGTTGTTTGGTGTGTGTAAGGAACTTACACATGTCCTCGTCTTCTTCATCATCATGTTCCAGATCGATCATGGAGGACGGACCGCTTCTGAAGCTCTTTAACCTGTGAAGAAAAGAAGAAAAAAAAACAGCATCAGCTCACTGTGAAGTAAGAAATTTCCTCCCTGCAGTACAAGCAAAGGATTTTCTTATCTTAGACTGATCTGAGGCAAAAGACGGTATAAAAAACAAAGCAGGAGACCTGAAGTCCACTCACGTGTTGTCTGACAGGCGTTGGCTGACCGAGGGCCAGCTGAGTCTCTTCGCCAGCTCCCCTCCAGACCCCATACACACCGAGGTGGTGGGGGTCCCTACAGGACTGGGAGTGTCATCACAGGGGATTAAGCTTCCGGAAGCTTCTTGACCTGGAACGCCTTCCTCAGTGTTCTTCCCCTCGCTGTTGAGGCTGCTTTGGGCGGAACCTCTGCCTTGGGAGGAAAACAGTGTTTTACCACGCCGGGCCGCACGCCGGGCCGCACTTCTGATCGCTGTGTCGTCTGAGGTCAAGATGGCTGCGAATGTGGCCAGGGACCTTTTCACTGTCTTGGGAGCAGAGATGTCTTTCTTCTTCAGCGGTGGCTCGGGCGCCGTGCGGCCAGGTTTGGACGAGTCAGCCGACCTGCCGTTCTGTGGCGGTCTGAGAGAGGGCGACCTGCGAGGTTTGGGCAGCTTCGCCTCGCCTTTTTGCGTTTTCACTTTCTTGTCTTTGAGTTTCCGTGGCGGCGAGGAGGCGGTCTTTACGTGGGCAGGAGGACTGCCTAATTCCCACCAGTTACCAGGTGCTTTCAGGGATCGTTTTACTTTCACGTGAATATTTTCGTGATTCTGGGGTCTTTGAGGGGTGGAGGGGTGGTTCATGACCCCAGTTGACTTTGCGTTGGGGGTCCGACCATACACCTGGTCAAACACCTTTTCACCTGTAAAGACAAAGCCTGGACTGTCAGAACAGCAAAAACACAACACACAGCATCTATTTCCATTTGGTCAATTAACAGACGCTTTTATCATCTACACACGCCTACGCTCCAAGCAGACCATAGCCAACTTCTTAACTGACAAGCATTATTACACTACATATCGATTCGATTTCAAGTTAAAAGCTAAAGTAAATACAAGTAAACAGCTGAGTATCCACATTATGTTGTTATGATGAGTGTGGAGGTTTTTCCACCACCCTTACCAGGAGTGGAGGTGTGTTGTTGTCTGAGAGGACTGGGCTGTTGGTTGAGCTCTTCCTGGTCTTGTCCGCCTGCGTCCAACACATCTTTCACCTCCGTCTCTGCAGGTTTTTCTAGTTTCTGTCTGCTGCTCTTCCTCTTCCTGGGCTGCCTGGCCCTCGTACCAGCCTTCTGAGGCTGTGCTTCTGCTGACCGCCTGGACGGGAGCTGTGACGGCCTCCTGTTGCTCACACCTTCCCCTCCATCCAGCTCCTCGCTGGGCACCACAGGCGGGGGAGACACTGCATCATTTGCTGTCTTCCTGCTGCTCTGTTTAGACTTTTTAACAGCCAGTCCGCTGTCTGCCTCTGTCTGATTGGTTGTGTCAGTCACACTTAACCACCAGGCTCCAGGCGCACGCTTCTTCCTCTTACCCTGCGCAGGGCTGTCTGGACGCGGGTCAGGAGCACCCAGAGAGGAGGGCTGGGTCTCTTTACTTTCAGGGTGTGAGGGGCCCTTAGAAGCTGCTTTTCTTTGGCTTTTTGGAAATTTGTTTTTTGCCTTTTCTGAAGAGGAAATAGTCAATAGATTAGAATTAGATATTAACACAAACATGTTCACATACAGGAGAGGATCCATATTTAGTTGTGTCTACGCCTTTAAGATATCGAAATGAAAATAAGTGAAAGACACAATGCCTGTGACATGACTGACTGAATGAAGACCAATACACACATGTGCACTGGTTTAGAGAAGTCTTACCTGGTGAAGAATCCTTCTCTGCTGGGTCAGCTGATGGAGGCAGGAGTTCTGCAGCTTTATGCTCCTCCACGTCCTCTACAGAACCAGGTTCTTCCTCCGGTTCTGGCAGCTCCAGACCAGGGTGAGCTTCTCTGCTCTCTCCCAACTTGCCTCTTCCCATCTTGGGCTCCTCCACAGCCTCTTTAGCAGGTCTGGATCTCTGTACGTATGATGGTTGGGCAGCGTTCTCCTCCGTCTGTTGGCTGAGTGTTCTTTTGCTGGGTTTGGCAGAGGAACCTCCTCCCTGTCTGTGCTTCTTTCCTTCTTCATCAGCTGATGTAACTTTAGATGAAACCTTGATAGCTCGTTTCTTCTTGGACCGAGGTTTGTCTCGGTCGTCATGATTGGCCGGGCTCTCGGGCCTCGTCGACCTTCCAGGACTGGAGCTCTCCTCTCGGACCATCGCAGCACCCTTCCTGTCCGTGCAGGTGGAGAGGACAGGTCTCGTTGACACGCCTTTACGTCCTGCCTTCCCTTTCCTTCCCTTTGGGTCCTGCTGAGACGGGGTCTCCTGCTCCCTGGGAGAGCAGCCTCCTTGGTCCTGCTGGGGAACCACGTCTGCAGACGCGTCCTTGTTGGAAGGAGCGGTCTGAACTTTGTTCTGCTTGGCTCGTGTCTTGTTCTTGTTGGGGTCAGGCTTCCTCGGGATAGAAAACAGGCAAGGGCCATCGTCTTCCAGGATCATGAAGTCATCATCAAAGACCTCAGAAAGAGGCTCGCTTACTTTAGAAGGCAACGGCTTTGAGCTGGAAAAACATGGGAAAGTGAAGTGATTACTTGAAGAAAACTTAGTGGGGTTAACATAACCTGGGGTTAACATAACCTGGGGTTAACATAACCTGGGGTTAACATAACCTGGGGCTAAGCTTAATAAGGTTGCTGTGGTTGAGAACAAACAACACCGTTCCACCGTGTTATGGAAACGTCGTAAACCTATGGAGAACAGACTGGTGTCCTGTTCTTACCATGCTGGAATGGGCTGGCTGGCCTCCCTCAGCTTTAACAAAAAGGCAAACGTGTTGTTCTGCTTTTGTTTGGACTTGTCCTCCGTCCCCAGCGAGGGTGTGGGCTCACAGGGACGTTGGGTGTCCTGTGGCTCTGTTGAGACTGAAGGGATGCAGCTTTCTTGTCTGGGTAAAACGACAGAATGAAAGAGTTGAAATCCTCTAAATGCTCTAAATCCAAGTCAAACATCGAATTAAGGTTGTAACTGAAAGGATTCTTACGAGGATTCTTTCTGAATGGACTGAGGTACAGCACATTGGACACTCTGTGATGGAGGTTCCAGGATTGGACGATTCTCCTCACTGCTAACAGATAACGTCAACATATCACACTTATACGATATCTACAGTAACCACAGATTGCAAATGACAAATACTAAAATAGAGATTACGACATTGTCAACCTTGTGTAACAGTGCCAGAAATGTCCTGTATGAAATATGCAACAATCGCTGATGAACCTTTTTTTTGGGGGGGGGGGGGGGGGGGGGGGGGGGTGTCTTACCGAGGTGTTTTCTGATTTTTGCAAAGCAAAACAAACTTGATTGGAGGAGAGTCGACCCCAAGATCATACCCCCTGCAACAAGGACACACAGAGGGGACATCAGATCAGGCTTAATAACCAGGTATGCACTTACCTTATCATCACAACATCACATTCATACAAGCAGCAAGTCAAATACCCTTGAAAATCCAAATATTTAAAATACACAAACGGCATTAAAGAAAAAAAAAAAGAATTTTCAGTATCTCACCCGTCTGTTTCCTCTCCACTGCAGTCCACTTCCTGTGAGGGGTCATGTTTGAGAGGAATCTCCTCATCATCCCCACAGACAAACAGGAGCGGAGAGGCTGTCTTGTTCCCATAGCAACCACCTGTCCTGTCCACATGCACCTCGTGTTCAATGGGACTTGATGTCTTGATGGGGCCATGTTCTTTGAACGCGGTCACAACCTCTAATGGACAACAGTGGAAACGGAACAGGCTCATGGGTGAAAAGGTCAACCTCATAATCGCGTGAGATCACGTGACATTACAGTGATTACTTCCAAACTTCCCAGTTTCATAGCATTCAGTTATACGGTTCCATGATTCTGATGTGCCTGTAGGTGTCTTACCAGCATCAAGTGCAGGGCAGTCAGATGCCTTTAAGGCCTCACATTTAAGCCCCTCTGCTGTAACGGTCTGAGACACCAGACGCATGTCTTTCAGAGGAGATGGTGGTTCTGGAACAGGTGATGCCCTCCCCTGCTCCTCTACAGGACATGTCTTCGGTATGGGAGACAAAGCTGGTAGATCTAGCTCGTCCTCAGAGGGAGAGTCTGTAACAGTGTACATGTTCTCATGAGCAAAATGCAGGCTGATACTCACTCTTGTCTGACTTATTTAAGTAGGAATAAAACAAAGGATGTGACGAAGTAAAAACTAGTAGCTGCTCTTACGTACCCAGGTCATCGAACAAATGGTCAATGTCCTTCAAGTTCCACGTTTTGTCTTGCAATGTTGTAGGCTTACTGTCATAACAACATCATAACATTGCAAACATGGTTAGCTTGTTATGTTGTGCTACATAGATGACCACACACAACACTGAAAATATTAGTTACGTAAAAACAAATGAATCATTGAGAATATATTCTAAAGTAATGTCTCCCTGAAACTTAAATGATCTCACCTCTCTTGACTTGGGAAATAGCGGAGTCTCTTCTGAGGTCGTTCCTTGAGAAAGTGAAGACAAAAATATTCTGTTTCCGTACCAATTCTGCTATCCAGCTTTCTACCACTACATTAGTGGCTGCTGAACGACCAGTCCCATTTTGTGGTCATGTTTTAGATTACTCTTTTGTCTTATAATGCTTAAGTTAAGGACACAGCTGTATACATACCAGTCTGGGTAATTTGGAGTCCATCTGTACACTGTCTGTTAAAAGCTAGTGCTAACTCTGGTGTCGTTACGTTAGCTTTATACTGTAGTTAGTAGCTGGTTGGCAAACTACTCAAATGGAAGGAGCTAATGGACGAAAGCCACTTCAGTTTTACAACTGTGAAATTATTCCCATCTAAAGAGTGAAAATATTACTTAACTTCCCTCATTATTGCAAACGTATAAGAGGTTAGCTATGTGGCTAATCCCCGCGAGCAAAACAAAAGTGCGCGAGACTCATCTGCCGCCTTCTTTTTTGGATTTGAACTACAGTGGCTCAATGGTGCACAACAGAACGGCATCTGATAACGCAAAGCTGGACATTTACTGTAATTACTCACACCAACGCACCATTTGCAAAACACATTTTGTCACGGTGAAAGGTTATTATGGGAGTGGTAGCCTATGTACAAATACACACCATTCACACAATAGTCCTCTCTTATCTAGATGATATACTTATGTTGGGCTGTATAATCAATGTTGCTATGAACCCGACAGAGGGGGTTAGAAGGTTACTACTAGCCTCAAGTTCACCCGACTCCAAGTTAGTTATAAAATATATTTTATTACTCAAGGTTAATGTTATGTATATAGTATTCCCAAAATAATAATAGTTGTTATAAAGAATTTTACAAAATTACAATTTACAAATGCATCATTGAGTCATTTTCCATCATATTTGATCCCATAACACATTCATGTTCACTTCGTTGTGTTCTTACAAAACATGTTTCAAATAAAACATCAAATAAATATTTTTTTGGTCTTTTCTGCAATCTCCATGGGAGAAACCGCTTCATCTGGGCTGAGATCTTTGAACAGGGGGTGCTTGATGTGCCTCCACACAACCAACCCAATCCTCACGACAAACAGGAAACAGGTCACACCCATCAGAACAGCTGAGGAGAGGAAATACAGATACACAAATTAACATCTTAGTGTGCTTGTAGTGTGTCCTTGACTACACACTATCTTGAATTGTTTATTGTGATCCTTTATGAGTATACAGTACACTACTTCTGTGAAAACTAAACAGCCACAAGGCAGTACCACGTATCTGTCCTACTACTGATCCGTTTCTGTCCCTGTATTTGTAGTTTTTGTTATTGTTCCTTACCCTCGAAGACAGCATTGCGACTGGGAGAAGATGGTTTGTAGTTCTTTGTCAAGTTCCCAGCCAGAGCCACAATCACAACAGGGTAGATTGTGAGAATGTAACGCATGTGCTTGTCTAAAACGAAGTTCTCCAGAACAAACCTGGGAAAGAGAATGAATCGAGAATCAAATGAACATACACACCAATTTCATCCTCTGTCTACACATACTGCAGCACACCCACTACACAAATCATGCACGTCTTTTCATTTTTTGATACACAAGATCATTTAATCTGTACTTACCAAACAATCAATGCCACAGTCAGAATCGAGAGGGATACTGTAGCAGCATCTGTAGCAGTCAGACTTCCATTATAGTTCATTACAATGGTCAGGTTGATCAAGGTGGCAATGGTTGTCCAAGTCGAGTAGGTGGATATGGCATTCTGAACCTGATATTTGATTATGAGAATATAGCATAAATTGCAAGAGAAAATACTTTCTGTGGTTGAATTCATTCACATGTACAATAACAACACCAAACTGTAAACTTTTTCACAATAGTAAACGCAACAATTAGCTGGATGGGAAGAACAAACAAGAAACTAGATCACTGTGCATTTGACATAAAACCGACCTACTCACTAATGCACGGATTAGCCAGAGGTCTACTTTGTGATACTTGCTGAGCCAGGCACCATAGATGTGAAGGCCATGACAGGTGAAGAAGATCATAGCATAGTTTGTGCAGACAACCAGAAACAAAAAAATCAAAGCTGGAATCATGTACCTTTAAAAGAAAAGAAACTATTAGATTCCAAAAGGTTTGAGCACACATCTTAAGTCTAGCCTTACTATAAGAGGTTTACTTAAAAGGGTAGGTAACATCCAGGTAATAATAAGGTTTAGAGGAAATACACTTTTTAATGCATTTGCTTTTTAAATATATTTGATGAACAACTGTCACACTTACGTTCTGTCCCACAGTAGTAACCATCCAATATTTAGACCCATGTTCAGGATCCAGGATATTAAGAACCCATAAGGCAACACAGGAGGACTGCAGTACACCCTCCCATAGGCATTTCTAGGAAAGATTAGACAAACAAATGTCTCCTGTTTATTCCATATTCAATCATAAATCCCCAAAATATCTGACGTGGAAAACATTGTATTATAATCTATATAATCTACACAGAACCAACAACAACAATAAATTTGTCTTCGAAATGAACAATAAAAAGAGTGTATGGTAAAGGATGTTTTTTTAATCTTACTTTCTGCAGAGACCAGAGAGAATGTAGACCAGCATGACTGTTAACCATGTGTAGATCACCCCCCAGATGGAGAAGGTCCATCCTGATGGGGTCACCTGGGTGTCAAACTCGTTTGACACATTAGCTGTGGTGGACTTAAATGGAACTGATGAGAAAAATACAGAACTGAATCAGTGTCTTGTAACCCTGTTATACCCAAACCGAACTGCATCTCGGAAATTTTGAAATGTATTTCCTGTAGTCCTATCGAAACTCACAAAGTCCTGGACCGGCCAACGCGTTGAAGACAAGGATGATTATATAGGAAATGAGTGACACTACTATTAAAGCCAAACGACCATGACTGTGCTTATCCATTGCGGTGAACTGCAACAGTGAAATGTTAACGTTAAAATGTGTTATGGCGTACAGGTGAACGACAATCAAACGCCAGTAATGTGCTTCAACCCAAATAATCGTCACCTACCTTTTTCCTGCTCTGCTTTCGGATAAATGTTTTAGAACAGACTGAATGAGTGCTCAGGTAGGAGGTGCTTATATATCTTATATACCTGGC
Source organism: Protosalanx chinensis (assembly GCA_030340685.1). NCBI lineage: Eukaryota > Metazoa > Chordata > Actinopteri > Osmeriformes > Salangidae > Protosalanx > Protosalanx chinensis. The sequence continues at coordinate 11,473,680 of CM059332.1, read as the reverse complement.
CAGTTGTGTAACCTGTTGTTTTTATAACCAAGCAACACGTGCACGTTATCTTTACTACAGGTGAGTTAACCTGAGTTACCCTGTTACAAAAGGATCTACCTGCAGTGGAGGCCTGTGCCCTTTGCTTTGGTTAGAGACATTTACGAAACAAAAATAGTAGTAGGTGGAGCTACCAGATCATGTCTGATATGGTTCAGAGAGCTACCCAATATTTAGAGGGTTCTGTAGACCCCTCCTATCATGTTCTCTTATAGACTCTAAGACTTGAAGAGTATAAGAGTTTGAAGAGAAACAGCTTGTCAAATCAAATGATCACTTGCTGGATATACTAACAAGAATATATTATCACACCACTGTTAATGGTTGTGAACTGCTATGCCCCCCCCCTGGAGGACAAATAAAGGTTTATCTAATCGTCTGTTACAATATATCGTTCAGCTATGTTTATATCTGAAAACATTATTTGAGCAGTACATGTAACAGGTCTAGATGATATAGTAATCTCTAGCATATAGGATGAAATGTGGTGGTGAGATCAAAATAATATAACAACAATATTGACAAAGACAACGTTTATGTAAAAAAGTTGAATCTTAATGGCAAACTTGAGCAAACAGAGAACTACAACATTGCCATATTCTTATGGAAATATTTAGGCTAGTATATATATATATATATATATATATATATATATATATATATATATATTTGTATTATTTCTTTTTTGCCTAACATTTATTAACATTAACATTTATTTGCTCTGTGGACAGTACCGCAGGGTGTGCGCTTTATCCCCCTGGGCACCACAGATAGGGCAGATGTAACTCCTCAGGATGGGGCAGAGGACCCTCCCGTCTTTGGCCCTCAGTTTGTGGGATCTGTAGATCTCTGGCGTCTCTCCGTTCTGCTTGCAGAAGCCACAGTAGGGGGATGAGGCCGGGCTGCAGGTGAGGCTCGAGGTCGGGCTGCAGGTGAGGCTCGTGTTCGAGATGCTGCTCGCGGGGCTCAGATCAACAGAGTTGGTACTTAACGAGTCATTCCGGTGACGGGGCTGGACCGGGGACACTCCTCGAGCACAGCTGGGGGTCATCGGGGGTCCATGCTCCACCTGCCGTATAACTCCCAGCTGCTCCAGCGTCCTCCCCAGATCCATGTAGTCGTGCCACATGTCAAAGTCATCACCTGGCCTGGTGTTGTTTTCTTCCGCGAGGACGCTTCTCTTCATGGTTGTAATATTCTCGTGGTTGTTGTTTACTTTGGAGGTTTGTGTCTCTTCTAGTATTTATAGGTGTCTGGGTCTTGATTGAGAGACTCTCACATTGCAACATTGTATGGCGCGTGTCTGGAGGGCGGCAGGCCGTCAAGGTGGCCTCGTGCCAGCCAGGCGCCTCAGACTGACACGCGTCTGGGTTCTCCTTTTTGAAACCTCTTTGGTTTAATTGCAAGATCACAGACGGTTCTGACAACAAACGCTTGCATATTTTCAACATGTTGCCAGGATAACGACATATCCATCTCACATCGCCATTGACTTGGGCTGCCCTTAGAAGATGTGTGCAAAGGGTTAAAGATCAAGAGGGTGGATGTTGATGATTGATCATATAGGCATGAGAGAACTGTAGTATCATACCTACATATACTAAAGAATTCTGGGTAAGATAGAACGTTTAAAGGGATTTAAAGGAATTTTAAAGGGACTTTAAAGGTTATATGTAGGTATGTTCTAGTTGTTTAGTTTTGTTTGTTTGCAGTTTGTTTGCAGACAACCTAGTTGAGCGTCTGACTTACATGAAACATTGTAGTTTCTCTGGTCTGTTGACCCAGTCCAGCCCTCTCTCTGTCTGCGTGTGCAGCTCATGCCATGCCAACCCTTCATGCAATGTTCTAAACCATACTGCACAATTATACCATTGTCAATATCTGAATAACTGTCAACTTCAGTATTCTGCAAGCATTACAGCAGCCTGCTGTTTACGTTTAGGCTACATACACACGGTGTGCTTTTGTTAAATACATTGGACAGTTCAGTGATAGGACTGAGCTTTAAATTACATTCAAAAAGTTGCTTGCAAAGGAAATGTTAAGACCAACTGCATAACAATGTCATTAGTATGTCTTTCATATCGTAATTTTAAACATGATTTTATTTCACGTTTCACGTTCATCCTGCTGTAGATGGGTTCTGACATGTAAACAATGTGTAATGTATCCAAGTCATGCAGATCCAAATCACATTCTGCTACAGTTAACTCCAGAGATAAGTAAAGTGTTATGGTTTCCACGTAGTTTGACCAGGTTTTGCACTGCACTTCTCGCACTCATTTTTATTATTATACTCATAGGTCTTGTGTATCTAAATGTCTCATATATATGAATATATGATCTGAGTAAATGATCTGAATATGATCAGATCAAATGATCTGAACATGATCAGATCAAATGATTAATATGATCAAATGATCAAAGGATTAATATGATCAGATATGATGAATGAATATGACATTATTGATTAGATCAAATGATTAATATGATCTGAATATATAAATAGCCCATATATGGTCTGCGTTCCTCTGAGCGGAATTAACAACTGCGCATGCGCACTACTTAAACCGGCGGTGGTTGTAGGAGTGGTGGCCTAGCGAACTGGGGGATTAAATATACCCAAATTATACAGGTCAGTCAAATATATCAAGGTTATTTAAGAACCAGATAGGATTTGCGACATCTAGCTTCCTGTTTAAATGTGTTCAAAAACGAGTAATAGGATGTTTTCAGCTTTAAAGTGAACCGGGCGTTAGGCTAGCTTCAGTGGTCGTCAAACGGCCATCGACGACGTTAAATAATACCTGTCAATACCTGTCAAGGAGATTTGATGATTCAGTTTGTTGTTATTTGTGCACAATCCGGTACACTTTCCCCAAAAAGCAGCCTCTCAATTCACCTAAGGTCAGTCCTGGATACTAATACTGGGTTAGGTACATACCGACAATAACATTAGTTGCTAAGGCTAAGCTAGCTGGTTGCTAGGCTAACTAGCCTTTATCCTAAATCACCCATTACTAGCTGCTTTGTTGGCCAAAGTGTTTTTCTTTTAATGACACGTAATACTCTTTAATCACAACAACGCTGTCAAATCGGACATTCGCCAGTTAAAGCTAGCAGTCAGGTTTACATGTTGGTTGTCGTTTTACTTGTCAGGTCTGGTTTGACAGTTCAGCTCTACACCGGCAGTGTTACACAGCTGTCTGGATATCTGACATCATGACATGTCCTCTCATTACCAGAGCTACTCCAGAGACCATCATGAAAAAAAATTCTGAAGCTACAGAAAGCGATACCATGCAGTTAGCCCTCCCCCCCCAACCCTTTAATAACCCATCTTCAAATCACTTCTTGTCTGTTCCAGGACTACAGAATGAGCCAGGGCAAAGACAATGCACGTCTCAAGAGCTACAAGAACAAGTCTCTCAACACAGACGAGATGCGGAGGAGGAGAGAGGAGGAGGGATTACAGCTCCGCAAACAGAAGAAAGATGAACAGGTGAGCCCCTCCCTCTACGTTCCCATGGAGACCTACAGGGTGACGATCTCAGCATAGGTGGTGGATGACATCGTTGCTAGGCAACCTGGACTTTAGCAAAATTATGTGATGGGGGGGGGCGGTGGTGGGGGGCGGTTTGCGTGCTTTATTGTTAAACGGACTGGAATGAATGAACAAGCTTAACAATCTGACCTGGTCTGGTTGTCTTGTAAAGTTGTTCAAGAGGAGGAACGTTGCGACAGTGGAGGAGGATGGATCCGTGGAAGAGGACGGTATGGGCGACAGTGGCTACCTAGAGTCCCAGGCTAATAACATGGACCCCCTCACTGTGAGTGCTGTGACCAGTTGCACAATGACACACGCTCGCGTAGCAGACAAATCAATAAAGCTGAGCTTGATTCTCACTAACAGGCTATGTGTCTGTCTGTCTCCTCCAGGGAGGGGTGATTTCAGAGGACATGACCCAGATGATCTTCTCTAGCTCACCTGAGCAGCAGCTAATGGCAACACAACGCTTCAGGAAGCTTCTGTCTAAAGGTAAGAACGCCGGCCGCACCCTCCAGCTGTGATGGGCTGTGACCTGGCCTGCGTAGGTGGAACAGACCTGACCACAGGTGACCCTCTGACCCCTGCATGTCCGCTCTCTCACCGCTGTCATGTGTGGCCCTCAGAGCCCAACCCTCCTATTGATGAGGTCATCGCCACAGCTGGAGTTGTGGAGCGCTTTGTGGAGTTCCTGAAGAGGAGGGAAAACTGCACTTTGCAGGTAGATTCGCACACACACACAGACTCACATATCTGTAGCAATGTGTGCAGATTTATGACCATTCAGGTATTGATTGCTCATTGGGTGTGTGTATGTCCAGTTTGAGGCGGCGTGGGTCCTGACCAACATCGCTTCAGGAACGTCCCACCAGACTCGGGTGGTCATCCAGGCCGGGGCCGTCCCTGTCTTCATAGAGATGCTCAGCTCTGACTTTGAGGACGTCCAGGAACAGGTAGGTCTCACACCATGGTGCTGTGCAGCCAGGAGGGCAGAGCAGGTCTAAAGCACTGGGTTCAGGTCGGGGTCTCGTCTGGGGATGTGGGTTCGAATCCCACTTTTGACATGCCAGGAAAACACACCTGAGAAGGGGAGGCTCTCTCTAAGTCCTGTTGCATAATCATGCGCATAACACACACATCCATTTTTCCTGTGTGTCTTGTTGAGTAAGGATCTGAGAATGTTTGTTTGTCTCTGGTTCTGGGTTGTGGCTGCACCACAGTGTGTTTGATGCTCTTGGAATGTGCTTGTGACCCTGTCTGTTTCTGCAGGCGGTGTGGGCTCTGGGCAACATAGCTGGAGACAGCACAGAGTGCAGAGACTATGTGGTGGACTGCAACATCCTGCCCTCTCTAGTACAGTAAGTGCTCCACTACCACCTCCCTGGCTTAACTACACTCTGTTTAGTCAGACACTCAGGCCGTTCGGTGATGCTTTGAAAGAACATTGTAAACATGGCTGTCTCTTCCCTGTGTGTTCCAGGTTGTTGGCTAAGCAGAATCGTCTCACGATGATGAGGAACGCAGTGTGGGCTCTCTCTAACCTCTGCCGAGGGAAGAACCCTCCCCCAGACTTCGCCAAGGTAACGTCCTACATTTCATGTTGTCATGGTAACACACAGAACCCCCCTTCACATCGATATGGTAACACACAGAACCCATCTCGCAGATCACCATCTTGATGCGGCTAACCGCCCCCTCTTCTCCTCCTCCTCTTCCTCCTCCTCTTCTCCAGGTGTCTCCGTGTCTCAGTGTGCTGTCATGGCTGCTGTTTGTCAACGACACAGACATCCTTGCAGATGCATGCTGGGCTCTCTCCTATCTGTCAGATGGCTCCAACGACAAGATCCAGGCTGTCATAGACTCTGGGGTCTGCCGCAGACTGGTGGAGTTACTGCTGTGAGGACACACACACACACCTCTCTACACCTCTGCTACACACAGTGAGCTAACCTCTTGTGGTGTCCTTTCAGACACTCGGACTACAAGGTGGTGTCACCAGCTCTGCGGGCCGTGGGAAACATCGTCACAGGAGACGACCTCCAGACACAGGTGAGGACCGCAGGCCTGAAGACCGCAGAGCTGGACACCTGGCCCTGCTTGCCCTGGTCCTGTGTTTTGTTGTTGTTTCACTGTGTGTGTGTGTGTGTGCGCGCTCTCTCTAGGTGATCCTGAACTGCTCTGCCCTCCAGTCTCTGCTTCACCTTCTCAGCAGTCCTAAGGAGTCCATCAAGAAGGAGGCATGCTGGACCATCTCCAACATCACAGCAGGGAACCGTGCTCAGATCCAGGTACTTCTGGGTGCCTGTGTGTTTCTTTCCACGTTTCTTTCAGTTTAGTTTGCTTCCACTAGCTAACTGTCTAGCTAACTCTCCCTCCCTCCCTCCCTCCGTAGATGGTGATGGATGCAGGGCTGCTGCCCCCCATGATCAATATTCTCCAGGTGGCAGAGTTCCGCACCCGCAAGGAGGCAGCCTGGGCCATCACCAACGCCACCTCAGGAGGCTCTGCAGAGCAGATCAGGTACGGCCCCATGCCGGGGGGCCACCAGGCTGAGAGCCACCAGGCTAGGGGGCCACCAGGCCTGCTCTCAAACTACAGTCTGTCCAGGTGTCGTTCACCACGTATGTCACTCAGATTATCAAACTAAAATCTGTTTTGTGTTCTTTCTGCAGGCATCTTGTGGAGCTGGGCTGTATCAAGCCTCTGTGTGACCTTCTGACGCTGATGGACTCGAAGATCGTCCAGGTGTCCCTGAATGGTCTGGAGAACATCCTGAGGCTGGGGGAGCTGGAGGCCAAGAGGGGCGGGGGCATCAACCCCTACTGTGCCCTCCTAGAGGAGGCCTACGGTACACACACACCCCAACACAGCCAGCCTAGCTGTCTCCTTCTCTCTAACACAGGACAGGATATCAGACTGCACACAGACCCAGGGCTGGTCTTGACAGGCCTTTGTGTTCCATCTCCTCTCCAGGTCTGGACAAGCTGGAGTTCTTACAGGGCCACGAGAACCAGGAGATCTACCAGAAGGCCTTCGACCTGATCGAGCGCTACTTCAGCCCCGAGGATGAGGACCCCTCCCTGGCCCCGGCCGTCGACCTGCAGCAGCAACAGTTCCTCTTCCAGCAGTGCGAGGCTCCCATGGAGGGCTTCCAGCTATAATCCTCACCCCTCCTCCTCTCCGTCTCCTACCCTTTACCCTGGCACACACCCCTGCCCCTCTCTCTGCCCACACCCTCTCAGATCCCCCCCCCCCCCCACTGCGAAGATGGTAGCCCCAGCCCCGCCCCCCTTACCTCCCCTCCCCACCCCGCCCCTTCTCCCCCAAGAGAGATTGATTTAATCATTATCATGATTACTAGAAGTGTAATATTTCAGGAGCACGTGTGTGCGTGCGTGCGTGCAATGCAGGCAGAGTCCTTGCAGTTCTGTCAGCCAGGTGGTGAAGGTTTTTCTGCTGTCGTACTCTTTAAGTCTTCTAGAGCTCTCACTTACACGCTTAATTGTTCAGCAGCACAGCAACAACAACCACCCTCTCTCCTGTTCCCCTCAGCCTCCCTCCCTCCCTCATTCAGAGGACACCAAACTGACCGGCCCTTCATCCTAACTGGCTCATTACCGTTTAGAGAGAGAAAAAAAATAGAAAAAAAAACATGTCCACATTCCCAGACCATGACCTGACCCAGACCCGGAGGAAATGGGAGCGAGCTCAGCCACACTGTCCGTCTGACTAAACCGCATCACTGACTGAGAAAAGGCACACATGGACGTGCCAAACCCCGCCCCCACCCCAGCCCCTTCCCCCAACCAGCATCCAATCCAAACACTGGACTGACCGTGAGACTGTGACCACACAACCGTGTCTCGGCCGTGGTCATTGGACGGACCCGCCCACAGCGGCGTGATGTGGCCAGTCCAAACTTAAGGACGGAATTACTTCTACTGAAGGCACTTAAAAAAGGACGACTGAAACATAAAGGGGGTTACTTTTATCCTCTTTTGGACCATTGATTGGTCACCATGGATTTACTTAATAGGAGTTAAACCAGTGGTTGTGAGGGGTGGAGCCTGTTTTTGTGACTAACCTGGCTTGTTTGACTGTTCCAGTCCCCATATCATGCATTCCTTTCTGCAGTGGGAGGGGACTCTCTCCATCTGTGCTGCAGGCTCCATCCCCAAGAGTTTGGGCTGGCTCCTGCCTCTGGTGTGATACATATACCCCATGGAATCATGGGAATTGGAGTCTTCCCTCGCACTGAGACAAATGGACGGACTTAGACCAGACAAAAATAAAACTATTTATTTCCGTGAGCCTGTCCAACAGACCGTGGGAACTTTTGAGAAAAAAAAAAGAAAAAAAAACTACATATCTTGCAATTCCATTTCATTTGCTGCACTTTAGTTCAGGAATTTCACCTGTTCATTCAGAATCTTACAACAGTTTTTAGCGCTCTTTTTTTTCATTGGTTCACAATGGCTCTCTCCCTTCCTCAGGAAGTGAGGTGTAAATACTTGTGATCTGTAAAACAGTTGGGACTATAACTAATTAACTAGTTATTTCATTTCAGCTCTACGATATCAACACATTTAGTAGTCCATCCTTTCAAGAAATCTTCAAATTCTTTCAAATCCACCAGTCTGTGGGTCATTGGCTATTGAGATACTGTTCAGTCACTCCCGTTTAATCATGCCAAATAAAAACACCATCCTAATCCAACCTATATGATTGTACAACACAGCTGAAGAAGAAAAAAAAGTAAGTTCTTTGAAAATGTAATATGCTTTAATTTGGAGGAAAACCTGTTAGTCCCAGAGGTGCCAAATTAATCTCTTATTAAAACGAAGGGTAGAATAGAGATCCTATTTAAAAGTCAGATTGAACACAAGCAATTTATAAGTCTACAAGGCTGAAAGATTGTTAACCAAGTTCTTTATTTAGTCAGATTTATCCATCGATTACCAGCTCTTCGTGTTCAATACTGCAGTCGTATTGAGTTTGTGTGACTGTCCTATGTTATGCCATTTGCATAAACGCTGTTTCATGAACTTGTTGTGAACTTTGTCTCATTCAAGTCAAAACACGGTTCCATCCAACATTCTCAGAGCAACTTTGAACCACCTTCCAAAGTAATGACCTGAAAAAAAGCCACCACGTAGATTAAAGTGCTAAATTTCCAGGTGTAACTGAAGTAAGGATTCAGCCACCTGGACTGAAATCTCAGCCTTCCTGACACCATCTTTGCTGGCTTTGTAGTATGACCCCAGCGGTTCAAGTTATCATCACTTTTTTAATAATAAAGTTTTACTTTCTTGCTAGGACAAATACTTTTACATTTAAGGCATTTACACAGAGGAGCATGAGAGGGGAAAATTATGGTTTAAACAGTCCCAAAACAAAAGAGCACTAGCAGACAATCTGGACCAAACATTTTGGATGAAAAAAGCAATGAACATTTGGCATATTTCCAAAGTGTGTGTGTGAGAAAGATGCTCCAAACTATATATACTCAGTAAAGGTTTCTCTATAAAATCTCAAGTTCTCTGAAATCTACAGTTATTTTATACCAGAGACCTCACATTCTTTTGAAATAGTTAGGGTATCTGGAGGATTACTAATTGAACCGAAACAAAACACAAAATCTGCTCAATTTCTGTGCAATGCTACACTACGAGAAAGTTCCCAGTACCACAGGTTATCGTACCACTATCAGCCTAGTGGATGGGACCAGACCAGTATGACACATGGGTGCAGTGTGGGGGGGCAGGTGTCGGTGTGGGGGGACAGGTATAGGTGTGGCCAGCCTCATCCCAGTCCCTCTCACTGAGCCTTAGCGGTCAGGCTAGCTGCTTCTATGGCTGCTGCTGCTGCTGCTGTGTCCTTCTCTTTTTGGACCTCCTCTCTCCACCTCGCTTTCTTCTCCATGTTCTGAGAGGTCAGAGACTCATGTCTGCCAGCAGCCTGGAGAGGGGGAGAGACGAGGGAGAGACAGGGAGAGGAGAGAGAGAGAATGGGAGGGGAGGCAGAGAAGGAAAGGAAGAGAGGTAGGGAGAGACTCAGGAGGCAGGACAAAACCTTTTCCTTTCAGAACTCATCACAGGCGAACACTAAGGCAACCCAAATGAACTGTAACACATGCTAGCACATGGACCTTATAAGTCACAGGCTCAGCTCACCTCAAAGAGGAGAGGAGGAGGGTAAATCCACCCAGCCCAGGACATTTCCATCAACACCTGAACGGCTTGTACACACCCGCATGCACGCTAGTGCACATGGATGTGGCTGTGTTACTCTACTTCCTGTTAAATCTCACCCGTTTTCCCAGAATGACCGTGACCAAGCAGGCTCCGATGGTGACGGCCATCATTACGTAGCAGGTCTTCACACGAACTTTGTTCCTTGCAGCATCGATCATCTCAAACCTGTGTCATGGATAAAATCACTAAATATCAAATATGAATCCAATAGTCGTGAGTTGGAAAACTTTACAACATGCAGAATGTAACGTTTATCCTGTGTTGTCTGTGTGTTTACGTTCTATCGCCATGTTGCATAGTGGAGCGCCCGAGTTATAATTTTTTTAAGCGATATGTAAGAGTTTTGTCGTATTATTATTATGATGATGAACCTTTATTTGTCCTCCAGGAGGTGGAAATTGCAGTTCACAACAGCAGCAGGGTAAAGTACAGCACACAGAGTTGCAGGGTAATATACATAATGACATATGTCATACGTCATGGATTTCCTGGAAGGTGTGGAACTGTTTAGTAAGAAAGGATGAAGGCGTGGCAGAGAGAGGGGGGGGGCTGCTCTGGAGTCCTGCTCTAAATCAAAGTAACAACACTCATCCAATTAGCTGGCAGCTAGCACGGCCATGATGTCATCGGATGAGTGTTGTTACTAGGGGTGGGGGTGCTGGTCTTGCGGGACAACTGCTGTTGTTCAAACCGAATCTGTCCCTTGGAAAAAAGAATCAGGAATGTCTGCCATCTGGGAGGAGATCGGAGGAGATGTGTTGGTTTGATTTAGAGCAGGACTCCAGAGCAGCCCACCCAACCCCCCCAGGTGCTCTCTCTGCCACGCCTTCATCCTTTCTTACTAAACAGCCTTGCAGTACACACACAATTAGCTGGCAGTTAGCACAGCCATGATGCCACTCGGTGAAAACAGCCAACCAGACATGCGTGTGCTGGGATGTCTGGTGTAAACAGCGAGCGGTCACTTACGACACGAGCTCCGGGATCTGGTCTTGGGTCTTGAAGCGTCCGGACCAGATCAGGATCTTCCTGTCCATGTTGGATGGACTGTATCCAGGGATCTTGAACCCAAGATGGGAGCCTGGTGCTGAAAACGGAACACGCAGAGTGGTAACTAAGGTAACAAAAAACCATGTGTGTTCCACTGTCTGACTATATACCAACAATAGACACATCCAGAGCAATAAACATTGATCATTGCTGTTGTGTGTGTTTCACACGCTCTAGTAATTCGCTTCAACCCCTTAATGACCTCCTTAGCCCTGCTCTACGTCCTCAGGGACAGAACAGGAAACTCTTCCCTGGTTTCTGCAGTAGCATGCTGGACCTGTTCATCTACTATGGGGCTTCTGCGAGGACTAAATGTTTCAGTGAATTCGGTTGTGTTTGGGTTGTGTTGTGCCTAATGGCATCCGTGTGGTCCGATCAGAGCTGCACTATCACTAAAGTGCCAGTTAAGAGGTTCCTATTCAGTACTTGCCAACATTATAGAGTTATGTTATCTTGAATAATCTGTTCTAGGAAGCCTCTTCCACATCCGGAACAGCTGTGTTGACATGATCACATGGCTAAATGCTGATTATATAACTTTAAAAAAACTAAACTACAGGCTATGTTTCCAGAGTCACAGCAAAATGCTCCCTAACTCCCCCCCCCCCCCCCCCCCCTTTAGTCCCCAGGCATCCAGTGTGTTTATCTGAATAGATACAAGCAGAGAGATGTGGGCTATATTTGGAACTGGGATCAGGATCTCATTAAATCAGCTCACCTCAACTCATCCCTAACCAGGCGCTCCGCTGAAGTGTTCATTTGTTTATATACTTATTCAACGTTCTATGTATGTGTGTGTGTGTGTGTGTATGTGTGTGTGTGCGTATCCTACCTTGCGCCGGCACCGCAGGTGGGGTCTCAGCGGGCCCCTGCTGGGGTTTGTTACACATCCTTCTAACACCCCCGTGCTCCAGCGCATGTCCGCGCCACTGACCTGGGGACACACACGGTGACACACACGGTAACACAGTAACACACACCACTGTCATGAGCTCTTACTCTGCTCTCCTAGTACTGGTTGTTCGTTAACAGGGGAACCATTTGCAAAGAATAATAAATTAGATCACATAAAAGCCCACAGTGAACCAAGAAAGGCAGTACAGGAACACGCCCCCCCCCCCCCCAACCCCTTAACTCTGGACTCACAACAACAGTAACATGACTTGTGCACTAACATCATGAAACATCATGAAAGCTACGAACTGTAAGATAAGAAGACTGAGCTGTGAGATGATGGTGATCAGACCAGATCTGAAGCGTTAAACACGCTGACAGTCAAGACGACCCAGTTTCATAACACGACCCTCAAACTGAGCCAACTACTGCAGCCATGAAAACCGCAAAAACTACAAACTGACACACAAAACTCATTATACTCACCGATCAAAGTCCCAGTGGCAATGCGGGATCTGATGTAGTTCATATTAAAAAGTGTTAATTTCCGCTACAATCTGTTAATGCCATGAAGGTGCGAAGTCTGAAACTGCTGCTCTGCTGAATGTCAACCTCTTCCTGGGCTGTGTGAGGACCCTTAGGAGCCCTGCTACATGCCTGATTCATTCTGCTGTGAGGACCCTTAGGAGCCCTGCCACATGCCTGATTCATTCTGCTGTGAGGACCCTTAGGAGCCCTGCAACATGCCTGATTCATTCTGCTGTGAGGACCCTTAGGAGCCCTGCCACATGCCTGATTCATTCTGCTGTGAGGACCCTTTAGGTGCCCTGCAACATTCCTGATTCATTCTGCTGTGTGGGACCCTTAGGTGCCCTACAACATGCCTGATTCATTCTGCGGTGAGGACCCGTAGGTGCCCTGCAACATGCCTCATTCATTCTGTTGTGAGGACCCATAGGTGCCCTGCAACATGCCTGATTCTGCTGTGAGGACGCTTAGGAGCCCTGCTACATGCCTGCTTAATTCTGCCACGTGAGGACCCTTAGGAGCCCTGCTACATGCCTGCTTAATTTTGTCTCTGACGCACCAAACCTTCCACACAGACTGGCCGCTTCATGTCTCTATTCCCATGGGAGGTTACACTGTTTAATTCATATATATATAGTTAAATACACATTATTATATTGTTTTCATTACAGAGCATTGTAAATTTTTATGTTTACAACGTTATGTATTTTATTAGAATAATATGCAACATTTCTATTGAGACGCCTTCAGAATATTAACAGAATTACCCCCCAAAACACCCAATTCCTTTCTAAATACAATATAATTGAATGTTTTTGATCAGGCATTCACTAAAGACGTCAATAAATGTTGTAAGCGTGCAGGACCTGTTTAACCACTATGGCGGCGCCCGGTGATACTTTAAACTGTGAGGACTTTTCAATGTTTCAGGTAATATTCTTATGTAAAAAGTCTCTATTACAGCTACTAAAGCATGAAATTGCATTTTCCTGAATTGACATCTAAAGCAGATGGGCAGGTCCCGTTCTCTATGGTGTCTATCACGGGGAGATTGAATGAGTGACCCCTTCTCTCTGCTCAGGGTTCAATGTACATTATCCAATACAAATAAAATGTATTATTATATTTACACAGTAACGACAATAAGTTGCTGTCTTTAATGAGGAGAGCTGAGATCAGGTGCAGCTTGTAGACAGTTGTTTTTTTTTTTTTTTTTTTTGCATTAACATTGCATCATGATCATATCTTTAGGTGATCATAGTAGATCACAAGAAACCTTCGTGCCACAACTGTGGAAACTTGGTTGGTGAACTTTCCCTGACAAGACGATTCACACAGATCCAACCCATGCATGCACACAGGATACAGCTAGTATAGTTCACATAGTTCATGTCTTTCCCACTAGCTAGTTCAACATTACTTCCCAAACGTAATTTTCCTTCACGAACACACCATGTGATCACTTTCTACTTGTGTAAGAGAATCTTTTGTCCAAGGAGACATACAATGAATGTGTAGCTTAAGCCAACAGTTCGTATGTAAAATGGTTTGGTCTCTGTGGCAACCAGGAGGTGCTGAAAGCCATGCGCTCCATCGATGACAGGATTGTCCACGCCCTCAACACCACAGTGCCCACCGTGTCTTTCTCAAGCAAAGTCGATGCCACACAAAGATGCAAAGAACTCTACGAGTCTGTGAGTATTATCGCTCTAGTGTTAGTTCAAGGTTTATGACAAGAGGGGTCAAATCCTGGTCCCCAGGGGTCACTGTCCTGAAAGTTTGAGCTGCTACAAAAAAAAACTCATTCAAATAAAGGGTCATGATAAGGCTTCCACCAATTCATTAGAGTCAGGTGTGCTGGAGCAGGGAAACATCTCACATGTGAAGTGACAGTGGCCCCTGAGGACCAGGGTCTGACACCCCTGGTGTGGATTCTGAAACTCAGGCTTTAATCAGATCCCAGTTTGTCCTCCTGGTTCCTCTTCAGGTCACCGTGTAACCTTGCTCCTGTATGTTGTGTTGTCGGTCTGGTAGATGATGAAGGTCCATGTTAGTCGAGACAGGGCTATCAAGAACTGTATATCCCAGACTTCAGACATGGTGGGACAGCTAAGGGACGAGAGGGCGAAGGACAGCGAAAACCTGACCCTCGTCAAACAACTCAGGAAGGAGCAAACAAAGGTATTGTGAGTTTTTGTAATCAGAAGGTGCCTGGTTTGAACCCTGGCTGTGTCAAGATGATGTTGTGTCCTTGGGCAAGGCACTTCATCCTATTTGCCTCAGGGGGAGTGTCCCTGTACTTGCTGTAAGTTGCTGAATGATGATGAATATATAAATGTAATTGCACAGCTAAAGCATAGAGGGCAGATGGGGAAAATACAGGATGATACAGGATACATTTTCAAGTTAAAAAATGTATGCAAGTCTTACTCAAAGACACAGTTTGAAAGTTAACTTTTTTTTCTATCTCTCCGCTAGTTAAAACTGATGCAGTCGGAGCTGAATGTTGAAGAAGTCGTCAATGATAGAAGTCTGAAGGTGAGAGGGCATTTCTATTGGACTTTCTCTGCTGGGTCTTGTACGGTTTAGCCTGCAGTCTTGTCAGTAACTTATAATAACATAGTCTAACTCCTCAAAGTGAGGTTAAGGGAGTCACTGTCATCTTCTCATCACCACTTCAGGGAGGTCACCATAAACCTGCACACATTCCATTGAACATGATCTCTTCCCCAAGAGCACACATGCACACAATGCACCACTTATCTTCTGTAAATGAAATCATACTAATCAATAGGCTGTGCTGCAGTAATCAGACCAATCACACACGTCCTTTACTCTTCCATCTTCTTTCTGCTCCCTGTTCATCTCAGGTGTTCAGTGAAAGGTGCCGAATTCACTACACTCCTCCTAAGGTCAACTGAGGCTGTGTGTTGGTTTCCTGGGACAAGGCGCAGGTCCTGATTGGCTGCACCAGGACTGGAAACAGACCCAGCAGAGTGCTGCTGTCTGTCCTGACCAACGAGCCTCCGTCATCTGACCAGCTCCGCCTCATTTCAGCTGTTGACCACCGCGATCAGGATACTGTGTTACCGTGGCAATGCATAATCACCAATGTACTGGAGACAGCCATTATCCGTGTTGATTTTCTAACAAACATCCCCCAAACAAAGATCTGTTTTAAATGCATTCATACATTGTTATCCAGTGGTCTTCATGGGGCAAATTATGAGGCTGGCTTTCTGAACCAGATGAAACCGTGTTAGTTTGATCACATGACCAACATCAATACTTTGACTAAAAAGGTGAATTCCTGACCGCAAAGGACTTGTCAATATACTCTTAAGTCACTGTCTCATAGTGTCTTGAACATGGATACTGTATCCTAATCCTTGAACTGTGATCCAGTCGTGCCCCGTCCTTTTGTAATGTGTGTGATTGGTTGAGGTTTACTTTGCTAAACACACATGACAGGTTCTCACTGGTAGTAAGTCATAGAAGGCAGAAGGGCGTGTTGTGAAGGAATCTGGTGTTCAACAGCCTCGGTGAGTAATCATCAGCTGCCTGTCAATGAGGGTGCAGCCTCAGAACTTGTGATTGAAAGCAGAAGTGAATGAATTTCATTTTTTCATCCAAAATAACATTTAAAGTCATGTTCTTTCATTTCCTTTATTGGCCTAAAAAATGTCATTCAATCAAACTGCCTAAACGATTACACACACACAATCATGTGGGAATATGGAAGAGAAACGTCTTTATAACACACATTTCTGCTTGGACAAATTAGGTATAATGTAACAAATCATAGACAGAGACAATTCTACTTAAAGACTTTGATCACTTTTTCAAATCAGAAATACTCGATGGGATCGTGGTGGGATTTGGAAGTCTGCAAGTTGGTCAGATCCAGGGTCTCTCCAGCGTGAGGTAGGGTCTTGTACACACGCAGGTGGACATGGTCATCGCCCCCAACATGGACCTAAACACACAAAATAGATTTTATTTGCCCAGGTAGGTAAGCAGGTAACACTCATCCTGTCCAGGTTATGAACTGGAGGTGTCCTTACCTTAATGAAGTAGTTTGTTCCAGCCACTACCTGCGTCTTGTAGGATTTGGCTTTGAAAGTGTCAAAGGTCTTCCCTGCTTTTTTCTCTGCATGAGTTTTCATCTGTCACAATGAAACACAGAGAAGACTTGATATTGAAGCACATTGTTAACTGCAGTGATAAAACAATCTAATAACGATATAGGCTGAGATTACAACAATCTATTCAAGAGTCCTGGAACTCAAGACTCATTAAAGGCACTGGACAAAAAAAGTTTTTAATTTACCTCGTCACAAATCTTTTGGACTTCATCCGTGGCAGGATTCTCTGCCGATGTTCCTCCGGGCATCATTTTTTTTTGCATAACGAGTCAACGACAGAAGACGGAAGAGAAGAGAAAAGGGTGAAATTGAGAGAGAAAGATGCTGCTTTTATTTATTTTTACCTGGGAGTTCCGTGTGAGTCACAATCACATGACCCTCCTTCTGGACCGTCCCATTCTTATGAATTCAGAACAGAGCATATCTTACAGTTAACATTTACAAAAACTCAACAAATATAAATGTTTTCTGGAAACGTTAGTTAATATCATGCAACATATTTCATGCTCCTAGCCGGTTTAAGAAACCTTCGTGCCACAACTGTGGAAACTTGGTGAACTTTCCCTGACCACACGATTCACAGATTCAACCCATGCATGCACACAGGATACAGCTAGTATAATTTACATAGTTCTTGTTTTATTCAGATTCAGATTACTTTATTTATCCCGGGGGAAACTCCTGCGTAGCAACGGCACACAGTCTCGCAAAGCACACAAGGGTAAGAGTGTGAGGTAAAATATTAGAAAGTGTACACAGGGAAAGGGGGGTGGGGGAAATAATAAGTAAAAACGGTAGGTGGGGTGGGGGGGGGGGGGGGGGGCAGAGTCTTGGATAAATGATTATGTACAGACTATACAATTACAATTATACAAGTATTGGTCTTGTAGAATATACAGTATTATATCAGGATGTACAGGATTTACAGTTTTTTTGTGCAGAATATACAGGATATACAGGATAACGTGCAGGTTACAGACTATACAATTATAGTCTATACAATTCAATTACAATTATGCAAATATTGGTCTTGCTGAATATACAGTGTTATGTCAGGATGTACAGGATTTACAGGTTTTTGCAGCATATACAGGATATACAGGATTTACATGTTTTTAGCAGAATATACATAGTTATATTACAGTTGTACCAGAATATTGCCAAATATGCATTGTTATGTTACAGAATGTTGTGTCAGACTATTGCCTAATGTCCATTGTTATATCACCGGATGTTATGCTATGTCACAGAATATACAGCTCAGAATATACAGCTCAGAATATACAGCTCAGAATATACAGCTCAGAATATACAGCTCAGAATATACAGCTCAGAATATACAGCTCACATACTAATGGTGTGAGGAATTGTAAAGTTTGATGGCCACAGTTAGGAATGACTTCCTGTGGCGCTCCGTGGTGAATTTCGGGAGGATGAGTCTCCCGCTGAAAGTAGTCCTTTGTCCGGCTAGCACATTGTGGAGTGGGTGGGAGGTACTGTCCAGGATGGCGTGAAGTTTGGCCAGCATCCTTCTCTCTGACACCACCGTGGTCCGTCTTGTCAGTAACTGATAATAACATAGTCTAACTCCTGGTAGTGAGGTTAAGGGAGTCACTGTCATCTTCTCATCACCACTTCAGGGAGGTCACCACATTCCATACTCCTTTTCTCAAACACGCGCACATACACATAAACCTGCACACATTCCATCAAACATGATCTCTTCCCCAACAGCACACATGCACACAATGGTCTCTCATTTGCTTTACTTTAACATGTGTGCACATAGATCTCCTAGCGGTGAAAGATGAGAAATCTCAGTAGCTGTTGTGCATATGTGGCCCGCCGGTTCATGGAAATGATGCCTTTACTAGAAAATCAGGATTTGGTGTTAACGAGGTAACTTCAGGTTTAACCCGATAAACAAACACCTGGGTTAAACCTGGTTTAAGGTAGTTACCTTGTTAACGCCCAATCTTGATTTGTAGTACAGCCCACTGGTGAGTTTTTTTTTGAGGGAGTGGACAATCCATACTCCTTTTCACACACACACACACACACCCACCCACACACCCCTATCTACAGGTGTGGAACACACATGGAATATTCAGTACATGTACAAACGGTCTCTTATCTTCTGTAAATGAAATCATACTAATCAATAGGCTGTGCTGCAGTAATCAGACCAATCACACACGTCCTTTACTCTTCCATCTTCTTTCTGCTCCCTGTTCATCTCAGGTGTTCAGTGAAAGGTGCCGAATTCACTACACTCCTCCTAAGGTCAACTGAGGCTGTGTGTTGGTTTCCTGGGACAAGGCGCAGGTCCTGATTGGCTGCACCAGGACTGGAAACAGACCCAGCAGAGTGCTGCTGTCTGTCCTGACCAACGAGCCTCCGTCATCTGACCAGCTCCGCCTCATTTCAGCTGTTGACCACCGCGATCAGGATACTGTGTTACCGTGGCAATGCATAATCACCAATGTACTGGAGACAGCCATTATCCGTGTTGATTTTCTAACAAACATCCCCCAAACAAAGATCTGTTTTAAATGCATTCATACATTGTTATCCAGTGGTCTTCATGGGGCAAATTATGAGGCTGGCTTTCTGAGCCAGATGAAACCGTGTTAGTTTGATCACATGACCAACATCAATACTTTGACTAAAAAGGTGAATTCCTGACCGCAAAGGACTTGTCAACATGCTCTTAAGTCACTGTCTCATAGTGTCTTGAATAGGGTTGCAACTATCGATTATTTACATCGATTAATCGGATAAGTACTTTATTTTCAAGAAACGGCCAATAAAGCTATAAAATTTACTCAAATCACTTATCACATGTATGAACAATTGCACAACCATCAATAAATTGGGGTACTGAAATAAATACAATCACTGACCAGTTGTCAAATAATATATAACAAAAATATAAAGCATATCAGTATAGTACACTGAGAGTTAAATACTTTCCCCAAATGTCAAAGAAAACTCAGGTTCATCCCAAAATAAATGTTAAGGCTACAAGAAACAGCTGCCTTGTTTAAAGTGCCTTTAGTGGTGTGCGTAAACATTTCTAGAACAAAAAATTCAACTGTTTTAATTAAACAACATAAGTTTAAGTGAGCATGTCACTGTTGCAGTGCAGAAATGTGAGCATGTCAACATGCTCTGAACTCAAACTTGCCCTGCGCTTTGACAATATGTTACCTGCAGCAGAAAATAAGCGCTCTGATGGTGTGGACGTGGCTGGAAAGCATAGAAAAGCCTTTGCTAGTGTTGACAGAGATGGATAACGCGTTTCGTTCGTTTTGCACCATGCAAGGGGATTCTCCTTCTGGGATAAATATGTAGGATGTTTTCTCTTCATATGCTAGATCATTGATGTTGTGCTGTTATGAAAAGAGAGGTCCGTTTGGCAGTGCAAGCATTTCAACGTGCTGTCGACTTTATTTAATCTAAAATGGTCCCATACTTTAGACAACTTCGGTCTTTTTTTGCCTCCCATGTTCCGTTTCGTTGTCCGTACTTTCTTGTTTCTACTTTGTTGTCTTAATTATACATGTCTGTCTCACTGAGGTGCAGCGGTCGTGCGGAAACATGCTCCGCTACTAAAAAGTTCCGGGGTCGAACATAACCGCGCGTAGTAAAACAGAAATAAAACGAATCATCGAAGCAGATTAACAAATAATCAATGCATTTTTGTAATCCTTGAACTGTGGTCCAGTCGTGCCCCGTCCCTTTGTAATGTGTGTGATTGGTTGAGGTTTACTTTGCTAAACACACATGACAGGTTCTCACTGGTAGTAAGTCATAGAAGGCAGAAGGGCGTGTTGTGAAGGAATCTGGTGTTCAACAGCCTCGGTGAGTAATCATCAGCTGCCTGTCAATGAGGGTGCAGCCTCAGAACTTGTGATTGAAAGCAGAAGTGAATGAATTTCATTTTTTCATCCAAAATAACATTTAAAGTCATGTTCTTTCATTTCCTTTATTGGCCTAAAAAATGTCATTCAATCAAACTGCCTAAACGATTACACACACACAATCATGTGGGAATATGGAAGAGAAACGTCTTTATAACACACATTTCTGCTTGGACAAATTAGGTATAATGTAACAAATCATAGACAGAGACAATTCTACTTAAAGACTTTGATCACTTTTTCAAATCAGAAATACTCGATGGGATCGTGGTGGGATTTGGAAGTCTGCAAGTTGGTCAGATCCAGGGTCTCTCCAGCGTGAGGTAGGGTCTTGTACACACGCAGGTGGACATGGTCATCGCCCCCAACATGGACCTAAACACACAAAATAGATTTTATTTGCCCAGGTAGGTAAGCAGGTAACACTCATCCTGTCCAGGTTATGAACTGGAGGTGTCCTTACCTTAATGAAGTAGTTTGTTCCAGCCACTACCTGCGTCTTGTAGGATTTGGCTTTGAAAGTGTCAAAGGTCTTCCCTGCTTTTTTCTCTGCATGAGTTTTCATCTGTCACAATGAAACACAGAGAAGACTTGATATTGAAGCACATTGTTAACTGTGCAGTGATAAAACAATCTAATAACGATATAGGCTGAGATTACAACAATCTATTCAAGAGTCCTGGAACTCAAGACTCATTAAAGGCACTGGACAAAAAAAGTTTTTAATTTACCTCGTCACAAATCTTTTGGACTTCATCCGTGGCAGGATTCTCTGCCGATGTTCCTCCGGGCATCATTTTTTTTTGCATAACGAGTCAACGACAGAAGACGGAAGAGAAGAGAAAAGGGTGAAATTGAGAGAGAAAGATGCTGCTTTTATTTATTTTTACCTGGGAGTTCCGTGTGAGTCACAATCACATGACCCTCCTTCTGGACCGTACCATTCTTATGAATTCAGAAAAGAGCATATCTTACAGTTAACATTTACAAAAACTCAACAAATATAAATGTTTTCTGGAAACGTTAGTTAATATCATGCAACATATTTCATGGTCCTAGCCGGTTTAAGAAACCTTCGTGCCACAACTGTGGAAACTTGGTGAACTTTCCCTGACCACACGATTCACAGATTCAACCCATGCATGCACACAGGATACAGCTAGTATAATTTACATAGTTCTTGTTTTATTCAGATTCAGATTACTTTATTTATCCCGGGGGAAACTCCTGCGTAGCAACGGCACACAGTCTCGCAAAGCACACAAGGGTAAGAGTGTGAGGTAAAATATTAGAAAGTGTACACAGGGAAAGGGGGGTGGGGGAAATAATAAGTAAAAACGGTAGGTGGGGGGGGGGGGGGGGGGGGGGCAGAGTCTTGGATAAATGATTATGTACAGACTATACAATTACAATTATACAAGTATTGGTCTTGTAGAATATACAGTATTATATCAGGATGTACAGGATTTACAGTTTTTTTGTGCAGAATATACAGGATATACAGGATAACGTGCAGGTTACAGACTATACAATTATAGTCTATACAATTCAATTACAATTATGCAAATATTGGTCTTGCTGAATATACAGTGTTATGTCAGGATGTACAGGATTTACAGGTTTTTGCAGCATATACAGGATATACAGGATTTACATGTTTTTAGCAGAATATACATAGTTATATTACAGTTGTACCAGAATATTGCCAAATATGCATTGTTATGTTACAGAATGTTGTGTCAGACTATTGCCTAATGTCCATTGTTATATCACCGGAATATACAGCTCAGAATATACAGCTCAGAATATACAGCTCAGAATATACAGCTCAGAATATACAGCTCACATACTAATGGTGTGAGGAATTGTAAAGTTTGATGGCCACAGTTAGGAATGACTTCCTGTGGCGCTCCGTGGTGAATTTCGGGAGGATGAGTCTCCCGCTGAAAGTAGTCCTTTGTCCGGCTAGCACATTGTGGAGTGGGTGGGAGGTACTGTCCAGGATGGCGTGAAGTTTGGCCAGCATCCTTCTCTCTGACACCACCGTGGTCCGTCTTGTCAGTAACTGATAATAACATAGTCTAACTCCTGGTAGTGAGGTTAAGGGAGTCACTGTCATCTTCTCATCACCACTTCAGGGAGGTCACCACATTCCATACTCCTTTTCTCAAACACGCGCACATACACATAAACCTGCACACATTCCATCAAACATGATCTCTTCCCCAACAGCACACATGCACACAATGGTCTCTCATTTGCTTTACTTTAACATGTGTGCACATAGATCTCCTAGCGGTGAAAGATGAGAAATCTCAGTAGCTGTTGTGCATATGTGGCCCGCCGGTTCATGGAAATGATGCCTTTACTAGAAAATCAGGATTTGGTGTTAACGAGGTAACTTCAGGTTTAACCCGATAAACAAACACCTGGGTTAAACCTGGTTTAAGGTAGTTACCTTGTTAACGCCCAATCTTGATTTGTAGTACAGCCCACTGGTGAGTTTTTTTTTGAGGGAGTGGACAATCCATACTCCTTTTCACACACACACACACACACACACACACACCCACACACCCCTATCTACAGGTGTGGAACACACATGGAATATTCAGTACATGTACAAACGGTCTCTTATCTTCTGTAAATGAAATCATACTAATCAATAGGCTGTGCTGCAGTAATCAGACCAATCACACACGTCCTTTACTCTTCCATCTTCTTTCTGCTCCCTGTTCATCTCAGGTGTTCAGTGAAAGGTGCCGAATTCACTATACTCCTCCTAAGGTCAACTGAGGCTGTGTGTTGGTTTCCTGGGACAAGGCGCAGGTCCTGATTGGCTGCACCAGGACTGGAAACAGACCCAGCAGAGTGCTGCTGTCTGTCCTGACCAACGAGCCTCCGTCATCTGACCAGCTCCGCCTCATTTCAGCTGTTGACCACCACGATCAGGATACTGTGTTACCGTGGCAATGCATAATCACCAATGTACTGGAAACAGCCATTATCCGTGTTGATTTTCTAACAAACATCCCCCAAACAAAGATCTGTTTTAAATGCATTCATACATTGTTATCCAGTGGTCTTCATGGGGCAAATTATGAGGCTGGCTTTCTGAGCCAGATGAAACCGTGTTAGTTTGATCACATGACCAACATCAATACTTTGACTAAAAAGGTGAATTCCTGACCGCAAAGGACTTGTCAACATGCTCTTAAGTCACTGTCTCATAGTGTCTTGAATAGGGTTGCAACTATCGATTATTTACATCGATTAATCGGATAAGTACTTTATTTTCAAGAAACGGCCAATAAAGCTATAAAATTTACTCAAATCACTTATCACATGTATGAACAATTGCACAACCATCAATAAATTGGGGTACTGAAATAAATACAATCACTGACCAGTTGTCAAATAATATATAACAAAAATATAAAGCATATCAGTATAGTACACTGAGAGTTAAATACTTTCCCCAAATGTCAAAGAAAACTCAGGTTCATCCCAAAATAAATGTTAAGGCTACAAGAAACAGCTGCCTTGTTTAAAGTGCCTTTAGTGGTGTGCGTAAACATTTCTAGAACAAAAAATTCAACTGTTTTAATTAAACAACATAAGTTTAAGTGAGCATGTCACTGTTGCAGTGCAGAAATGTGAGCATGTCAACATGCTCTGAACTCAAACTTGCCCTGCGCTTTGACAATATGTTACCTGCAGCAGAAAATAAGCGCTCTGATGGTGTGGACGTGGCTGGAAAGCATAGAAAAGCCTTTGCTAGTGTTGACAGAGATGGATAACGCGTTTCGTTCGTTTTGCACCATGCAAGGGGATTCTCCTTCTGGGATAAATATGTAGGATGTTTTCTCTTCATATGCTAGATCATTGATGTTGTGCTGTTATGAAAAGAGAGGTCCGTTTGGCAGTGCAAGCATTTCAACGTGCTGTCGACTTTATTTAATCTAAAATGGTCCCATACTTTAGACAACTTCGGTCTTTTTTTGCCTCCCATGTTCCGTTTCGTTGTCCGTACTTTCTTGTTTCTACTTTGTTGTCTTAATTATACATGTCTGTCTCACTGAGGTGCAGCGGTCGTGCGGAAACATGCTCCGCTACTAAAAAGTTCCGGGGTCGAACATAACCGCGCGTAGTAAAACAGAAATAAAACGAATCATCGAAGCAGATTAACAAATAATCAATGCATTTTTGTAATCCTTGAACTGTGGTCCAGTCGTGCCCCGTCCCTTTGTAATGTGTGTGATTGGTTGAGGTTTACTTTGCTAAACATACATGACAAGTTATCACTGGTAGTAAGTCATAGAAGGCAGAAGGGCGTGTTGTGAAGGAATCTGGTGTTCAACAACCTCGGTGAGTAATCATCAGCTGCCTGTCAATGAGGGTGCAGCCTCAGAACTTGTGATTGAAAGCAGAAGTGAATGAATTTCATTTTTTCATCCAAAATAACATTTAAAGTCATGTTCTTTCATTTCCTTTATTGGCCTTGTTACAAAAACATTTCATTCAATCAAACTGCCTAAACGATTACACACACACAATCATGTGGGAATATGGAAGAGAAACATCTTTATAACACACATTTCTGCTTGGACAAATTAAATTGGAAACATGATCCCTGGTATAATGTAACAAATCATAGACAGAGACTGAGACAAGCAGGCACTGGGGGGGACGAGACAAGTCTACTTGAAGACTTTGATACATTTTTCAAATCAGAAAAACTCGATGGGATCGTGGTGGGATTTGGAAGTCTGCAAGTTGGTCAGATCCAGGGTCTCTCCAGCGTGAGGTAGGGTCTTGTACACACGCAGGTGGACATGGTCATCGCCCCCAACATGGACCTAAACACACAAAATAGATTTTATTTGACCAGGTAGGTAAGCAGGTAACACTCATCCTGTCCAGGTTATGAACTGGAGGTGTCCTTACCTTAATGAAGTAGTTTGTTCCAGCCACTACCTGCGTCTTGTAGGATTTGGCTTTGAAAGTGTCAAAGGTCTTCCCTGCTTTCTTCTCTGCATGAGGTTTCATCTGTCACAATGAAACACAGAGAAGACTTGATATTGAAGCACATTGTTAACTGTGCAGTGATAAAACAATGAATCTAATCTAATAACAATATAGACTGAGATTGCAACAATCTATTCAAGAGTCCTGGAACTCATGACTCATTAAAGGCACTGGACAAAAAAAATCGTTTTTCATTTACCTCGTCACAAATCTTTTGGACTTCATCCGTGGCAGGATTCTCTGCCGATGTTCCTCCGCACATCATTTTTTTTTGCATAACGAGTCAACGACAGAAGACAGAAGAGAAGAGAAAAGGGTGAAATTGAGAGAGAAAGATGCTGCTTTTATTTATTTTGACCTGGGTGTTCCGTGTGAGTCACAATCACATGACCCTCCTTCTGGACCGTACCATTCTTATGAATTCAGAACAGAGCATAGCTTACAGTTAACATGTACAAAAACGCAATAAATATAAATGTTTTCAGGAAACGTTAGTTAATATCATGCAACATATTTCATATCCTTAGCCGGGTGGTTTATTGAAGAATTATTAGAAAATGTAACTAGATTTCACCAAATTGACTCCCCCACGGTATTTCACTTGGTTTATTGGGTAACAAAACGCTTAAAGAATAAGACAAAAATAGAGGGAAAACCCCACAAAATTGAGTTGTAGTGCTTTTGACGGGAAATTGTAATAACTATTTATGAATGACTAATAATTGTAGTCTTAGTATGACTTGTTCCAGCACTGTCCATAGAGGGCAGAATATAAAAGTAGCCCTATAACAGCCCCCAGTCGGTCTGTTACTGAGCCAGTTACCATGATGTGTCACCTCTTATCACGGACACCTGTCATCAGAGCAGCAGACACTCTCAGCCGCCTGTCCCTGGGCTCCTGTGGTCACTGGCTGGGCCTGAGAACAGCGACGTCAAAGGCTGGCAAACCCTTGACCGACAGTGGTAAAGTTCAGTATATTGTTGGACTGATAGCCTGTCATGTGTTGCCTAAGCTATGTTCTGGCTTCAAATACTACAGACACAGTTATGAGGGTTTTTTGACTGACTCTACTAGTAAATGACCCTACGTGTATCCTTTTTTTGTAGCCCGCTTTGTTCAACAATGAACCTGTCACGTTGAACATGTTCAACAATGGATTGCATTGGGAACAGGCCTATAGGCCCCCAACCTGTGTGACTAGAAGCCTCTGAACTGTTACACTGTATAAATGGTCCAGGCTTGCTAGAATTCTGGCAAATTGTGTTGCACATGTTCAAAACAGGATAAACTAGTTTCAACCATGGAGGGTGGGTGTAGGTTGTGCAATGTTTGTGTAGCTGTTGTGATGCAATGCCAGTGAATGTAATATCTAATATGGTGGTTTCAGACTCGGTGGTGACCTATGACCAGTTGAAGAATATGCTGTCCAGACGCAACATTCAGTTGTTTGATGTCCGCAATCCCGATGAATATCTGGCTGGACGAATCCCTGACTCTGTGAACATTCCATGTAGGTGTGTGTGAGTGTGTGTGTGTGTGAGAGAGAGATACATTTGATGTGTTGTGTGTATAAAGTATATCATATAAAAAAAAGTCCTGTGTTCGTGTGCCTGTTCCAGTGGGTGTGCTGGAGGAATCTCTAAAGTTGTCTCCTGAGCACTTTAAGCAGACTTTTGAGGTTCCTGCTCCGCTTAAAAACGACGACAACATCGTTTTTCACTGTAAGAGCGGAAACCGGAGTGGCAAAGCCTTGGGCATCGCCTATAATCTGGGCTTCACTAGGTAAACACCACTGTACACTCATACCTGTGACCTCCCATAATGCTCATTGGCCTGTAATTCACTGAGCTGTATTGGGATTTATGTCTTTTTTCATGTTCTCTTTTTTAGAGCAAGACATTATAAAGGGGGCTACATCGAGTGGGTGGAACGAGAGGAGAAATAATGGCACGAACATCCAACCAGCCTTTTCAAGGAGGTCTGTTTTGTTAATGTAACAGATTATGTTACTACAAGATCTGTTACCACTTCCTCTAATACATCTTAGAATAACGTGTATAACTGCTTACTGATTTTTACCACAAGTGTGTGCTTGGTACTGACAGAGTTGTGTGTAATCAAGTGGTTTAAGTTGTCATTAAACCTGACTTTCACAATAAATTTGACTGTAACTCAAGTTTTGAAATATTTGTCAAATGACTCACCTGCGTGTTCTGACAAGTTATTGAGATCTTTTACGGTCCTGTACGTGAATGAGGGCTGATTAAAAAAAAATCTTTAAATTAAGTTAAAATCAAAGCACATCGTTGAGTATCTTCTTTGCTTTTGAAACATTGAAATATGTTTATGTGACACAGACACATGGTTGAAGTCCATGATGTGGTAATTCAAGAATCTTTCTGTCATTTCAACATTCAGTCGCAAGAGGGCAGCAGTGTGTTTCTGACCACCCAGATCTCATGGTAAAGCGCGTCCCCCCTTAATCACAATCAGGTCAGGAGACAAGTGGCTGAGCGGTCAGGGCATTGGTGTCAAACTTGTGCCATCTAGGGCCAAGAGGGTGCAGGTTTTCATGTCAACCAAGCACTGGACCAGCTAATTTCACTAACGAGTTTCTCCACTTGAGAAGTGAAATCAGCTGGAGTAGAGTTTCAATTGAAGTGAAAATCTGTACCCTCTTGGCCCTCTGACACAGGTTTGACAGCAGTGGGTTTGGGAATCGGGTAATCATAATGTTGCTAGTTCGATTCTTGGCAGTGAAAAATGACATTGTGTCCTTGCAAGGAACTTCACCCTACTTTCCTTAGGGGGAATGTTCCTGTACTTGCTGTAAGTTGTTCTGGATAATAGCATCTGCTAAATGAATAAATGTAAATGGTTAAACTACTGTTCTTAAAGGGCCAGGTCATTGATGATGGTCAGACCTGGGTTACCTTGGTCGTCCGTTAATCTTGTGACGTCTCTGTAAACAGCTGTCAAGCACACAGCCATCCCAAGGTCTCAGTATCTCTTTCTGAGGAGGAAAGATGCCCTCCCACCTCTCTCCCCCAACCAGCTCTCCCCCGTTCCTCTCTCCATTACAGTTTATGTGGCTGCCCTCCACTGTCAGTAAGGGGGCCCAGTTTAGATAGGTGTTCCAGTCCATAAAAATATGGCAGCTGTCATCACGTTGTTTAAGAACAGAGACGACTGGAGGTTAAGGTGTTTGGTGCATCTGCCTGTGATTGATTTCAAGGACAAGATTGTAGACTTAAAGGGATGCTGGAGGTGTACAGGGGAGTCAAGTGGCGAGACGGAAAACCATGTTGCGGTCATATTTCACCCTCCCCTCAGGGTCTGTAGTTGCTGCTAGAGTAGTTGGCAGTCAGAACAACATGACTCAGAGGACCTTCTGACTGTGCTTAGATCATATCCGGGTGATTCAAGGTGATGGGGGGAGGGGGGGTTGCTTTTGAATTGGAAGTTTCATTTATATTTTTTTGTATTTTTGGAAGAAAACCATTTATACCAAAATAGTTAGTCCCTTAGTTCTAAGTTCGGTTTCTCTTCTCTTTCTCCTCCCACTCGTTCATCGCTAATACGCGGCCCCTGACTGGCATGATAAATCAGGCACGAGTGCGACAAAGAAATCGCAGAAACTAATTACATGGTGCCAATCGCTTCCATTCATCGGGGATTGAGGCACTGCGAATTTGCATGTAGTGGAATGCATAGAACAGATGGTGCATAGCATATTAAAATAAACTTTTCATATGCACATCGCTTAGATGTATGTCAATTTGACATTTAATTCAAATGTGGAGTTCAGTGTACGAAGTACAACAAGATGCGTGAACAGATTTTTTACTTCAATGTAATCTTGATCACATTGGCAGACTCTCATAATATGGTCACCACAAATCTGATTAAATTTCTCGCCACATAGTCAATATGTGTAATTAATATCCATCCCTGAACGTAGACAGACAGGCACCTTGCTGCCAAACATAAGATGAAATTGATAATTTCTTTCCCAATGATGGTTCAGGTCACATCTGCTGTACACCTCAAGGACGTGAAGACGAGTATACATCGGTGATAAGATCATCTTGACATAGGGGAGACCGGGGATGAAAGTAACACATTTTGTTTGAGCATCTGTACCTCAGTGGTTGTTTGTGCTGGGTCTCTCAAACTTTGATACATACTACCCATAACTGTTTTCTACAAATATAACTCACTTTGACATATTTTAAACAATCACAGATTATGTGAGTTAGTGTCAAATCCAAAGAGTTCTGCTGTTACAATTTACCCTACAACCGGGGTGAGATGTAACACCAGCTGGGGATGGATGTAACAATGAGCGGTAATTGGATAAAATAAGAGCCACACTATAAAATGTACAGTTATTGTCCTGTGCCAACTGGTATGCAAACTTCTTGACCTAAAAGCAAGTTATCAGTAAACATGTTATCCCCATAAATGATGTATGACACCTTGAGGCAACAAGTAAGACACAACAATTGTTTTCTCTACCTCAAATTAAACTAGAGAAACGGTTACTTTAGGACAGGTGATATAAATTGCAACTTTGCATCTACAATAGAATTATCACTAGACAAAAAACAATGTGGATTGAAAAAAATAATTTCTTACCTGAAAATCCATTTTTTGGTTGTAAAATACAGTGTTGCTAACAGAGACATGCCACTTTTCATGTGAGCTTGAAATGGAAATGGGAGTCTACGATATTGATGACGTCACTGTAGCGCTTTTCTAACTGGCCAAACTGACAGTGTCACAACTAGCCCCGTGTTAGAACTAGCCCCGTGTTACAACACACCGTGGTCTCCCCTACTGGAAAAGATGTGGATGCGTGCAGGTTGACTGTCCAAGAAATGACCATGTGGGTGAATTCTGCAGCTTCAGATGCTTTTTCTTCCCTTTGCAACCCTGCATAAAGATGCATATTAAGGTTTTGAGGAAAATACCTCCTGACAATTATTATTATTCATTTTAATGTATTTAACAATGGGAAGAATAAACGTTTTCAATTGCCCAAACGTTTCCTTACCAGTATCTAAATTGTTGTATTTTTGTTCTGAGAACAAATTAGGTGGCTGAAATGTGAATTGTCTGTTGCTGTTTTAACAGATTCTTTCCTCTGAGTTTCTCAATGGACGCGCGCGCGCGCGCGTGTGTGTGTATCTGAGTACTTCAGCCTGTAAAACGATTCCATCTGAATTAAAACGCTAAATATGTGCGTCACTAAAATGTCCTGGGATCCCTCTGCAATACGGCACGAAACTGTATGACCCCTTTAAAATAAGCCATCATATTTTTCACATAAACATAATGTAATTATTGTATTTGCATGGACACGTATTGAAGATAAATAGTTTGATTTCATTGCATCTTTGAACCCTCACTAGTTTGTATAGGATTAAGGGAGGCATGTCAAATTCTCCCAGCTGGCAATACAGAACTATTAGTTGGTAAATCAGTAGTTATAAAAACCTCCCTTCACCCCACCTCTTAACAGGGATCTCTCCAGTAATCTGCACTTTCAGATTCATTCAGCTCAGTCCCACTCCCCTCCTGCAGCCCAGCAGAGAGGAAGGGAACCACATCATCTCTGGGAGAACCACATAATCTCTGGGAGAACCACATCATCTCTGGGAGAACCACATCATCTCTTGGATTGAATAAATCAAGATGAAATGATCAGAGAAGGTTCTTCTATATTTTCTTAAGGATCTAAGAGTCTCTGGATGTCTGCAGGAAGATGGGCACCTCTTTTCTCCAGGTCTGGTTGGAGAGGATACAAACTTTTATCTTTCAGCTGATGGATCACAACATGACATCTATGGTGCTCTTACATGCGAGAGTCTAAAAGGTATACTTTCACAATTTTCTATACCAATTATTAATTTATTCATTATATGAACTTGTCTTGCACGTTTATTACAATGTACATCAATCATTGAAATACTTGTGAGCTGTTTCTGACTTAGATAATGTCACGATAATGTCATTTCTCACGCGTAATTGTGGATAAGGTATAAAAGACTGAGCCCAATCTCACGAGCTCCCTTCGCTATTCTATGAATTTGATTGCATTTCTTATTGAACGTTTGATTAAATAAGGTTGTTAATTTAGATACTTTGACTGGAAGCATCTTTTTTCAGATGGAAGATCAACTAAACTGCACGTATATTATTTCAGTTATTTAGCTCGCATCATCTAGTTCACTTAGGATGATTTAACAGTCCGTTAAATATGACTTCCTACCAAGGCAATATGTTGTTGTTGTTGTTGTTGTTGTTATCTTTTAAATGTTGTGTTTAGCGGTTGCATGTAAATGCACATTGATGCATTCCTCTGCGGTGCTGTAGTCCGGGTGTGTTTTTGGAGCGCTGCTCTGTGGACCGTGTAGGTTGTGAGAGGTGGGTGTTTCTGAGAGGTGGGTGTTTCTGAGAGGTGGGTGTTTCTGAGAGGTGAGTGTTTCTGAGAGGTGGGTGTTTCTGAGAGGTGGGTGTTTCTGAGAGGTGGGTGTTTGCATCATGTTGGCGCCTTCAAACCAACCCGAGCCAGTAAAGGGACAAACACGAGCTGTTCCCAAACACGTAGGTATGTGTGGACAGTGTGGAGAGAAATAAGGAGAGATTAGTCTGAGACCACACACTTTCACACAAACACACACACACACACACACACACACGTTTACTAAGCTAAAACTAACACATAAAAATGTAACTGCATCCAGCAACAGATTCACGCGTAGTTGAGGCTCCAAGTCTCCTCAGCACTGCCTGAACTGGCTGCGCTGAAACAGAGCGCGCTCACACGGCACCCGCAGCCCGGCACGAGCAGACCTCCTTTAAGAGTTTGGCGTCTCCTTGACCAGAGCCCCCATGTTGCACTCTCCTTGACACGGCTCGCGGTGGTAATCATAACAGGGCAGCAAGTATGCTACAGTACACTGAGTCACACAGTCCTCCCACCCTGTCCTCACTCCCCCACACAGACACAATGCATGGTTCTGTTACACAACAGGAGGAGAGGGCAGAGACTGGAAACAGAGGGATGGCTGTACGCATCAGAGAGACGCTGGTACCCTGGAGTAGTGTTGCCAGGTCAACATGGCAGAGGGACAAGCAGGTCTGCAGAACAACATCAGTATAGCAGGGAGGGGAGTCGCTCTCGGGCTCACAGAAACAAGGGGGGGGGGGGGGGGGGGGGTGGAGACCCTCCAGCCTCATCCTTCCAGTATCATCCCTCCAGCCTCATCCTTCCAGTATCATCGCTCCCAGCCTCATCCTTCCAGTATCATCGCTCCCAGCCTAATCCTTCCAGCCTCATCCCTCCAGCCTCATCCTTCCAGTATCATCCCTCCAGCCTCATCCTTCCAGCCTCATCCCTCCAGCCTCATCCTTCCAGTATCATCCCTCCAGCCTCATCCCTCCAGCCTCATCCTTCCAGTATCATCCCTCCAGCCTCATCCCTCCCCCACTGGCCAGGAAGAGCTGGATGAGAGGGTGCCATCTGCAGGCCAGGGAGACACGGAGAGAGAGAGCGATGGGGTGAAGGGAGGAAGAGGGGCTCAGAGAGAGAGAGGGAACGAGGTAAAAGAGATATGAAAAAGGGGGGATGCATGTTTAGAGAGAGAGAAAGAGAAATGTCATTCTGAAAGCCATTGCAAGTTGGGCAAACAAAAGCTACTTTATAAATGCTAAGTCATGTTGGATGAAAAAGTGCTGGAGTTGTTAAGAGTGCCTGTCAGCATGGCATGATTAGTGCTCTCTGATGGAGGCTTACAGTAACTGGTCAGGGGAAGTAGGCCTTCTCTGCTTCGCATTTACAATTGGCTTTTAAGTCATTTCTTAAAGGCTCTCATCAGAACCATTTAGAGTAAGTGCAGATAATAGGGGCCAAGTGTATCAGGAAAGGTTCTACACAAAATCCTCCTGAACAAAAAAGAAAACCGCTGCAATAAGGTCAGTCAGATTCTATGTACCCTCAGCTAATGCTACTGTGACGTAACGATATTGCAGCGAGTCTAAATACTGTGATGACATTTGACCAACAGTCTATGACAGAAACATCTGGAAAACACTGCAAGTCTTCAGCTATACATGCCTACGACTTCAGTTCTTTTGTTGGGGGGGAGAAAAAGAGAGGCTGAAACCTGAATGTGATTTTCAGGCTCTTTCGGAGAGACACTCATCAAGGTGTCTGATGTGACGGCCGTGGCCTGATTACGGCTGAGACACCTTCGCTTCTGATGGATGGGCTTTCATATCATGAGAGCTATGGGGTGTACTGAAGAGGGGGGTTATGGATGTGGGGTTTGTCATGAGGGCAGGAAGTGATGCGAGGAATATTATCCTCAGCCCTTCACCTGTCCTTCCTTCCTCTCACCTCAAAGGAATTGTTTCCTTTTCTATTCTCCTTTCATCTCCTCCGCTTGCGTCTCTCCTCTCAGATCCATCATCGAGTACCATCGCCCATGTCACCGTGACGTCCCCATGGCGATGTTTAGCGGCGCAGAGCGGTTCTGGAACGAGTCGGACTTCCTGTTGGAGGAGCAGGGGAATGGCAGCGCGGCGGGGGCGGAGGAGGAGGAGGCCGAGAGGAACTACTACGCCATGCTGTACTCCCTGCTCATCCTGGCCATCGTGTTCGGGAACGTGCTGGTGTGCCTGGCCGTGCTGCGTGAGCGCTCCCTGCAGACCACCACCAACTACCTGGTGGTGAGCCTGGCCGTGGCTGACCTGCTGGTGGCCTCGCTGGTCATGCCCTGGGCCGTTTACCTGGAGGTGAGGGGGGGAAGGGAGGTGGAGGGGAGATGAGGGGGGTAGCCGCAGTAGAAGGGGTCGTTGGAGAGATTGGGGGGGATAAGGGAGGTGAGGGTGAATGAGGGGCGAGGGGAGGGGAGCAGAGGGGGGAGGGAGGAGAAGACATGGAGGGTGCTGTGGACAGCAGATTAAGCAGATTAATTAAAGACTGTGTTGGTGTCACGTGTTCTGCGAAGCTTCCTTCCTTAGAGATGGAGGAGCTCACCTCCAGATAATCATTTTAATGATCGGTTATTTAAATGGAACCTTTCACTCTTCATGCACATATACATAATTGGAGTGGACATATTTCTTATGAAAAACTAATGAGTTAATTTGCATTGAAGAATTGGTTGTGATTAATCAGTCAGAATAATGAGCGAGCCTGAAGTATCTAAGGTGCTTTTTTTGGTTTCCCTGCTACAGTCATTCGGATCATGTGTCTGATAAAATGACAAAACAATTAATTATCATATGTATTGAGATTGTTCACTGATTGTGTTGACTGCAGTGTATGTTGACATCATATTTTTTATTCATGTGCAAGATCGCTTAAGGACATCTATAAGATACAGTATATTATATTTACCTGACTCTTAACGCCAAATAGCACACAAACACATACTCACTCACACACACACACCCTGAAATTGTCTTTTATCACCTATCATGTGTTTCTGTAAAGGTTTGTGAACAGTGTTGGCTCATGTTGCTATGCCTGGCATGGTTCGTGTCAGTCCTGCTAAGGAAGGTGAGGTGTGTGTGTGAGTGTGTGTGCGTGTGTGTGTGCGTGCGTGCGTGTGCATGTGTGAGTGTGAGTGCCTGCGTGCATGCATGTGCATTTATATGTGTGTGTGATGATGTGCATGCATGTGTGCACATTGGAGGAGTGTGTGTGTGTGTGTGTGTGTGTTTGGGGAAGGAGATCATAGCACATTTGTCTTGTCAGACAGTTATTACCACCACCAACATTATATGGCCATAGTGGTGGTCTGTCTGTGGGGAGGAGGAGGGGGGAGGAGAGGGGAGGGAAGAGGGTAGGGGATAAGAGAGGAGAGGGGAGGGGAAGGGAGGGGAGAAAAGAAGAGAGGGGAGATGCTGGAAGTGAGTCCGACTGTGAGAGTGTAATGTTTCTTTCTCCTAAGGGGAACTTTGAAGATGTAATGTGAGCATGTATGTGACAGATCATTTCCCCTACGAGTACACACCACATATCAATCCACTTTGAAGGAATGGGTTACATGTGTGTGCGTGCGTGTGTGTGTGTCTGTGTGCGTGCGTGCGTGTGTGAGTGTGTATGTGTGTGTGTGTGTGTGTGTGCGTGTGTGTGTGAGTGTGTGTGTGTGTGTGTGTGTGTGTGTGCTGCAGGTAGTTGGTGGGGCCTGGCTCTTCAGCAGGTTGTACTGTAACATCTTCGTCACTTTGGACGTGATGATGTGCACCGCCAGCATCCTCAACTTGTGTGCTATCAGCATTGACAGGTAAGAAAGTGCAAATGTAGCTGTGTATGTGTGTGTGTGTGTGTTTGTTTGTGTGTTTGTGTGCTGTATAAATCTATGTTTTGCTATTGACATTGATACTGAAGGGATTAAGAAAGAGAGAAGGAGAAAGAGATTATGAGACTGAGTAACAACATGAAGAAGGACCAAACATGGAGTTGTGAGTGTTAACATTACATTCAGTCATTTAGCAGACGCTCTTATCCAGAGTGACTCACAGCAAGTACAGGGACATTCCCCCTGAGGCAAGTAGGGTGAAGTGCCTTGCCCAAGGACACAACGTCATGTTGGCACAGCCAGGGTTTGAACTGGGTACCTTCTGATTACTAGCCCAACACCCTCAGCGCTCAGCCACCAAACTCCCACACACCTCCTCGGCTGTGGATATTGTTCAGACATGTGGACTTTGTTACATCTTGGATGGGATTTCTTTAATGCTCCTGCTGGCTTCAAAATCAACTTCAATGTTTTATTTTTGTCTCATTTGTGGTACAAACTGAACAGTTCATACTCCATACATAAATACTGTATCGGGCCAATATTAATTCCTTGTTTACTGACAGGGCTCTGGTTGTTTGCATAGTGTGTGTCTGCTTGTGTAAGTCTGTGTGTACAGCTGAGTACATCTTCGTTTGTGTATAATCTTATCATGTTCTACTTAAGGTGTTGATCACTGCACTCATGTACGTAACATCATGGATGCGTTTAGTCCTGCTCATGCAGAAGTCAGTATTCTACCCCTCTGCCTGCCTGAGGAGGAACTCATGACCTTCAAACAAACATCTTTAATCGCTACAGACTCAAGAATTCCGAGCTGTGACGTGTTTTGGTTTGTTTACTCGTCGTGGTAAACAAACATGCAATCACAATCCCCGTCGCTCGGTCCTGCGTATGACTGATGCTGGGTGGTGACAGGTGCTTAATTAACACCTCCACATGTCAGGTGTGTGTCTGCACGCGCATCATGTGTGTGTTTGTGTGCGCGTGAGTGCGCGTGTCACTTTATCTGTGCGTGTGTGCACAGCGCGTGGGATCCATGTAAAGTTGCGCAGTGAGGGGCGGGATGGAACGGCAGAACACCCCGTGGCTGGCAGTGATGGATGACGGTTATCACCGGGGAACATTATTTCAGCATTATCATGATCGTTTTTGTTTAGCCGGCAGAACAGACACTGCACCTGAGGTGCATCCCTGGCACGGGGTAATGTGGCCCCCTCCTCATGCTGCTGTGGACAGGGTGGGCATGACGGATGGACCAGTTTAGGCACAGACTTTGACCAAGTTGCGATGACACTGACCCACAGTGTTAGTTAGGAACAGCCGGACGGTACCATGTTCTTTAGACTTCATGTGTGTGTATCGGAGGTGTAGTTCACAACCGCCATGTTTGTAACTACCTCCCACGTTGTTCTTCCACCTTCTATCGTGTTTGTGCGCGATTTAAAAAAGGAACAATTACCCAGTTGAGGGTAAACAACATCAGGTGGAGCTCATTACAGACTCCTCCAACCGGCGATGTTAGTGTTGCAGCCATGTCACGTTCTGTTCATTATATATTCTTGGAAAGACACAGGGTTTATTCATTCTTAAATCAAAGCCTTAGCAGCATTTGTGCTGAGTTGCCATATTGCAAGCAACGATTTTAAAGTGTGCTCTGCTTGCTCAAACAATTGTTCATCTTGATGACTCCTCCTTTGCCTTTTTTTAAATTAAAATGCAATTTATTTTACACAACTTAAGTTCCTCTAAGCCTTTATCTTTAAGTTGCAGACTGTAAAGGTGTCTTGCATGTCAGCTGATGTATCAGCCTTCACTTCTGTTAGTGTTACACAACTCTCAAGCTTCAACAACCAATTAACTCTCTAGAGATATGACTGTTAAGACTGTGTTCTGCTCCTCTCTTTCACCAACCGTCCCTGGAGGAGGAGATCGTCATTCAATTGCTCCTCCCTAGGTTTCTTCCATTTCTTCTCCCTAGCAAGTTTTCCTGGGAGTTTTTCCTTGTCTTCCTTGATGGTTTAGGTTGGTTGAGTGGCAGAAGCCCTGTGTGACATTGCTTGTAGAAAGGGCTTTACAAATACATTTTGATTTGATCAAGCTCTCTCTCCAGCACTCTCTCTCTTTCTCTCTCTCTCTCTCTTTCTCTTTCTATATATATATATATATATATATATATATATATAGCTCTCTCACTCTATAGCTCTGCCTTTCTCTCTCTCCCTCTCTATAACTCCATCTCTCTCTAGCTCTCTCTCTCTCTCTACCTCTATAGTTCTCCACCTCCACATCTGTGTCCTCTCCGTGCTAATCTCCATATTGTTTGATGTTTCCCTGCACTAAAACAGCGGTAACAACAAAAGCCCCCACCACACAAACTGTCCCTGTGCGATGTGTGTGTGTGTGTGTGGTGTGTGTATGTGTGTGTGTGTTTGTTTAGATACACCGCTGTGACGATGCCGGTGCTCTACAACACCACCCACAGCTCCAGGAAGAGGGTGTCCGTCATGATCGCCACAGTGTGGATCTTGGCCTTCGCTGTGTCCTGCCCCCTGCTGTTCGGCTTCAACACTACAGGTGAGACACGTGAGTACAGGCCTCAAGCATGTCCCCGCTACAGAAACATCAGGCCTTCCAGCCTCCTCCACCCTCCAACCCTGCCCTCCAGCCCCAGTGTGTAAGCCCCACCCAGGGACACCTGTGTGGGCACACAGAGGGCCATCACTGCAGGCTTGGAGGTATTTCTTCAGGTAATCACAATACATTTCATCCGTGTGTTGAGGAGGGATGATTCTCCACTAGGCAACCCTCCAACGTCAGTAACGTGCGCCTTCGATCAGTACTACTTCAGTCAGCCAAGCTGGGACAGGTACTGAAAGGTCATGCATATCATGTGGTCGTTATGGTTCAGGCTCTGAAAGCTTAAAATATTTACGGTTTAAGGTGGCTAATGAAGCACAACATCCACCCCCCTCCCTCCCTCCCCGGATAGCAGAATACATTACCAGCAAGCAAGGGGAAGCAAGCAAGATGCTTTTTCTATCAGTATTGTCAGACAAGCGTGTGAAGCCTCTCTGGTCTTGCTCAGATAACCAGGCTGTCTGGGTGACAGCCATATCTCCCTCGCTCTCTTCCAAACCGTCACTCGATGAAGGAGGTTATTGGGAAGTTATCAGAAAGATGTGACTCATGCAGTTAGACATGGTGTACATGCCTCAACACCTGTAGATGCTTTTTTTTTTTATTGTCTGGAAGTGTTTCCAGATTTGGAATCCTTGTTCTGTTGTTGAGCCTCTCTTGTGAGCAGGTGTGTGTCCAGGCTGTGTGTTTAACAGATGAGCCCTGTGTGTTCTCTCCTTCAGACGATCCCACCGTGTGCTCCATCTCCAACCCTGACTTTGTTATCTACTCCTCCGTGGTGTCCTTCTACTTGCCCTTCATCGTCACCCTGCTGGTCTACATACGCATCTACGTCTTCCTGAGGAAGAGGAGGAAGAGGATCACCTTCCGTCAGGCCAGCGGGAAAGTCCAGCCGGGGTCAACCCAGCAGTCTGTGGTGAGAGCTCTACCATATGGCCTTGCTCAGCTGGAAAGACTGACAGCAAAATGTGGACTCTCCATCTTTTCCTCTATCTCTCTCTCTCTCACTCCCTCTCCATCTCTCACTTTCCCTCCCTTTCCCTTCTTTCTCTCTCTCTCCCTTTTCCCTCTTCCCTTCCCCCCCCCTCTCTCTCTCCCTCTCTCCCCCTCTATCTCTCCCTCTCCCTCCCTTCCTATCTCTCCCCCTCTCTCCCTCCCTCTCCCTTCCACACCCCCTCTCTCTCTCCCTCTCCCCTTTTCCCTCTCCCTCTCTCTCCCTCTCTCTCCCTCTCTCCCTCTCCCTATCTCTCTCTCTCTCTCCCTCTCCCTATCTCTCTCTCCCTCTCTCTCTCTCTCTCTCCCTCTCCCCCTCTCCCCCTCTCCCTCTCCCTCCCACACCCCCACACCATATGGGATTCTTCCCTGATAGCCAGCATCACAACATGCAGAACTGTGATGGTCATTGACACGGCGTGTTAGAACGTGTCCACAGCTGCCCTGACAGATATCTTCGCCTCGGTAACCCAGATGAAATCTTCCTCCTTGCTCGATACCGCACAAAGCCACTGTCAAGAGGACTCAGAGATTAGTATGTGTGTGGAGACAGACACACAAAAAAATTTGTGTGTATATTTGTCGTATATATATACATACGACAAATATGGACACATATATATAACATGGTGGGTGTAGTGAGGATAGCTTACTGACAGGACTCCAGCGTTGCTTGTTCTGGAGAATCGAGCCTAGATAGAGAGAACTTAATTAGAACTTCCTTTAATGGCGTCCATCTCCTGTTCCACAGACCCACAAGAAGCACTTCAGGCTGTTGTTCTGATGCTGTTTGGGGACAGGAAGTTGAAAAGATCTATTTCAGCCTTTTGAAAGTCCTTTTAGCATGTCACATACACGGTGGTTGTACGATCAAATGTTTGATTTAGGCGGTAGACTAGGGGGCTCTTTCATGGCGTGACCGAGCTTGTGTAAGATCGGCTCCCATGGGAAGTGTTCAGTGTTTGGTGTTGAGGGTTTTGTAATGAAATACGTTTTTGGAGTCTTATATATGGTGACGATGAGTTTGAGTTAAACGGAGCAAAATTGGATTCAGAAGAAAAAGGTTGTACAATTTTCTTCTTGATATAAAAGTAAAGCAATTTTTTCTCTCTATCTAATTAAAAAAAATGCCCAGCAGTTTAGACCAGGAAATAACCCACAGAGAGAAAAATGCTATCTTTGAATCATTTTCTGGTTTCACATTAGAATCAAATTGTTGGGTTGAAGTAAATTGAAGGACACAGGGGCGGAAAGGTAGATGGATGGATGAATTTAAATTTCCGAGGATGAGGATGTCATCATTTCTCCTCCCTCCCTCTCTCCCTCCCTCTCCTCAGGACACTGGTCTGCAGGAGGACGCTCATAAGGAAAAGCAAGACCTGTCCCCCATCAGGCTCAAGGTGGTAAGTATGTGTGTATGTCTGTGTGTCT
Source organism: Protosalanx chinensis (assembly GCA_030340685.1). Lineage (NCBI taxonomy): Eukaryota > Metazoa > Chordata > Actinopteri > Osmeriformes > Salangidae > Protosalanx > Protosalanx chinensis. The sequence continues at coordinate 11,432,891 of CM059332.1, read as the reverse complement.
GTGTGTGTATGTCTGTGCGTGTGTTTGTGTGTATGTCTTTGTGTGTTTGTATGTGTGTTTGTGTGTCTGTGTGTGTGTTAGTGTGTGTTTGTGTGTATGTCTGTACGTGTGTTAGTGTGTGTTTGTGTATGTCTTTGTGTGTCTGTGTGTGTGTTAGTGTGTGTTTGTGTGTATGTCTGTACGTGTGTTAGTGTGTGTTTGTGTGTATGTCTTTGTGTGTCTGTTTGTTTGTATGTCTGTGCGTGTGTGAGAGTGTGCCTCTGTTTCAGCAATAATGTGGGTATAATAATATGCAATCTTTTTAATAGTGACTGATGAGAGGCTGATGAATTCAGGCTGCACAGTTGTTGGCCAGAATACAATCGATGTCTGACTGTCATTATGAAACTGGTGGCATCGTAACAGCATTCTTGGCTGCGTTTTTTCAGTTCTGTTCCAACCGTTTAAATTGTGTGTTTGTTTATGTATGAAGGTATATGATGGTGTGTGTGTGTGAGTGTGTGGAGCGGTGTTGTCATGGTTATGCTGTGCAGTTAGCCCCCCTGGGACTAGTAGAAGCCCTGAAAAAGGCTCCTGTAGCCTCAGTTTGTCTCGCTGTGCCTCACGCTGAGGAGCAGCTTTATCTGGCACACCGGCTCCTGAATAATCCACAGATGACTTCAAAGATGAAGGAATTCACAGGCTCTAATCTGGCCCCTCAGAACAGGGTAACAAGAGCAGGATTGTTAGCGTGTGACAGTGTGGAGAGGCTTGGGGCCCCGGGCCCCTACATGAGGTCCTGAGACCCAGGAACAGAAGTCAGGTCAGGGGGGCAATCAAGAGACGGAATCTCTTCCTGATCTGAGTGTGTAATGAGACTGGTCTGTCTGTAAATCTGCAGGGCTGTGTGTGTAATGAGACTGGTCTGTCTGCAGGGCTGTGTGTGTAGTGAGACTGGTCTGTCTGTCAGTCTGCAGGGCTGTGTATGTAATGAGACTGGTCTGTCTGCAGGGCTGTGTGTGTAGTGAGACTGGTCTGTCTGTAAGTCTGCAGGGCTGTGTGTGTAGTGAGACTGGTCTGTCTGTAAGTCTGCAGGGCTGTGTGTAGTGAGACTGGTCTGTCTGTCTGTCTGCAGGGCTGTGTGTGTAGTGAGACTGGTCTGTCTGTAAGTCTGCAGGGCTGTGTGTAGTGAGACTGGTCTGTCTGTCTGTCTGCAGGGCTGTGTGTAGTGAGACTGGTCTGTCTGTCTGTCTGCAGGGCTGTGTGTAGTGAGACTGGTCTGTCTGTCAGTCTGCTTGTCACAGTCTTCCATCAGTCTGCGCTGGTTCTTGTCTCAGGAGTGCATGGAGCCAGCCACCCAGCCCAAGCCCTTCCTTCTGGCCACGTGTCTGAGGCGCAAGCGGCCGCGTACCGGCCCAGTGGAGAACTCCCTGCTGCCCCCGCTGGACACCCAGAACTACTGCAGCATCAGCCACGCCTCCTGCGGCCCCACCGAGCAGGAGGGGGAGCGGCCCGGGGAGGAGGGGGAGGAAGAGGAGGAAGGGGAGGAGGAGGGGGAGGCCAAGCAGGAGGAGAGACCTCAGCTCCGGCGGAGCTTCGAGGTCAAGGAGCTGTCCAACGGTCGCACTCACACCGCCCTCAAGCCCCTCCCCCGCTCCCGCTCCAACCAACCCCGTTGCAGGAGCATGCACACCAGAGAGAAGAAGGCCACGCAGATGCTGGCTATTGTTCTTGGTGAGTCGAGCTCTTTGAATCAGTCCTAACCGAGGGACGTCTCCCATACTAACCTCTACCTCCTGTGCTTCATTGCTGTGTTGCTGCTGCGTCTGCAGTTCTATCTTGGCCTTGTGTAGTGTTGATGTAAGTCCTGGACACACTGCCCAGCACCAGTCTGTTCCAGAAGCTTCCCGGAGGCTGGAGAGGCCATCTGTCCGGCCCTCCGGCCCCAGAGTGTCATCATCCTGAGCCGGCCAGAGCGACGCCGCAGCGAGGGGTCGTCAGCAGGAGCTGGATCCTTCCTCAGGAACTGTCACACCTGTGGAAACCCCTGAGAGAGCTCTGAGACGCTCTCGTTACCGGCCGCCGTCGTGGCGACGCTCTGGTCGCTTCGGGTTCTCTTCCGTCCGCATCCTGCCGAGTGACAGCAGTGTTAATTGGAGGTGTCTGTTTAATTTGACGGAAGATCGCGTCACGCACAGCAGCAGATGTCCCTCGACCAGAGAGCACATATAGCAGCCCAGCTGCATGACTGGCACACTGTCACCGCACATCAGAGTGTGTGTGTGTGTGTGCTGCTTTCCAAGGTGTTCAGGGACAGTGCATGCGTGTGTGCGTGTGTGTATCCAAGACATTGCCCTTAAGCCATAGAGACGGATGATGCCTGTCTGTGTGAGTGTGTGAGTGTGTGAGTGTGTGAGTGTGTATTCCATCTTGAATATTAGCTGACAGCTCCGCCTTAATCGCTGCACACTAGCTGCTGCTGTGTGTTACCTGACCTTAAGGATAATATATACACCACATAGGGCACAGGTTAATGAGGAGAAAAATGAGCTGTTTGATCATTTAATTAGGACTCTCTAATGGGATTTCTCTCTCTCGTGGCTGTTTAACTCGTTCACTCCTAATGTTTGATTTGGTGTAATTGAATCTATTTCTTCCCTTGTTCTATTTTGACCCATTCTGCCTTCATTACACCTCTGTTCACTTTCTTATCTTTGTTTACTTCTCATTTTTATTCCAATTTCTTCCATATCTCTTATCTCCTTCCATCTTCTCTTCTTTCCCCATTATTTTTATCTGTTCATTTTCTCCACTCCTCTGCCCTCTTCTCTCCTCTCTGCTTCTCTCTCCTCCCATCTCCTGCTCCTCCTCTCCTCTCTCCTCCTCCTCTTCTCTCCTCCACTCCTCCTGTTTCCTCCCCTCCTTCTCTCCTCTTCTTCTCCTCTCCTCTCCCCTCCCCTCCTCCTCTCCTCTCCTCCAGGGGTGTTCCTGATCTGCTGGCTTCCGTTCTTCGTGACTCACATCCTGAACACACACTGCAGGACGTGCTACGTGCCTCCGGAGCTCTACAGCGCCTTCACCTGGCTGGGCTACGTCAACAGTGCCCTCAACCCAGTCATCTACACCACCTTCAACATTGAGTTCCGACGAGCTTTCATCAAGATCCTCAGCTGCTGAGTGGCCAGGGCTCCTGTCCGTCACTCTGGCCACGCCTTTGTCCCGCCCCTCAGGTCTGGGGAGGCTTCAGAGCCCAGGCCCACACAGACATGGGGATGTTAGGGACATGAAGGACCAGGGGACAGAGATGTGTTTATCATGCCTGTCCTGCTAGACTGTAGAGCCACAGTGACATCAGGCTGCTGTCACAACAAGCACATGTTCACACTTAGAAGAATCAGGAGGAAACATTGTTGAATGAATAATATTTGGACTGATTCCAACCCTCTTACTGGGAACAACAGATGTTTAAACTGGGTCATACAGGGAGCGTTCCATTTTAATTCTACGTATTTGTGGTGAACTTCACTCCGGGAGCAGTTCTGGACTTTGGGATTGGCTCAAGGAAACTATCTGTGCTGTCGGGGGCCGCACATCTGACCTTTGACCTGTTCTTCTTTACGACCTACCTGAAGACGTGTTTGTGGACGAGCCAGACGCAGATATCATGTCCGTTTCACCTTCTGCAGTCTTTCATAGTTGTTGGGAATGTCCGGAATGTTCTGTGTTTGTGTTTATTGGATTCCGCCATTGAGGAAAGCGTTGTGGTCGCTACCGTGAGATCGCCCCCTATCTACAGTCACCTGCCACTGCATGCTTATCATAATGACTGTAACAGGCCACTCATTTGAATCATAAAACCTTATAAAAGGCTCTTTTCAGAATCACTATGAAGTCTTTTTATCTTGATGTGGAGACGTGTGCGTTGCTGTGTCCATCCAATCGATGTTCTGACATTTGTGTGACTCACAGCGGGGGCGTGTTAAATGGTTCTTTTTTTAAGGTGCTGTCAGATTTAATTTCCCTTCCGGCCATTTTGGAGGCTTGGACACGCCTGTTATCCGAAGGCTTTTGAGGGGTTTAACGCCTTTGATGTGGCCGGGTGGGCGTGGCTTTGTGAGCCGCCTGGTGAGGTGGGCGTGGCCAGTTGGTACGTGTTGCCCTGTGTAAATAAAGTAAACTGGAGCACTCGATTGGCTTGTCGTTTTTCTGTGCTCGAACACACATGCAAAATCCCACATGGGAAAAGAACAGCACATGCATGTAAAAATAACATGTGTGACGCAGGTGGGAACCTGGGGTGCAGAGAGGCAGGAGAGGCAGGGGAGGCAGGAGAGGCAGGAGAGGCAGGGGAGGCAGGAGAGGCAGGAGAGGCAGGAAAAGCAGGAGAGGCAGGAGAGGCAGGAGAAGCAGGAGAAGCAGGAGAGGCAGGAGAAGCAGGAGAGGCAGGAGAGGCAGGAGAGGCAGGAGAGGCAGGAGAGGCAGGAACACAGCTGGAGGACGGGGGAGCTCAGGGAGGAAGGGACAGGAAACACCAGCAGAGAGGAGGAGGGAGGCTCGACTAACGATGGAGGGACAGATAAACAAGGCACGTTTGAAGACCAAAGAAAACAAATTGGCTAAACGGGAAGGAGGGAGGGAGGGAGGGAGGGAGAGAGAGAGGGAGGGAGAGAGAGAGAGGGAGGGAGAGAGAGGGAGAGGGAGAGGGAGAGGGAAGGAGGGAGAGAGAAAGAGGGAGAGAGAGAGAGAGAGAGAGGGAGGGAGAGAGAGGGAGAGGGAGAGGGAGGGAGGGAGAGAGAAAGAGGGAGAGAGAGGGGGAAAGAGAGAGGATGGATGGTGAGTGAAAAAGACTGAAAGATTGTGATTCAATGTTCCTTTCGTGGCCATGTGTGTATGTACGTGTGTTTGTGTGTGTGTGTGTGTGAAACACCAGCTTTCTCAATCCACTTCTTTAAAATCCTCACCTGCTCCCTTTACAGTCTGTAACCAGGAGATTGCCTTGAAGCCATTGATGATGCCTGTGTGTGTGTGTGTGAGTGTGTGTCCCACAGTCCAGACATAGTGTTTGGATCTGCATGTGAGAGGCAGAGGCAGCGCAGTGTGCCCACCCTGCTGGCTGTTATCTGCCTACATCCTGTGAGAGGAGGAGACACTGCAGATGATGAATGAGAGGCTGTGTGTGTGTGTGAGAGTGTGTGAGTGTGTGAGAGTGTGTGTGAGTGTGTGAGTGTGTGGGTGTGAATGTGTGAGTGTGTGAGTGTGTGAGTGTGTGGGTGTGTGGGTGTGAGTGTGTGTGTGTGTGTGTGAGTGAGTGTGTGTGAGTGTGTGGGTGTGTAAGTGTGTGAGTGTGTGGGTGTGAATGTGAGAGTGTGTGAGTGTGTGAGTGTGAGAGTGTGAGTGTGTGTGTGTGTAAGTGTGTGAGTGTGTGGCTGTGAGAGAGAGAGTGTGTGAGTGTGTGAGTGTGTGGGTGTGTGAGTGTGTGGGTGTGAGTGTGTGTGAGTGTGTGAGTGTGTGAGTGTGTGGGTGTGTGGGTGTGTGGGTGTGTGAGTGTGAGTGTGTGTGAGTGTGTGGGTGTGAGAGAGAGAGTGCCAGAAAAGGAGGATTCTGGAAAGAGGGATGAGCGATGGTTTCTTACTCCTCTAATGACTCAGAGGAGTCTTGGGTCTGTCTGACTCTGACTAACTGTCTGACTGTCTGACTTTCTGTCTGTCTGACTCTGTCTGTCTGTCTGACTCTGTCTGTCTGTCTGTCTGTCTGACTCTGACTGTCTGACTCTGACTGTCTGACTCTGTCTGTCTGTCTGACTCTGTCTGTCTGTCTGACTCTGACTGTCTGACTGTCTGTCTGTCTGACTCTGTCTGTCTGTCTGACTGTCTGACTCTGACTGTCTGACTTTGTCTGTCTGTCTGTCTGACTCTGACTGTCTGTCTGACTGTCTGACTCTGTCTGTCTGACTCTGTCTGTCTGTCTGTCTGACTGTCTGCCTCTGTCTGTCTGTCTGACTGTCTGTCTGACTGTCTGACTCTGTCTGTCTGACTCTGTCTGTCTGTCTGTCTGACTCTGTCTGTCTGACTCTGACTGTCTGACTCTGTCTGACTCAGACTGTCTGTCTGACTGTCTGACTCAGACTGTCTGTCTGACTGTCTGTCTGTCTGACTCTCTCTGTCTGACTTTGACTGTCTGTCTGACTTTGTCTGTCTGTCTGTCTGACTCTGTCTGTCTGACTCTGACTGTCTGTCTGACTGTCTGTCTGTCTGACTGTCTGACTGTCTGTATGACTCTGTCTGTCTGTCTGACTGTCTGACTATCTGTTTGACTGTCTGTCTGTCTGACTCTGTCTGTGTCTGACTTTGACTGTCTGTCTGTTTAAAGTTGTCTGATGCCGTGCAGAAAGGCACAGTTACAGTACACAACTTAAGTATAACAGCACCTTCTCCTCCACAAAGACACATTACACATATTACACACACACACACACACAACACACACACACCTCTCCGCACTGTCCACTAGCTGTCATATTTATGCAATTACAGGGAGGTTACCGAGACGAAGATGAGATGGTTTGAGTGTTTAAAAATGGGGGAAGGGGGAGAGAGAGAGTGAGGGTGTGTTGGTGAGTGTGTCTGACAGGTCTCTAAGATAAACAGGACTGAAGGGCAGTAATAGCATCTTTAACAGCCACTAATGGTGATGGAGGAGAGGGTCGGCCTTCTGTCCTCAGCCGTTCCCTCTCTCCCCTCCCTCCCTCCCTCCCTCCCTCCCCCCTCTCTCCCTCCCCCCCTCCCTCCCTCGTCCAAACTTCACTCTCTCCTCCCACAAGAGTCTTTGAGATGCTGTCAACTCCCTCCATCTTCTTCCCTCCTGCTTCCTCTCAGGAACACACACACACACGCGTGCAAATGTAAGCGCACACGCAGACAAGTATGAGTCAGATGGAGGTGTTTAGAAATAACTTGGTGATGGAACTTCACTTTGTGCTTCCTCTTAGCTCTGCATACGTCTGTAGATCCAGCCAAGCCCAAAGAGGGAAGAGGACCTCGTTATTTACCCACCGCCATCCACCATCTGGCTCCTGATTGGATGGCGATGCAAGTGTGAGGTCATCGTGGTAATAGCATTAGAATCTAATGAATGCAGGATGTTGCCACTGGGGGACTTAAAGCCCTTAAACAAGCCAGCCAATTACCCGGGATCAAAGCTGTTGTAGATTCCACACACACACACACGCATGCAAACACACTTCAGCAACGCACACAGCTCTGCTGTTTGCCCCTCACACACAGGATAGGATTGTGTGTGTCTGACTTTGTCAGCTACAGTTCAGATCCAGAGGCGCCTTTGTCACTGTGTGTGTGTGTGTGTGTTGTTGTTGTTGTTGTGTGTGTGTGTGTGTCATGGAGGCTTGTTGCCCCACCTGGGCATCCAGACACAGCAGGTCTGCTGACTGTCCAGGAAGCACAGAGCAGGAGAGGACGACGGCATCTTCACTGGAACACCGTGTTGGGTTTACCCTCTGTGAAGATGTGAGGTGCGGAGATACATCTGTGTTCTGCTCTTCACTTTCTCCAACCGTCCCTGGAGGAGGGGATCCCTCACTGAATTGCTCCTTCCAAGGTTTCTTCCATTTTTTCTTCCTAGTGAGTTTTTCTGGGAGTTTTTCCTTGAGTTTTTCCTCAGGTTGGTTGAGGGGCAGTTCTATGGGCATATGTGAAGCCCTCTGTGACATTGCTTGTAAAAAGGGCTGTACAAATAAATGTTGATTTGATTTGATTTGATCCGCATCCTCTCCTGAAGAGGGAATCTGAGGAAATCTGAGCTTGGAAGATCTTGCCTGGTGGTGTTGTGTGGATCATGTTGGATTTCACTTTGACTGTAGAGCGAGACGTGAGCTGGAAATGCTGCGGTAGAGGTTTCCAAATTTAGACAAGGGCACCATTATACCACAGGAAGGTAGAAAACACTTCAAACAGGAAAACTTTGCCAGCGAAGCAAAAACGGTGGAATCTTTTCACGTTTGAATCCTTGGTGAGGATCAGCTGCCTCACAGTGAGCGGAGCGTCCAGCTGCTGTGCGGTAGCGTTGGGGCGAGCAGGTGCCTCCGCTCCCAGTTATTCTGCACAGCAGTAGGCAGAGCACAGCAGCATCGCACTGATAGCTATGCTAATCTGGACAAGCGCTGCCATGCGGGGAATGCCTACACACACCGTGCTATGTTGACCTATGAACCCCTGCCCCGCCCACCACGGTGCCTTGTTGAGGAGATCTGGGATTGGGGAGGGCTGAGGGGTGGGGCTGAGGGGTGGGGCTGAGGGGTGGGGCTGAGGGGTGGGGCTGAGGGGTGGGGCTGAGGGGTGGGGCTGAGGGGGGAAAGTACAGGGAGGTGTAATTCATTTGTGATGAACATTCAGAGAAGCTCAGGTTTAAGAGCAGGTTTTTGAGAGAGAGGTAGAGGATTGTAGTTGATATGGCCATGTTTACCCAAACCTTTAAAACACAGCGACATGTAGACCCCCTCCACTAACCCCATACAGAGGTTTGTGATGTAGAGATGAAAGCATAGCTGAAGCGCGCAAAGGGAATTGCGGCAAACACTGTGAAATTGGCGAATTACATAAAACTTAAAGATAATAAATGGTTAACAGACTTCCTGTTGAGAGTTGGAAAGCTGCTGTGAAGCAGAGTGATTAGAGAAGTAGTTCTTTCGCCCTATTGTGCAGCTCCACGGCGATCAGAAAGCCCTCAAAGAGCTCTGCAGAAAAATCCCTTAGACACCAGCAATTATGTCATTTTTTTCCTCACAATCACTTTGCACAGAAAAACCCTCACTTACCGTCCATTCCCACACATACAGAAGAAAGTTTCTCATCTATACAAGCATTATAGTCCTTTATAATGCTGATAGTCCTTCCAAATACCTCACGCAGGTAACTGACACGCAGGAGGTAGCTTTTTACCGCCCAACTCTAAGGAAACAATTAGAGGTCACAGTCAGTCCAGCAAAGAGAATTAGAATGAGAGTCAGGGATTACTGTGTACTCCCATGCCACTGCTATAGGTAGCTGCCACAGCCTGGGCTAATGAGAGACGAGAGGGAGAGGGAGAGAGGGAGAGGGGGGGGAGGGGGGAGGGGAAGAGGGGGAGAGGGGGGAGGGAGAGGGGGAGGGGGGAGAGGGGTGGGTGGTTAGGGGGAGCAGGGGTGATGGATGGCGAGAGGGCAGAGGAGAGGGAAAGGTAAAAAGAGATAAATGAGTAGGGGGATGGAGGAGAGGGGTCTGAGAGACATATTGCAGAGGAAAGAGGGAGGAGGAGGAGGGGAAAGTAGGAGATAAGGATAGCAGGAGGGAGGGAGAGCGGGGGATAGGGAGAAATGAGGAGCAAGAGAGGAAGAGAGCAGGAGAGAGGGAGAAAGGGAGAGCAGGAGAGCTGTCCAACCACAGACATCAAGGTAATTCTGAGGAGAATTTAACAAGCCCCTCTTTCTGTCTTTGTGTGAGAAAGGGATGAAAGTATTGGGCTCGTTACCAAGATGCTTGAATTTTCCAAAGGGGATTCAGATCATTCAGAGGCACGAGAGAGAGAGAGTGTGCAGATGCGTGAGAGAAAGAGAATTATAAATAGGAAATAATCATTTAGGCCAAAAAAATTGGTCTGTGTTTTGTATCCTTCAAATTCATTTGAGATCTGCTCTTTACAGTGACAGAAAGGAGAGGAAATATGTCACTGTACAGATTCTATTTGAATATTTCATTAGACGTTCACAGACTGGAGATAGAGAGAGAGACAGACAGACAGACAGAAAGAGAGAGACAGACACAGACAGAGAAAGAGAAGAGAGAGAGAGAGACAGCGACAGAGAGAGAGAGAGAGAGACAGCGACAGAGATAGAGAGAGAGACAGACAGACAGAAAGAGAGAGACAGACACAGACAGAGAGAGAAGAGAAGAGAGAGAGAGAGACAGCGACAGAGAGAGAGAGAGAGACAGCGACAGAGAGAGAGCTCCTCTCTCACCTGTCCTACCTTTACTGCTGCTCAGTATCTCAGGTTCTCCTCATTCTGTCAGGGAACACAAGTTATTTAGGCCAACTCTCCAGCATCGTGACTGGGTTTAACATGATAGAAGAACTGTTCCAGAGCGATAAGGGAAGTGTATATGCGTGCGGTCAAAGTGCCTGTTTGCACATGCTCGGTAAGATTAAGTATTCTCACCTTTCTCCTCTTTCCAGATGTTTTGAATCACTGTGATTTGCTTGATGTAAGGTACTTTGTCAATGCCAATCCAAAGCAACCAGAAAGACATATATATATATATGTAAAGAACAACATACTGTATACTCATATAGGATATTCTATATATACTGTATAATTGGAAAAAACTAAGTGCTTTGAGTGTGTGCATGAAGGGTGAAAGATATTCAACACAAGGGGCAGACCTTCATTCCCATTCTTGCCAATATTTTGCACCGAGCAGCGTGCTTTCAAAATGCAATCACATTATAATTGGACTCTCTCACATTATAAATGGAAGAATTGTAATTATACAGTGCATTCTCTCCTCCATCACCCATGTTAAGTAGCCTGCCCTCAATCCCAGCAGGGCCAGAGAGGCAGCAGCATCAGTCCTGGTCCAGGCTCACATCCACCCCTGTCAACCTCGTAAACACGGAAACAAACACGGCCAGGGGACCCCAGCCTCCCTTCTGTCATCCATATTCACGAGCCTCTGGACACGCTCCCTCATTCGGAACCCCTGCAGCTTCCACGTGTCACTTCCTGGGAGCTTGACAGAGCTCGCAGGTACTGCGGTGTACGGGGAGGGGGGGGGGGGGGGGGGGGGTGGAGCTTCTGAAAGGTTCTCCCTCCACCTTGTTTAATGCTTTCTTCTATTCCTGAGCTCCTCTCACTCTGCCTCTCACACTGCCTCTCACACTGCCTCTCATTCTGCCTCTCACACTGCCTCTCACTCTGCCTCTCACATTGCCTCTCATTCTGCCTCTCACTCTCCTCTCACACTGCCTCTCATTCTGCCTCTCACACTGCCTCTCATTCTGCCTCTCACTCTCCTCTCACACTGCCTCTCACACTGCCTCTCATTCTGCCTCTCACTCTCCTCTCACACTGCCTCTCACACTGCCTCTCATTCTGCCTCTCACACTGCCTCTCATTCTGCCTCTCACTCTGCCTCTCACTCTGCCTCTCACACTGCCTCTCATTCTGCCTCTCACTCTCCTCTCACACTGCCTCTCACACTGCCTCTCATTCTGCCTCTCACACTGCCTCTCATTCTGCCTCTCACTCTCCTCTCACACTGCCTCTCACACTGCCTCTCATTCTGCCTCTCACTCTCCTCTCACACCGCCTCTCACACTGCCTCTCATTCTGCCTCTCACACTGCCTCTCATTCTGCCTCTCACACTGCCTCTCATTCTGCCTCTCACACTGCCTCTCATTCTGCCTCTCACACTGCCTCTCATTCTGCCTCTCACTCTGCCTCTCACTCTGCCTCTCACTCTGCCTCTCACACTGCCTCTCACACTGCCTCTCACTCTGCCTCTCACTCTGCCTCTCACTCTGCCTCTCACACTGCCTCTCACACTGCCTCTCACTGCCTCTCTCTGCCTTTCACTCTGCCTCTCACACTGCCTCTCTCTGCCTCAGTGTCTCTCATCTGGTCCCTGACAGCCATCCCAAATGCATCTTTAAGTAACGTAAATCATGTATCTTGGATCACCATCTACATCTGGACCTGGAATAGATCCAACAAACATCTTCACCCTCCATCCCTCCCCCTCCCTCCCTCCCTCCCTCAATCCCACCCCACCCCTCCCCCCCCTCCCCCCCTCCCCCCCCCTCCCCATTTTCTACCCACTCTCATTCTTCCCTCAAGTGTGTGATTCAATCCTCTGGCATTGCCCCATCTGTGGCACATTCTACTCCGTAATTACGATGTGTGTGTGTGTATCTGTGTGTGTGTGTGTCTGTGTGTGTGTGTGTCTGTGTGTGCGCGCGTGTGTCTGTGTGTGTGTGTGTGTGTGTGACTGCCGGCTCTGATTGTAATCCTGCCATGTATCGACCACTCTGTGATATTGCATGTGAGAGTGTGATTTGGAATGCAACGGTTTGTGTATCCAAAGAGAGTGTGAGTCTGAATGAGTGTGTGTGTGTGTGTGTTTGTGTGTGTATGTATATGTGTATTGACTAGTGCATCACTGAACAGGTCCCCCACTGTCTGTGATGGAACAGCAGTGATGTATTGGAGTGGTGTAGGGAGTCAGGTGGCTGAGCGGCTAAGGCATTGGGCCAGCGATTGGAAGGTTGCGAGTTCGATTCCCTGGCTTGTCAACATGATGTTGTGTCTTTGGGCAAGGCACTTCACCCTACTTGCCTCAGGGGTGAATGTCCCTGTACTTGCTGTAAGTCGCTCTGGATAAGAGCGTCTGCTGAATGACTACAGGTAAGTTGTGGCCTCTCTCCAGCATCAGAGGAGGCTGGACATGTGATCGACACTCAGCCCTGACAGCCACATGACAACATGACAAGGTACAAAAACAATATCAAACACGTTTCCTCTCAGTCATTTCTTCATCACTCGTTTAATCACTTTCTTCATGCAGTTTCTCTGTGACTTCCTGTGTTTTAAGACCCACTCTCATGCCTTGTATCGCTGCCTCTCCAGAGGGAACAAGCCCAAGCTGGTCTCCCACCCTTGTGAAACTGTCTAATTAAATACGTGGATTTACGTAGAGACCCACAAGGGGAACATTGCTAAATCGATGACCGCAAATGAAAATTATTTGGGTCTATCCTTCACCCAGTTTCAGCACAATGGTTGAAAAGATCAATGAATACTAAGTCCCTGGGCTCATGTTTAACACACACACACACACACACATACACACACATACACAAACATACACACACACACACATACACACACGTACACACACATACAAAAACATACACACACATACACACACAAACATACACACACACAAACACCCACAAACATACACACACAAACATACACACACACACACACACTCTCTCTTCCTCATTACCCTGTTACTCCTCATCATGAAGGTATATCAGTGTATGTTTAGCTGTGCCAGTTATCTGGAGTATTATTTACAGAATTTCTCCTTGCTTGAAATTAGAAATATTCATAGTATTTCCATTGCATGAAGCACATTCTGGGTAAATGAAGGACACAGAAATGCTGTCTGACACACGTACACACACACATGCACACACACACACATGCACACACACACACACACACAGGCAGAGGGGCTACCGTTTGCAGTGCTTGGGGCAAACTCAGCTGCTAACTGTACCCTCATTGCCCCAGCTGTCCCTGTGTCCTTCTAGAAAGCACTCTCTCCATGTCTCCCTCTCCCACTGTCTCTCCATGTCTCCCTCTCCCACTGTCTCTCACTGTCTCTCTCTCTCTCCCTCCGTCTCTTTCCCTCCGTCTCTCTCCGCCCTCTGTCTCTCTCCCTCCGTCTCTCTCTCCCTCCCTGTCTCTCCCTCCGTCTCTCTCCCTCCATCTCTCTCTCCCCCCTCTGTCTCTCTCCCTCCCTGTCTCTATCCCTCCCTCTATCTCCCTCTGTCTGTGTGACTAGTCCTCCCATTTGGATCAAAGCCTCAGACCCACACAAACATGCCCCCTGCTCTGCACTGTGCCACTAACAGGGACAGGAGACAGGGGAGAGGGGAGAGGGCTAGTGGCTGAAAATCCCAAAACAAAGATCCTAGACCCAAACAACATGCAGGTGAACTCCACACATGCTACACATGCTGTTCTATAGATTATTTTTCTGCCTCTGTCTCCAAATCTCCCTCTCTGTCTCTCTCTCCCTCTCTTTTTCTCCCACTCTCTCTGTAGATCTCACACACACACACACACACGTACCTTGAGTGGACAAGCTGCAGTCTTCATCAGTGTGTTTGATGTTTTGTGTGGCGGTTAGTGAGACGGCGGTGCGGGGAGATTTGTGCGTGAGCGCGGCTGTCAGCCAAGCAGTTTAATCAGCCACGTTACGGAGCCACGCCAGCCTGTGTGCCGCGCTCCGGTCCATCCAGGACATCACTTACACACTGGGGCATCACTCAGCCTGGGCCAATGAGGCGAGGGATGAGATTATGATCATCGTGAGAGCAGTACATCACAGCTAAAGTGGGCCGTCTGTTCGTTGATGATTGCTGGAGGTTTCACACCGTGTTCACCAGAGGGGAAGATCGGACAAGGCCAGAACCGGAACCTTCTAGGAGTCACTGTCAGACTCAGGGCCCAGCCACGAGTCTCCAAGACATCCCTGACATCCAAATATCAACTAGTCCTCACCCTGGTCCCCTAGTGCAGTGGTCCACAGCCCTGGTCCTCAGGGGCCCACTGTCCTGCATGTTTTAGATGTTTTCTGTCTTCCCACACACCTGATTCTAATAAAGGGTCATTATCAGGCTTCTACTGAGCTTCATAATGACCATCTGATTCATTTGAATCAGGTATGTTGGAGCAGGGAAACATCTAAAACAGTGGGTCCTTGAGGACCAGGGTTGGGGACCAACTGCCTTATTCCACCCATCTACCCTCTTACCCCTGCGACCGCCCCCCCCCCCCCGCCCCTTCCTCCTTGTCCTCTTCCTGCTCCTTCATGGCTGTCTCCTCCTCGTCTCCTTCTCCATGTTGACCCCACAGTTGTGAAGGTAAGAGGCACTGACAACCTGAGCGTCTCCACTTTTCATCTTTCTCCAAGAAGCCCTAATCCTGTCTTTAATGCTTTCAGTCCCTCTTGAGACCATTTAAATAGGCTCTCAGTAGAGATGTGCTGCTGTTGCTGCTGCTGCTTCTGCTTCTGGGCTTTTTCCACCAAGCTCAAACCATCCGTCACAACAAAATCTAATATCTATACTAGTCTGTAAGTCCACCATGCAGTCTCTTTCTGTTCCTCATTCCCCTCATCCCAAAACCTCTTCCTTTCTTCTCTAGATCACTCCTCCTCTTCACACACACACGCACACACACCCCCCTCACACACACACACACACACACCATCAAAAGCTTGCTCTTGTGATTCCTAGCCAAGGACTCCATCGACCTCGGAGCTGAAACTCACATCTACAGAAGTGGCCGGTGCAACAGCAGGCAATCCTCTCCAGCCACCCCCCTCTCCCCCCCCCCCCCCCCCCCCCCCACCTGGCAGGAGGGGAGGCTGGAGTTAAACTTCCTGAAGCTGATCACGTTCTCAAACGGCTGATTGCTGTCTAATCAAGCACGTCGAGGCGGCGTTTTCCCAGAAGTTGGGTTCACACTTTTTAGAAACTGAACGGCTTTCCAGGAGGATTTAACCTTTTGTAACCCGGTGGCAGTCTAGTTACAGGGAGGCATAAACACCTCTCTGCCTTGTATTTGCGTTTGTTTACGTCAGTCAGGAGAGAGAGACACCCTCTCTTATTTACATTTACATTCATTCATTTAGCAGATGCTAAATAAATGCAGAGCATAGCAACGGGACAGACCCCAAAACATAGCAGGCTTGTAGATTATGAAACATACATTGTGAGAAACCAAAAAGTGCCAAGGGAAGGAAAGAACTATAAGAGCATTCAGCTGAACAGTTTACAAATTTAAGGTAGGCACTTCCTATGGGAAGTAATCTACTTGTAGGAAGCAAACAATAACAAAGCAACAACAACAACAACAGCAACAGCTGATATTTCTAAGTGCCATTAAACTCTCTGCCATTAAACTCTCTTATCCTCCTCCATCCCCATCTCTCCTCTGAAGGTCTGCTGTTAGCGTGGCTGTGTACACTTATGATTCGAAAACATTTGGTTCCAGTCGCCTGAACTCAGTTTTTGTAGAACCTTGATGTTTTCTCAGTGAATCCCTAAAAGCCCAGCAGATGGCTGCAAATGAAAGAAGGCTTCTCATCTCCTCTGTATTCTCTCTATCGTCCTCTGACAGACAGACAGACAAACAGACAGACAGACAGACTCACCAGCCCCCCGGTCAAGCGTGAGTGAGTCCGCCAGATTATTACCGGTGTGTCTGGAGACTATTGATGCTGTTCCAAAACGTTTACCCCCGCCCTCCCTCCACCCCTCCACCCCTTCCTTCCACCCCCTGATGCATCCAAAGATGTGTACCTCGCAAATGCAACACGTTTATTTTAAGGTTTGCATAAATAAATCATGACATCCAGCACAGGAATACAAGAATCGTGATTGGATAGGCAACCGTTTGAATAAATCATGAAGCGTGTGTGGACTGTACTGGCTGGGGGGAGATGTGTCAGAGCCACCTAACAGCAACACCAGCGTGTTTTATCTCCATCTCTAAGGCACTGGAGGCCTCGTTAAGCACTGGATATTCCCACAATCAAGAGTGATTAGCCCCTTTTGAACCTCAGGTTTGAATCACAAGCAAGAACTCTTCGATCCCCGTGGCGACGAGATAAATATTAAAGTAACTGTCTGCATGATATGTGTGCATGGGGGGGTAGGGGTGGGAGGGGGGGGGGGGGGGGGGGGGGGGGGGCAGGTAGGCTTTTACAGCCAGAAAGCGTCTGTGTGTTTGGGAGAGAGAGAGGGCTGGAAGGTGCCACCATACTTGATCTTTGCATACGGTTTCTTTCACGCCACAGTGAACACTGCTGATGTTTCTGCCCTGTCTGTACCAAGAGATACACACACACACACAAACACACACAAACACACACAGATACAGAGAGACACACATGGAGAGATACACACAGAAATACTGAGATATACACACGGAGAGATACACACATGGAGAGATACAGGCCCAGCTAATAAACTGCGATAACCTTTCACCATGAGATTTGTCAAAATGCCCCCTGGACTTTCCCCTCTGCCCCCTCCTGCCCTCTCACTATGGTCCACGCCGAGATCATCCGATTTCTAACCATCCCAGAAACTGAGATTGGATTTGATGATCCATTGGGAAACGTTTTATGAAGACACTAAAATAACAGCCTTACTCTCCTGCCAAGTGCAAAGGGGTCCTTTAACTTTTTCCGTATCCAGTAGCAGTGAAATATGATGAAACAGTCTTCATCTTAGCTGTCTACTGTGACAGAGGCCCAGAAGGCCCCAGAAGAGCTTTTCCTTCCAATCATATCAGGATGCACAGGAGTGGCAGGAGCATGCAGACGCAGAGGAGCTGCTCAGCCAGCAGGCTGGAGCGGTAACGTTACGACCCTGAGTCAATATTTCATCAGAGTGCTTAAACCCACACTTCTACATTACATTTCTAAAAGGTACACAGGGGGCTGAAATGAAATATTCATAGAGGAAGACAGACTGTGACCCTCCGGAGAGAGAGTCTCTGGAGGATCTGAAGTCTCCTGACAAGGTAAATGCTTGAGTTAATCCAGGGATACCAGGGGGGTGTAGGTCTGTTCCAAGTCATTCAGTCATTAGGTGACATTCTGCATGAAGACCTTCCCAACAGGCCTGGCTGTCATGGGTCAGAAGTTACCATGGGGACAGAAGGGTGATTAGAATGGCTGCTCTGACGATGTTCTTATCACTTGTCATTGGGGAGAATGAGAGAACACAGATTTGACACTTTGTCTTGGTGACATTGGAGTTCAAGTCGTACTTTGCAACGACTTTAAATCGTACACAACACCGTCCACATCCTTACAGCGTCTCAAAGCGCTGAGCCTATCGAAACCGTCTATCCAACCATTGTAAACAAATTTGACAACCTAATTGCTGTTCAGTTGCGGTTACTTTGAAAACATATCGGAGGAAGAACTAATACTCTGACGCCTCCATCCTCTCTTGATCACAGAAGCGTCTTTCATTAAGGCAGCGGCAGGTTCTGGGAGGATGAGACAGAAGGGCTCTTCCTTTTCAACTGCACCGCTGTTAATAGTCCATAACAGTCTGGTGGGTGTGTGAAGTGCCAGATGAAGTGAGACCCCACATGGGAAGGTTTGGGGAGGGGAGGGGGGGTGAGCAGGGACACTTTTAATGATGGCGCGAGCGTAGCCCACCTGCTGCGCTCGTGGTACTCATGGACCCCTTTTAAATTCAAATAGTCCCCACTGTCACTCACACACACACACTCACTGGTTTCTTATTTAACTTGGTCTCCTATCTCCCAGGACACACACTAAGACACTAGACTAATGCTGCTAAATCTCATCCGAACTATAACACAACTCTCACGCTGTACGGCTCGATGAAACCCTGAGCCAAAGCACACATTCAGCACATTTCCCATCCCACCCACACAGTTCTAGTGATGTGCCTTCAATTACTGCCTCAATCTTTCACTAAAATACAGCCGCTGCGAGATGTCGGGACCTGCCATATCTTTATCGGTCCCCGGCAGAGCTTACTGTTTAGAGATGACAACCGGAACCTTTAGTTAACCTCAAGACATTCCCAAGGTTCCACTATGCTGACAAACCATCATATAATATGCATGAGCACAGCAGCATTTGATATGCACAACATTATTATGTTTTCATTCCTGAGATCCTTTCACTACAGGTTTAGAAGTGTATGGTTTTACTGAGCTATGTGTGGCCCTCAGGTAAAAATCACATATTTTCCAATTTATTAGAGATGGCAAATACATCAAATACTATCATCAAATACATAAGCAAGTGCGGAAAAATATATAAAAAGAATATCCTTGGTTTAGATCCATATAAATTGGTTATAAATCACATAGATGGTTTCAAAAGACAACACTGGTCCAATTTCTGAGGTATTTTCAACTTTTCCAGGAAACCTTAAAATGAAATAGATATGAGGCCAAATCCAACCAGTCACTGGGAATAAAGTTTTGACAGGATATCGATAGAAAACACCACACAGAGACTTCCTGCTGTATGTTCATTGGTTAATCAGCTCGACTTGTTCTCCCAGCGCTCGTGCTCCTGGACCAGTTATGTTAAGGAGGCTGGAACACATTAGTCATCCACCGGACTGGAATGGGACCATGTCAGGTGGGACAGGGGGGGACAGGGGGTGACGCCAGGGTCGATACTCTGCTGTCCCCAATACTGTTACTCTCTCTCTCTCCTTAAGTAACCCTCCCTTTCCTTCCCTACTTTCCTGTCCCCTCTTTTCCACTCCCCATCTCTCCTTTCCACTCCACTCCCCCATCTCTCCCCTCCTGTCCCGTCAGCCTTATCGCTCCACTTCCCCTCCTCCAAGTCCTCCATCCCCCCCCCCCCCCCTCTCCTCCCCCCCCTCCTCCTCTTCAGTTCCAGGGGAGGGAAACACTCAGGAAGTGACAGGGGCGAAGACGACGATGTCATGGCCGCCCTTCCTCCTCCTTCATCTCTTCATCCTACCCTTTAAGAGCCGAGCCTAAACTCTGACCCCGAAACCTTTTCCTTCAAGCGATCATCACGTGCCTGCTCTGACAGGGCAGGTGGAACCAATTAGAGTCGAGCCTTGACAATAGAGGCAGCAGACTAGACATCCACGCAAGGAACCAGCTGTCCATCTTAACATCAACCCCCACCCCCCCACCCCCAATCAGCTGTGCTAGTCCTTGACCACCTCCCCTCTCCCCCCCGTCATTATCCTCCTCTTGAGGACATCCAGCCGGCCGCTGGCCAGCGCCCCCCTCAGGGCGGTGAAGAAGGCGCAGTAGTGGGCCGTGTTGTGGAGCATGAGCAGGACTCCGGCCAGCATCTCATTGGTCACCAGGAGGTGATGCAGGTATGCCCTCTGGTGGTTCCGGCAGCAGTAGCAGCCACACCCCTCCACCAGGGGCCTGAAGTCCTCCCTAAACCTGCAGGTCACAGGGGGCAAAGGTCAGGGGTCAGATACGTGCACTGGACAAGCTCTACCTCCGAGAACAGAAGATATGACGAGGGAGATCGGACCAGACCAGCTGGTATGAATCGTCAGGTGATGGAGAGAGAAACCAACCTCTTGTCTTTCAGGTTGATCTCAAAGCGGGTCATCTGGGTCTGGTCCTCTCCAGTAACGTCTCCTTGGTTGTCCACGGTCTCTCCAGCTGAGCTTCCCTCACTCTGCTGCAGCACTGCCCAAACACATGCCAATCAAACTGCTGTCCAACTCCGCAGGAAAGGGGGGGGGGGGGGGGTGAAAATCCAATCTCTTCCCCCCCCCCCCGCCGTTCCCTCAACCAAACCTCTCGCCTCGTATTCCAAATCCATACAACCAAAACCAATTGGGCTCCATTATGTCTTAATTTCACGCTGCTATCCCTTCTGGAAAGAGGCCGATTGGACTTGATTCCATCATCTCTTTCTCTCTCTCTCACACGTCAACAAACAAACAACAGCAAAGAAATCCCCACTGTGCACAAACAGTATAAGCTGCCAGTTCAGTCAGCTTCATTAAAGAGTTAGCAGATACTTCTATCCACAGACAGGCTACGGTCACCAGAAGGGCAAGATGAGCGATACAGGCAGGGAGGGAGAGAGAGGGAGAGAGGGGGGGAGACGTATCAAGGGAGAGAAGAGGGAGGGAGAGGGAGGGAGGGAGAGGGAGGGAGACGTATCAAGGGAGAGAAGAAGGAGGGAGGGAGGGGGAGAGATGGAGGGAGGGAGACGTATCAAGGGAGAGAAGAGGGTGGGGAAGTGGGGGGAAGGTATGCGAAATGAAGAAGCGGGGTGAAACCAGGAGGAGCTGAGAGGAAAACCCAAACAGATGGAGTGAATGGACGAGGAATTGAACTTCAAAAGGCAAGAGAGTTTAAAGATACATGAAGAAAGAAGGGGGGGGGGGGTGTTGACCAAACAAGATAGTCCAGCGAGAGAAACAGAGAGCAGGGAGGACGGGGTGGGAGGGGGGGGGAAGGGGGGGTAACGAGAGCGGGGAGAAGAAAGGCGAGCTGAGAGAAAGGCCAGATGTGAGATAAAATGGGCTTTTGTGGGAATGAGAGACGGAGATTAAAATGAGGTGGATCCACCCCCTCTCAGGGTAGACGGGAGGAGGGGGACTCCATCGGGGGAGAGGAGGGAGGCAGATTGGGGTGACACTGACACCACGTCCCCGCGGCCCACTCTAATTGGCTGAGGAGGGATTTGGAGTCTTTTTTCAGCTTGATTTGCCGACATCAGCCCTGCACTCACCTCTTGCGAACTCCATTACATTCCTTGGGAAGAATCGATTAGTTCTGTCTGACACTAAACCCACACTTGATATGGAGCTTTGCATTTCTGTCACATTAGTCTGCAGCACGTTTTCTCCACCATAGCTGTGTCTACTAGATTAAAACATACTCTCTCATCCTGTGTCAGATAGCATGACCGGACAGATTTAATTGAAATTGTCACTGAAAGTCATTAAGTCTTGGTATCTCTGCTTACTTCCCCCATCTGACCAAGGGCTAGAGAAATCCGTTCCAGCTATAACGACAACGACGAGAACACAATACACACACAAACACACTTTGCGCTCTGCCTACGAGGTGGAACGCAGATACCACCTTAAAACGGGTGTTCATTAATTCACGGTGCCTCGCAGAAGCGACTGCTCGTGGAGAGATCTGGATCAATAGAGGAGAGATATCTCACGCAGACTGTGGGTCAGACTCCACCGGGGTGGAAATCCCTCCTCAAGCCTCGCTAACAAAATAAACATCTCCACTGTGGTGATTATCGGGTCTTCTTCAACGTAAACACAATGAGAATGCTTGTCTTTGATCAGGGGCCCCCTCACGGAGCCCCCCTCACGGAGCCCCCCTCACGGAGCCCCCCTCACGGAGCCCCCCTCACGGAGCCCCCCTCACGGAGCCCCCCTCACGGAGCCCCTCTCATGTACGCGCGGTAACGTAATCCTATTCATCTTCAAAAACATTCATTCCGTCAGTACAATGAAACTCATTCCATGTGACTGTCAATCCCCCCACAATCCTCATGTTTAGGTTCATGACTCCTGCCATATTCACGCTCATCGAGATTCTGCTCCGTGCTCTTGTGAAGTTCCGGGGAATGAGCAGTGTGGAGGTACACCGTCTAAATCCCCCTTCCCCTCATAAGAGTGAGTCCAGCTGTTCACATATTGCTTTTTCGACTATCTGATGAGAGTCTTGGCAGCGCACCTTAGTGACGGAACATTCTCATGACAACAGAAGACAGTTTTGCTTTTTCAATTTGACCCTCGAATCAGACCTGGAGATCTGAGACAGATGATCTCCTGTCTGGATTGTGTGTCTGATAATAAAGGCTAGACTGGAGGACCAGCAGCTGCTGAGGCCCAGGAAACAGGCAGCCGGGGGGGCAGGGGGTCAGCAAACAGTCAGAAAGGGATCAGGAGTCAGCAAACAGGGTTTAGGGTGAACTAGAAACAGGCAGAAAGGGGTCAAGGTGTCATTAAACAGGCAGAAAGGGGTCAAGGTGTCATTAAACAGGCAGAAAGGGGTCAAGGTGTCATTAAACAGGTAGAAAGGGGTCAAGGTGTCATTAAACAGGCAGAAAGGGGTCAAGGTGTCATTAAACAGGCAGAAAGGGGTCAAGGTGTCATTAAACAGGCAGAAAGGGGTCAAGGTGTCATTAAACAGGCAGAAAGGGGTCAGCACCAGGTGAAAGTACGACAGGGTGGGATTCAGATAGCTCAACGGGTTCAGGCATTGGCCTCATGAGCGGAAGGTTGTGAGTTGGGCCATGTGATGTTGTGTCCTTGGGCAAGGCACTTCACCCCACTTACCTCAGGGAGAATGTCCCTGTACTTACAGTAAGTCGCTTTGGATAAAAAGCGAAATAGCTATTTATTTATTGAATATGAATGGCAGCCCACCTGCAGGGGGCGCTGTACCTGCTAGCTCAGGGTCCGGGCTGATGTCGAAGCTGAAGCACAGGGCACAGCCTCGCTCGGTCACCTGGAAGGGGAAGAAGCTCTCGAACAGATCCACACCAGCCTCCACGCAGGCCAGCACCTCGTCAGGGCGGCCCACGCCCTGCAGCAGCCTGGCACACACACACACACACCACACACACACCACGCACACACACACACAGAAACCAAGTCAATGAGTGTGTAAAGAAAACATTACAGACAAACCTACACTACAAAAACAAACACACACACACACCCCCACAGGAGATATAGGGACACAAATAAGGTCATTCTAGCCCTTTCCAGCAGCTGCTAGTGCATGTTAGTGTGGACTGCTGCTCTCTGGCTCTCAGCTTCCAGCTCCCTGCTATAATGACTCCACGCAGGACCGAGTCCAGCACATTGACCCTGAGGGCGCTGCAGCCCCTGATCCCCTACAGGCCACATGGAGCTCCTGGGCACAGCTAACCCCAATTAGACCCACAGAAGTGCTCCTGGGCTGATGAATATACAATCCCAATCCACTTTCCATATCGGACCCACCGACACCTCCATCTACTCTCCAGGGCAGGGGGGCAGGCAAGCAGGGGAGCTGGGGGGCTGAGGCTGGGGAGCTGGGAGGCTGGAGAGCTGGGGGGCTGGGGGACAGTCACCCAGACATGGGGCCCTGAAAAGAGGACAAGCTGACCAGACTGAGAGGGAAGTTGGCTCAGTCTCTCCCAGATTCCCACTGTGGCATGAAAGCAGGTTGCTATGGCTCCCAGGAGGGAAGGAGGAGGTTGCCATGGTTTCACAGGGGATCCAAGAGAGCATAATAAGCGGAGAGTGATTGGGAGAACAGACGCGAGGTACGGAGGGATGAAGGGAGGAGGAGGAGGGGGGGGGTGTGTCTCCTCCTGCTACAAGGGGAAGATAATCTAACTGAAGGTTTAAGAATTGGCCTGGAGAGGAGAAGAAGTATTTGGTGGCTGGGAGGGAGGGGGGAAGGAGGGGGGAGGGAGGGTCAGGGGTATGTCTGTATTTCATCAAGCAATTACTGTCTGAAGAGGCAATTAGAAGGCGAGGACACCTGCAGGAGAGAGCTGGTGATTATGATGAATATGATGACTAGCAGGAAGCTCTTCAGATCAGGTGTCAGCCCAAGATGATTTAGGTAAACACGCCTGGCGCAGGATTAAATAATGACTGAGAGAGGCAGGTCACACTTTCCATTTCGCACCAATAACTTACAGAGACGTTGCTAGCATCTCTTCTTTATGGGAACTGTCATATTTATTAATTTAAGATTTTCAAAGAATGTCTCTCACCCCCCCCCCCCCCCCACCCCCACCCCCCCTCCCCAAAAAGCAGCACCACCTGGAACCCCCTTCAGAGGTGTACAGAACTCGGACACACCTGGGCTTGTCGTCAGGCAGCTCCTTGGTTACCGCGGCGATGAGCTGGCTCCTCAGGCTCTGTTCCATGGAGCCGGTCTGAAGCCCGTCCAGACAGAACCCTCCCACCGGCCTCTTGGCCGTCTCCCTGGCAGAGCGCACCCTCTCCTCCAGGGCCTCGCCCCCCTCCACCACCCCGAACACCTCCACGCCCTGCAGCTCCTGCAGACACCAGGGGGCACAGGTGAGCGGATGACGCGCGTGAGTGTGCCGACCGGCGTGAGAGGCAGCGAGCAGCACCTGCGTCTTGTGGTGCAGGAGAAGACACTCGTCCAGGTGGGCCAGGGTGCGGTCCACTGACTTGCGGACCCTCTTGCGGGAGGTGTCGCTGGGCCAAGTCTCTCCATCTGCCATGCTCTGGTACCAGTCCGGCTGGATGGCCTTCTGGAGCGCCATGAACTTGGCCACCGTGAGCTCGATACGCCCACCGCTGCCCCACACTGACACAGTCTGCAACACAACACACACAGGCAGCATTGTGACATGTCACAGCCCTGTGGACAGGCAGGACACACCTGATTCAGACACACACATGCATGTTGTGGGTTGTGATGCACGGGCAGAATGGTGACCTTGTTGGTGATGTGACCTAGGGGGCTGGGAGCAGCAGGGTCATGAAGGGAGCAGTACAAAACTGTGTCGTGAAGACCTGCAGAGAGAACAGCCACATCCAGTCACTGAAACATACAGCACAGGACACAGCACAGCATTAAACTAACACAGCGGTAAAGTAGCACAGCAGTAAACTAACACAGCATTAAAGTAGCACAGCAGTAAAGTAGCACAGCAGTAAAGTAGCACAGCAGTAAACTAACACAGCAGTAAAGTAGCACAGCATTAAACTACCACAGTAGTAAACTAGCACAGCATTAAACTCTGACAGCAGAAGACACCAGCGTCAGATCGTTTATTATGTTCAGTCCAGTGTGAACCTGAGACAGGAAGGAAATCAGGTGTGGTCTTATCAGTGAGCCCAGCTGTGGGAGAGAATTGAAGGGGAGGGGAGGGTGGGGGGGGAGGCAGGGAACTACTGCCCAAACGCACAACAACACGCACTAGAAGCACACAGTCACTGTTAATGATCCCATCACAAAGCTCATAGGCCCCTCAAGACACAATGCAATAGTTATTGTATGAACAACAAGTGCTAAGACTTTCATTATCCTTTTCATTTCAACTTGCCAAAGGCAAGCTCGATGCTATAGCCAACTACACGCCATCCAAAATGTTTTTTAACCCTTGGTGATGTCACATGAAACTCCCCCTGTTCTAAGGCTTCATCTTCATCCCTAAAATGAAGCAGGTTCATTAAATGTTATTATAAATATATATATAAATATGCAGCCATGCTGCACATGAATCAGAAAGATTTCGTTTTGTCTGAGTTACATCGAACACATACAACCTAAATGTCTTATTGTGTGTGTGTGCATCAAACACAGTGACAGGTCATTATGACCCTCGGAGAGAACACAAACGTATCTGACATTTCATTCCCACAAAACAGATATGGGACAGACACAGCAGGGTTTAAAAGGACGAGTCGATTTAGTGTTTCATGTCATGAATAATGATATTTCTATTGAAATATTCCATGTAACAGTATTATATGCAGTGGATATGTAGGTAAAGAGGGCTTCAATACTGCCTACCTGCAAACTTCCTGAATCCCTGCTTAAACTCCTCCAACACTTCCTGATGCTCTGCTCTGGAACAGAAAACAAATAGAACATGTAGAAGATGCTGTTACCATGGTTACTGTGATGACTGGGGTGAAGGTGAGCGAGTGTGCGAGGGGGGTCTGTGTCTCACAGCGTGGACAGGGTGACCTGGGTGAGGGGGGGCAGACTGCTGAGGGTGTGCAGGGTGTCCTGGGTCAGATGAGGGACTGTGCCACAGCGTGTGTACAGCATACATCCAGGGAGCTCCAGACTCTGCTGTCCAGCCCTGCCCAGCCCTGTCACGACCCCCAGCCGACACCCCTGCACCACGCGGGACAGCTCGAGCTTCATCCTGCCTGCAGATCACGCGGATGGATCTTCCTTTAGAAGTCCTTTAGGATGATGCAAACATAGGAAATGTTTAGAGGTTGATTTTAAATGAACACTTATTTTACAGCATGCATTGCGGGTCTAGTTCAACTACTATTGCTAAAGGCTGAATAGAGCGGGACTGTGATATGTCAGTGTCGGTTGTTGACATAAAACTAGAAGGAATTAAATCCTCCAGCAGATCTGAGGCGTGATTGATTGACAGCAGCGAAATAAGGAAGGATGAGCAGCGATGTGAAGAGTCTAGCTGGCTGGCTAGTCTGCTGTAAATGATGCACTGGAATACATAGCAATCTAACGGAGCTGGACCCTGCATTACGATACTAGAAAGTAAATAAAGTAACGTACTGCGCGAAAAAAATGAGATATATTCCAAACTCTGTCTGCATAAAGTCACTCACCAGTGTGCAGCGATATCAGCACGTGAGAGTTAGAGGGCGCGGAAATATTACGTCATTATATTATTATATATATTATGTTGGGTTTCACAACAAGATGCTAAAACCCTAAAGAAATTACTCATGTCAACATATCTTTATTAGTACACACTAGAGTGGGTAGAAATATTGTGTGAAGCAGCGAACAAAACAAGTTTATAAGCGAAAAAAAGTAGTTTAGACTAGGGACAAGAGGTTCCACGTTACCATAGTTACCAAAGAGACGCTTCTCAGCTACATAGGAAATGTAGTCCTGGAAGGTCGGTCAGAAGCGCCCATGGATGTAGGAAGCGCCAAGTAGTAATGATAAGGACTACAATACCCAGCAGCACGTATTCTGTTACCTGTGGTGGACAAACTGCTGCCAAGTGCAAAAGTTTGGTGCGATAAGCAACAAATATAGTTTTACAACTTGCTTGATAATAATTTTTCTTTTTTTGTGTGCAAATGGTTCTTCTTCACAGGGGCTATATTACGTTGTTCATAGTGAGGTTACTTTTTAACTGAAATGAGTTTATTTCGTTTTTTTCCATCCTTCCGATTTAGCCACTACGCTAAGCTACTGAAATGACTCATCCAAGTTCTAATTCAGATATTTTTCGCTGGAAAAGATTCACCAAAAATAAGAAACCAGCAGAAAAGGTACATTTCATAGTTATTATTTCTTTTAATTCATTTCAATTACACTAAAATCTGATTGAATTATGACTGAAACATGATTCAGAATTTTTGAATCGTTAGTTTCTGAAACACCTTAATGGTTAAAGATAAGTCAGCACTTGACCTTGGCTGACCTTTCATTCATAAAAAGCAGCATTTTATTTTATAGGTTCACTGTGTTGGTTTATGTGTCTGCTGTCTATCTTCTGTTTTCAGACATTTCCTTTCTGGATGAAATCTATCAGTAGAGATAAACAATAATAAAACTGCTGTCTTGGTTGACTGATGAAGTGAATGGATTTACTATCCCACTAGAGACATGCTTAGAAATGCCTTACAGACTAATATAATGGTATCAGCCATCTGTACAGTCAGACAGGGCTATTTGAATCTCTGTAAATCGGGCATATTTTGATGTCTTAGAAATGATTCGTGAATAATATGCTGACTTTTAAGAACTGGCCAAGCTTTCTTCAGGAAAGGCTTATCTGCAGACATCAGGCACAGTCTGGGTGCGTTTTTAGAATAAAAGCTACCTACTGACAGCTGATTTTCTGCATTGGTTTTTTATTTATTTAGTCATGATTTTCCTCAATGGTTTGATAACAGAGGTTACGAAATACTACAGATTCTTTTTCTAGACCATCTTTTTCTCCTGCTTTTCATACCTTTTCACAGTTTGCTTATTCTACACAGGTGCAGTTGAGTAATGGTGATATAAACCATTGGATGAAGGTAAGAACTCATATTTAGACAGTTTGTTTGGGTATTTTCATTCGAATGCGAGTGTATGTGCAAGAGCGACAGATTATCCCCCAACAAGAGGATGATTTGTAGGCATTCATAAACATCTAGTTGTGAAAACCTTTGTGTTTCGTTAGAGAGTGGAGCTGGCCTCAGAATTAGCAGTGTCAGAGGTTTTCTCCTTGAAGAAAGCAGCGCCCTCAGGACTAACCAGCCATGCGATGCCATTAGCCAGCACAGAACAGCTGCAGGATCACGATGAAGCCTATGCCGAAGGTAGGTCACGACGCCGGAACTTTCCACACAGAGCAGAGGACTGAAAGAAAGCAATGCTCAGCAGTTAAAAGGTACAAGGACTTCACCGGTGTGAACATGTGGCCTCTGTAGCCCAGGCGCTGCTGAGTGACTGGATGAACAGGAAGCTGTGTCTGGAGATGGAGGGGGAGGATGATCATCTCTGTCCTGGAGAGAGGAGCAGTCCTCCAGCAGCTGTGCTCCTCGCTCGACCAACTCATTTGGACTACAGTAATTTTGACGGTATAATGACCTGCTGAGTTAAATCAGTTGAGTCAGACAGGCTGGGGGGGAAAAAAACTCGATTAATAATAGGATGATGTAAAAAGTGAATTATGTCAACTCCAGTGATTTTTTATCTTTTACCTGGAGTTCGTTGTGTTTCTCATCCTTCCTCATTAATGAACTTACACTTGCACAGATTTATACTCCCATCTGACCGAGGAGGAGGAGAGCTGTGCAGTCAACAGCTTCCTTCAAGACCTCATGGAGAGGGAAGTGTTGGATTCTGGGACAGTGGAGGACCTGTCGCTGGACTCAGAGCGAGAGAAGAGGAGACCCAGAGACCCGTCCATCACCATGGAGGCTCGCCACAGACAGGTGCCTGTCTAGGGTGCGATGACACAGATGGGGGGGATCTAACATCTCCAGATTCTTGAGGCGCTACACATGCTTCACAGGCCAAACTGAAATCCGAGGCGATTGGTGCTGATTAAAGCAATTAGCCCAGTCGCATTCATCCACAATCTATTTCCAGACTTAATGACATGCCGGGGTTCCTCGACATGCTGTTGCAGGTGCGTGAGAACCGAGCTCAGAGAGACGCGCTGAGGGAGAGGCAGAGGAGGGAGAAGGAGATGAAGAGGGAGGCCAGAGAGGAGGCTCTGAGGAGGGAGAAGGAGGAGGAGCGCAGGAGGAGGCAGGAGGCGCGGCGGCAGGAGGAGCTGGTGGAGCAGGAGATGGTGCGACTCCGTCGGCAGATGGAGGAGAGGAGGAGCCAGGAACAGCTGGCCAGACAGAGGTAGTGTTCAGGGGGCTCAGGCTCCCCTTCTGAACAGAGGAGGGGAAACACAGGAGCACATTTCATTTTCAAATTGGAAACCGGCTCCTGGTCGTTTAGAAGGCAATTGTGAATTTCTAGTCCGTGAAGGTTGTGCAGGCGTGACTGTGTTAGCTGTGTCCCACAGGGAAAAGGAGAGGGAGAGACGAGACAGAAAGAGGCCAGACTTCACACTCCTGCCTCAGCCTCAGTCAAGCTCTGCTCACCTAGCAGCCCCACAGCAGCAGAACACACAGAGCCAGCATGGACAACAGCAGGCACAGGCCAGGGTCCACATACTAAACCTGAAGGTGTGTATGTCACGTGTGTACTATGTCACGTGTGTACTATGTCACGTGTGTACTATGTGACGTGTGTACTATGTGACGTGTGTACTATGTGACGTGTGTCCTATGTCACGTGTGTCCTATGTGGGCTAGTGTTTGCAGAAGCACTTCTCTGGGTGGTACTCTGTTCTCCTGGAGAGGAGGGGCCGGATGGGGAAGGCTGCGGCGCTCTGTGATTGGAGGAGACAGCTGAGGACATGGCGCGCCTGGCGGGCGCTGGTGTGGGCGGGGCGGGAACAGCGGGAAGCGGAGAAAACACAGGAAGAGCTACGAATTGAAAACAGGTGAGGATCATATCCAGCTCATCTCATAGACTCACCTCACTGAAAGCTGCTTTAGGCAGGACTGGGTTCTTCCTCCCAAAAGGCGCTGGTTATTCTACCCACAGGCTTCGCTTAGCTGCCAGATCAGGAGCCAGCTAGTTAGGTTCAAGTGACCACTCAAGGTCAAACTGACAAATTTAATGTAACTCCACTAGAAACTGCCAGGTGGCAACAGAGAGTGACCGCAGGCGGTTGCTAAGACGATGCCTGGATGATTGGCGGTTGTGGTGCCGGGGGGAAGGAGAACGCCGGGAGCTCCTGGCCCAGCAGGAGGAAACTCGACGCAAGATGGCCGCCTTGATCAGCGCCGCGGCAACGGGGAAACTCGCCATGGTTCCTGCAGCCTGTGAGCCAATCACAGTGAGGCCTGAGCCGTCTGTGCAAACTGAGACCTCCAGAGAGGTGAGTGACACTCCATATTATTCTGAAAACACAAAAAGGATATTTCTGGAACCTTTATTTATGCAGGATATCCCATTACGTGAAGATCCTATCCTGAAAAGGTGCCGTCTGTGAAGATCTGAAAACATACATAAACAATGATGCACTTCTGCCTGCAGCCGCTCCATTACATCTGCTGGATATTAACCCAGTCATACGCATCACAGAACCTAAAGGTTGCACCACTCCCAGACCATGAATGAAACATTATCATTCTAACCGGGTTAAAAAATATATCAATATTTTGTTTTCATTTGGTGTTGGTACATAGTGTGGTGGTGTCTGAACTGAATAAACAAATGTTGGATCACCCAGTTCCTTGGTTTCCACGAGGGAACTTGTACTTCCCTCCAAGTTTGTCGGCCGCACAAGGAAACTTTCCCCGATGAAATATTCAGAACCTTGCGAGTCTTACTTTCTCATCAGAGAGAATGAGAGAGAGAGGGGAGAGAGAAAAGGTTTGAAACAGAGAAGAGTAGCGGAGCAGAAACATACGGACAGTGGAATAGTAGCGCTGATTGATTTGGAGACGCTAGTTTGGAGGCTGCTGTACAGAGGTGATGTGAGGATCAGGTGCTGTGTGATGGACCAGGCCCTGGGCAGCGCTTCATAAGGCCCCCAGTGGGGTCAGTCTGGGGCCTGTTAGATGCTAACATCCCAGCATGCCTCTCCTCCACCTGTGTTCATAGAAATGTCAACAGGGGTCGCCAACCGTAGACCCCGCCCCTTCTCCTGGTCGTCAGGGTGACCCCCCCGCCCCCACCCAAGCCTGGCAGGTGACGCGTCGCCACGCGGAGCTGAGGCCCGAGGAGCTCCGCCCATTGCAGCAGGGGGGGAAGGAGGAGGGCGTGGCCAACGCCCCCCGAAGCCGCAGCGCTGAACTGCGAGGCGGCAGGTTCGGCCATCGCCACGCCAACCAGCAGCGCACCATCCAGGAGCAGAGGAGGAGGCTGCGGGAGCAGCAGGAGCAGATCGCCAGGCTGCAGGAGGAGAAGTGCATGCTGGGACTGCAGCAGGAGGTCCAGAGAGCCGCGCTGACCTCTGACCCCTCGCCCTCTGACCCCGGGGTGCCAAGGTAACGTCCCTGCAGCAGAGCCTCACTGCTGCAGTGTGTGAGTGTGAGTCTGTGCTCTCTGATCAGGACTGCTGGCTGCTTATCACCTATCATTTCAAAAGACTGCAGGTGGATCCTGAGATCTAATTGGCTCTTATTGTATTTAACTAGCCCACAGTTTATTGGGATTCATTGTGAAGACTTCAGCCTCTGGATGTTATGACCGTATCCATCTTCAGGGGTGAGAGGAGGGTTACCAAAAGGACTTTCCGTGGCGTACCTCGACCCTGATCAGCTTACCCTTGTTATAACTTATTCCTTTGAAGACACAAAAGGCTATAAATGTAATTATAAATGGAAATCACGTTGATGGGAGACTGATGTGAAGCATGGGCCTTGTCACAGAAATACACCAGGGAGAAGTTAGATGAATACAATAAAGCATGGCGTCCTGATATGAATGCAGCTCATAGCGTCCTAATTTGAAATTTACTGGGATAATAACGTACCACACTGTACCATGCATTTAAATAAACCCCTACAATATAACCCACTGAACGCCTCACTAATTAAAAGTGATGTATTGATTTGGAATGAGGTGTGTTCCACTGGAGACGGCTTTCAGTCTTACTGCCTGTGGCATCAGTAGAGAACCTTGAAGGAAAGGTGAATCTTTAGAGATTGAATATTTCATGATGTGTTCCTGCTTTCAGGGTGAATGCTGGTTCTCTGTGTTCCAGATCTCGCGGCGTCTCTAGGGACCGTGCTGGACTGCGCTCTGCCCACAAGGAAGCACCTTCCCCTGCCCTTCATCCCAGCCCGCGTCCCTCTGTCACAGGTCGGCCGTCACATCTTCCTCTCCTCGATAAGAGATGAACCACTCACACACACACACACACAAGCTGTTCCAATTGGCTGGGCGCAAAATGTCCAGTCAGGGTTTTTATAAAAAATTATCATAATGGGAAGTAAATAAAGTAAGTCCATAAGAAAAGTAAATACTAATTTCATGGTGGTGAGTCTGATGTATGGCTGCAGCTCTCACAGTGCAATAAAACAAGATTTAAACTTTTACTCTTTGCCAAAATGCTTTTGGCTTCAATTTTAACTGTGGTAGCAATAGGAAGGACAGACGTGCTCCCTCTATCTCGCTCCCGCTCTCTCTCTCTCTGTCTCCCTCTCTCTCTTGCTGTCTCTATCCCCCCTCTCTCTTTCACACACACACACACACGAGTATTCTCTCTTCTTTCGTAGAGCCTCAGCCTCAGAGGAACACACACACACACATAATGTATTCACCCAGATGTCTGGTCTACATCACCCTCGCTCTCTCTCTATCTCTCTCTCTCTCTCTATCTCTCTCTCTCTGTCTTTGTGTGTCTCTGTCTGTCTCTGTGTGTATGTCTCTCTCTCTCTGTCTTTGTGTGTCTCTGTCTCTGTGTGTATGTCTCTCTCTCTCTGTCTTTGTGTGTCTCTCTCTGTCTGTCTCTGTGTCTCTCTCTCTCTATCTCTCTGTGTGTCTCTGTGTCTCTCTCTATCTCTCTGTGTGTCTCTGTGTCTCTCTCTCTATCTCTGTGTGTCTCTGTGTCTCTCTCTATCTCTCTGTGTGTCTCTGTGTCTCTCTCTATCTCTGTGTGTCTCTGTGTCTCTCTCTCTATCTCTGTGTGTCTCTGTGTCTCTCTCTCTATCTCTGTGTGTCTCTGTGTGTGTCTCTCTCTCTCTATCTCTGTGTGTCTCTGTGTCTCTCTCTCTATCTCTGTGTGTCTCTGTGTCTCTCTCTCTCTGTCTCTCTCTCCACACAGCGATGGAAGAGCGGGCTCGTCTCCGTGCTGAACGCAGGAGGGAGGTGGAGGAGATGAAGAGGAAACGGGAGGAAGAGAGACTGGTGAGAGGTGGAGGAGTGAGACGATAGGACAGAAGGAAGAAGAGCTCAGTGGGTCTAGAGGAAGCCAGACAGGCCTTAGGAGGATCTGTCAGGAGCTGGGCTGTCTGGGGGTTATGAGAGTGACAATGAACTGGTGCCTGGAGTGTGTTAATACAGCTGGAGTGTGTTAACACAGCTGGAGTGTGTTAATACAGCTGGAGTGTGTTAATACAGCTGGAGTGTGTTAATACAGCTGGAGTGTGTTAACACAGCTGGAGTGTGTTAACACAGCTGGAGTGTGTTAATACAGCTGGAGTGTGTTAACACAGCTGGAGTGTGTTAACACAGCTGGAGTGTGTTAATACAGCTGGAGTGTGTTAACACAGCTGGAGTGTGTTAACACAGCTGGAGTGTGTTAATACAGCTGGAGTGTGTTAATACAGCTGGAGTGTGTTAACACAGCTGGAGTGTGTTAATACAGCTGGAGTGTATTAATACACCAGCTGTTCACCACTGCCTGTCTGGACATGTCACAGTTGTGTGTTATACAGCTGTGTGTTATACAGCTGTGTGTTATACAGCTGTGTGTTATACAGTTGTGTGTTATACAGCTGTGTGTTATACAGCTGTGTGTTATACAGTTGTGTGTTATACAGTTGTGTGTTATACAGTTGTGTGTTATACAGTTGTGTGTTATACAGCTGTGTGTTATACAGCTGTGTGTTATACAGTTGTGTGTTATACAGCTGTGTGTTATACAGTTGTGTGTTATACAGCTGTGTGTTATACAGCTGTGTGTTATACAGTTGTGTGTTATACAGTTGTGTGTTATACAGTTGTGTGTTATACAGCTGTGTGTTATACAGCTGTGTGTTATACAGCTGTGTGTTATACAGCTGTGTGTTATACAGCTGTGTGTTATACAGCTGTGTGTTATACAGCTGTGTGTTATACAGTTGTGTGTTATACAGTTGTGTGTTATACAGCTGTGTGTTATACAGCTGTGTGTTATACAGCTGTGTGTTATACAGCTGTGTGTTATACAGTTGTGTGTTATACAGCTGTGTGTTATACAGCTGTGTGTTATACAGCTGTGTGTTATACAGTTGTGTGTTATACAGTTGTGTGTTATACAGTTGTGTGTTATACAGCTGTGTGTTATACAGCTGTGTGTTATACAGTTGTGTGTTATACAGCTGTGTGTTACATAGTTGTGTGAAAGGATGAAATGTCTCGTCCAGGCCCAGATGAAGGCAGCTCAGGAGGAGAGACAGAAGGAGGAGGAGGAGGAGAGACAGCGCGCCCTGGAGAGGAGGAGAGAGGAGAGGAGGCATGAGAGAGAGGTGACCAACCTTTCCATATTTCATCAGCGCTCACAGCCTCAGCTGAGCTCACAGTCAACATCCCTGTCTGTGCCTGACAACTCTTTGTGAGAAAGTATGTGTGCCTTTCTCGTATGTGTGTGTTTTTGTGTGTGTGTGTGTGTGTGTGTGTGTGTGGCGCGTGTTGACAGAAAGAACAGCAGAAACAGAGGCGTTTGGAGACGGAACGTCAACTTCAAGTAGTGGCCCAGCAACACTACCACCGAACCTTGTTACTACGGCGAGGCCTGGTGCCATGGAAACGACTTGTTAGCCTGAGCCGTGACAAAGGCCAAGTACTGAGACACACACACACACACACACACACACAAACTGAACGGGGTTCAGCACAACAATGTTACATTCATGACTCAGACAAAACACGTAACCGTGCAGACGCAGAGCGCTGGAGAGCAGCAGGTCAGAGCTGTAATGATGTTTACAGACAAGCTGCTTCCAACACCTGCTTGACCACCTGTCTGACAGCTGAAGGAATGAGGACAAAATGATGGGAAATGAAAGGGGAGTGTTAGGAGAAGGGGAGGGAGGGGGGGAGGGAGGGAGGGAGGGAGAGAGGGGGGAGGGAGGGGGGGGGGGAGGGAGGGAGGGGGGGGGAGGGAAGGAGGGAGGGGGGGGGGGAGAGAGGGAGGGAGGGGGGAGGGGGGAGGGAGGGAAGGAGGGAAGGAGGGAGGGGGGGGAGGGGGGGAGGGAGGGAGGGAGGGGGGAGGGAGGGGGGAGGGGGGGAGGGGGGGGAGGAGGGAAGGAGGGAGGGAGGGAGGTGGGGGAGGGAGGGGGGGAGGGGGGGAGGGAGGGGGGGAGGCTGGGTGGGTATAAGGAGCTGGAGGAGAGAAATTATTGGACAGATTAATTGAGGCCAAGGATTTCAAGATGGTGAAACTGCTCTGCGATATTTCTCAGCGCTGCAACCTTGAGAACTCATTGTTGCCTAAATGTCATTTTCTATTTCAGCAACTTTATTAATTGTTTTTCTTTTGTAATTTTTTCAACCGCTAATGGTTCTAGTAGTTGTTAACTATTTAACTGCCTTGAACAAACACTGTACCCCATTTGGATAACAACATGTTGATTTGTGCATGAAGCTACAGTCTTGTGTTTCTCATCCTTTCCAGCTGGCAGGGAGCCATCACAGGCATGCTGTCCTGAGACAGTGCATCTTGTCCTGGCAGCAGGTAGCAGGCGAGTCCCAGGCTCAGAAACAGGCCTCCGCTGACCAACTACATCAGCACATTTTACTACGCAGGAGCCTGTGCAGCTGGAAGAGAGTACGACCCACACACACACACCTGTCTGTTTAACACACTAACACACACACACCTGTCTGTTTAACACACTAACACACACACCTGTCTGTTTAACACACTAACACACACCTGTCTGTTTAACACACAAACACACACCTGTCTAACACACACCTGTTTACCACACACACACATACCTTTCTGTTTAATACACAAACACACACACACACATAACTGTCTATTTAACACATAAAACACAGACCATGTCTGTATGTGTGTGTGCAGCTTAAGGACCAAAGTGAGATTCTGGCGGGTCGGGCAGAGCGCTTCCAGCGGACACACACTCTGAGGAGGGTTCTGATGCTGCTCCTGGACCATGTGACCCAGGAGAAGCTGAGGGGCTGGGAACTGCAGCAGCAGGCTGACCAGCACAGCCACCGGTCTGTAGTCCTGTCGTAATTCTGTCTGTAGTCCTGTCTGTAGTCCTGGTCTGTAGTCCTGTCTGTAGTCCTGGTCTGTACTCCTGTCTGTAGTCCTGGTCTGTAGTCCTGTCGTAATTCTGTCTGTAGTCCTGGTCTGTAGTCCTGTTGTAATTCTGTCTGTAGTCCTGTTTATAGTCCTGTCTGTAGTCCTGTCTGTAGTCCTGGTCTGCAGTCCTGTTTATAGTCCTGTCTGTAGTCCTGTCTGTAGTCCTGGTCTGCAGTCCTGGTCTGCAGTCCTGGTCTGTAGTCCTGTTTATAGTCCTGTCTGTAGTCCTGGTCTGCAGTCCTGGTCTGCAGTCCTGGTCTGCAGTCCTGGTCTCTAGTCCTGGTCTGTAGTCCTGTCTGTAGTCCTGTCTGTAGTCCTGGTCTGCAGTCCTGGTCTCTAGTCCTGGTCTGTAGTCCTGTCTGTAGTCCTGTCTGTAGTCATGGTCTGCAGTCCTGGTCTGTAGTCCTGTCTGTAGTCCTGGTCTGTAGTCCTGTCTGCAGTCCTGTCTGCAGTCCTGGTCTGTAGTCCTGTTCTGTAGTCCTGGTCTGCAGTCCTGGTCTGTAGTCCTGTCTGTAGTCCTGTCTGCAGTCCTGTCTGCAGTCCTGGTCTGCAGTCCTGGTCTGTAGTCCTGGTCTGTAGTCCTGGTCTGTAGTCCTGTCTGTAGTCCTGGTCTGTAGTCCTGTCTGTAGTCCTGTCTGTAGTCCTGGTCTGTAGTCCTGGTCTGTAGTCCTGTCTGTAGTCCTGGTCTGTAGTCCTGGTCTGTAGTCCTGGTCTGTAGTCCTGTCTGTAGTCCTGTCTGTAGTCCTGTCTGTAGTCCTGGTCTGCAGTCCTGGTCTGTAGTCCTGGTCTGTAGTCCTGGTCTGTAGTCCTGTCTGTAGTCCTGGTCTGTAGTCCTGTCTGCAGTCCTGGTCTGTAGTCCTGTTCTCTAGTCCTGGTCTGCAGTCCTGGTCTGTAGTCCTGGTCTGTAGTCCTGTCTGTAGTCCTGGTCTGTAGTCCTGTCTGCAGTCCTGGTCTGTAGTCCTGTTCTCTAGTCCTGGTCTGCAGTCCTGGTCTGTAGTCCTGGTCTGTAGTCCTGTAGTCCTGTCTGTAGTCCTGTCTGCAGTCCTGGTCTGCAGTCCTGGTCTGTAGTCCTGGTCTGTAGTCCTGGTCTGTAGTCCTGGTCTGTAGTCCTGTCTGTAGTCCTGGTCTGTAGTCCTGGTCTGCAGTCCTGGTCTGTAGTCCTGGTCTGTAGTCCTGGTCTGCAGTCCTGGTCTGTAGTCCTGGTCTGTAGTCCTGGTCTGCAGTCCTGGTCTGTAGTCAGGCTCTGATCAAAGGACACATGATCAGTATGAAGCCTCTCAGCTGAGTTCCTTGCTGATCAGCCACTCTGATCTCACCACGCATCATTTCCTCAGATCATTAGAAAACTATTTACTCTATTGACATGTTCTGCCTCAAAAATTGAGCATTTCTTTGACATTCCACAGAATGTTCGATTCCCATTATCTTGCCTTATGTGTGTGTGTGTGTGTGTGTGTGTCAGACGAGCGTTGCGGAGCTGTTTCCAGGCCTGGCGGAGGTTTCCACGGCAGCAGCGTGAGCAGCGACAGAAGGAGTTCCGGCGGGATGAGCTGAGACGCAGGGTGGCTGAGGTCCTCCCAGACTTCCCCTATGCCCCCCTGCAGGGGCCCTGGGAGCCCCCCGCCTGACAGGACACACAACCAACACACACACACTCTTACACTTACACATACATATACACACACTCACTAACCCACTCACTCACACTTACAGACACACACAAACCCAAACATATTTTTCCAGGACTGTAAATAAGTATAAAGTTTAGGAATGTAAAGCAGTCTTTCATCTAATTCTCAAAACGTTACATGTATTTGTCTGTATCTGTGTTTTAGATTTTGTTTTGTGGAACAATTTAATTCTAATTCAGTTTGACAACCTTAAGAGCCTAAAGCATAATAAACACTTTGTTTGTTTAGCCTGTCTGCTTTTGTTCTCTTGGTTTTTTTCACAGTTAATGCAGCCGCACGCTCCCAACACACAAATCAACCAAAACAAACCGCTTCAGCAGAGGTCAATCAATCAGTGAACACAACCACTCAACCGGTTTAGCTTTTTTCTTGAACACTTTTTGCAAACCTTCTGCTCATCTTTGCACTCGAGACACAACACTGGATATAAACCTTTCACATCTATGCCAAATCTGAAACTCAATCAATGCAATCAAAACCTAACAATCCTTTGTCA
Organism: Protosalanx chinensis; assembly: GCA_030340685.1. NCBI lineage: Eukaryota > Metazoa > Chordata > Actinopteri > Osmeriformes > Salangidae > Protosalanx > Protosalanx chinensis. Next base: position 11,394,089 of record CM059332.1, on the reverse strand, counting down.
AAATGTGAAACTACACTGGGGTACAGTATTAAGGATCTGTACAATGAGAGCGTTAAGGTGAACTGGGGTTCGACGGGATCACTGACGTCTTGTTTTCTGATTGGTTGTACAGTGGGGTTGTGTTTGTAAAGCAAAATGTACGTCAATCAGGCTTCAAATGAGACCCAGGAGGACCTGGTTGTGCACAAACCTAGCAAGGCACCGAGAACTCTGAGAGAAGGAACATGGTCATGAATGATGAAGAGCTGCTGTGGTGGAGGATGGAGAGATCCATGGAGAGATAGATGAAGGGTGCGGGGGAGAGGAGAGAAAGAGAGAAAAAGGTCAGCGAGACAGACAAAGATGGAGGTTGGAGATTGTAGGTGTCAGTCATTCCTGTAACGAGTGGCAGATCATTAAGGTCTGTCGTCTTGTGATTCAAGGTCACAGAGAGATGTGCTGGTTGTTTTTGACCTCAGCCAATAGTGTCCGGTGTTGTGTAGCTGTTCAGGCAGGCTGGCCAGCTGCAGGAGGGCGGACAGTCATTCCTGCTATGCTGCCATACTGCCATCCGGTGGTGGTGATCAGTACTGCAGTCGCAGCCAAGAAAAATCATTTCAGTTCTCCAGTGGCAGTTCTCTAGACCAAGTCCGTATGGCTGGGGTAGGGCGGGTACAGGCTGTGGGGGCCCATGGTTAGAAACTCCACCCAGTTGCTACGGAAACCCCGAGAGTAGACCCCGGTGTCCACGACGAGGCCCCAGAGGCGGCTGCGGGCCGTCTTGTTCCTGAGGGCCATGCGGGCCTCGCGCTCCGTCACGTTGTAGCTGACGTTCAGCAGCTGGAGCAGCAGCAGGTGCAGAAGACCTCCTGTCACCATGCTGCTGTACCAGGCACAGGTGAAGCACAGTGCAGAGCTGCCCCAAACACACACACATCAACATCATCAATATCAGCACACACAGATTAACATCAACATCATCACACACACACACACACACACACATTAACATCAACATCATCAATATCATCACACACACACAGATTAACATCAACATCATCAATATCATCACACACACACAGATGAACATCAACATCATCAATATCATCACACACACACACACACACACATTAACATCAATATCATCAATATCATCACACACACAAATAATCATCATCATACACACATTGTTTTCTTCATCTATTTCTTCATTTCATTATGGAATAGGACATTCGTGAATATCTGAAATCAGTCCACTGCTTTCTTGGGAGAGATGACAGAATAATTGAGTAACTGGAACACCCATCACAAGAGGACAAAGCTGATTGAATAAGCAGCATGATGCATAAGTACTGCTGGCAGGCTGTAATCACAATCTCTGGAAGACTCAATTACAATGGCAATCAGCTCACACTGACTACCATGACAATCTAGAGCCATCTGAAAATATCCCTGCTTTTAGCAACGCTGAAGACAACTGATCAGTTTACATAGTGCACATTCTCTAGAGACTCTTAAGAGGGAGGCTGGCGGTGTGCCAAGAGGTATTTAACTCACTATTGATCTACTGTAAACTGGCCTGTTTTCATGGGGGTAGGGATGTGTGTGTGTATGCATGTGTGTGTGTGTGTGTACCTGTATTGGTTGTAGACCCCAGGGCAGTAGAACAGGGCGATCAGGACGTTCTGTTTTGGACACACACTTTGCAGTACCAGGCTGACCCCGTACAGAGAGGTCAACAGGAAGAGGAGGAGCGTCAGCAGGAAGCTGCGATGATTGGCCTGTCCCACACAGTTGTTTATCCTGCCATCAGCATCAACCAACACGACACACACACACACATCAAAACACTGTACTGAGACCTTAGCGTACACACACACAGCATGTAATAATTGTAATGATTCATGGAAACAGTTACTGTTGGTATATTTTTTACGTACAGTTACTAACATTTGAACATAGTTAGAAATAGTTTTGATTCTAGAGCAGCAAGCCAGACTGTAGCAGTTGACATGACATGAAGTTCACACAGTCCAGCTTGCAGCTGTACTGCTGCCTGTAAACAGCAGGGGGCAGATGGTTCGAGTGTGACCCACCAGACACAGTGGTGATCCATCCTCAAGATGCAGAGTCCACAGATCCTGCAGTGGCCCGCCCTGGGAGGCTGGAGCATCTTACAGACGGAGCACCAGCCCCCCGGCCCCCCCGCCCCCTCCCTCTGCTTCACCTCCTCCTCAGACTGCTCGGACGACCCCGCCCGATGGGCTATCACGACCTCGTGAACTCCGTTGAGGGCGGGATCTCTGTCGGGTGGAGGGCTGTGATAGGTCACCGTGCTGTGCGCTTGGGAGGGGCTGGGCCGTACGTAGCCCGGCTGTCTCTTGGTGTGGCGCAGGGCTCCCAACGTAAGGACCACACCTAGAGTCACCACCCCCAGCTGGAGCGACCCCGTGCCCCCACTCCAGTACACCTCGGTGAGGAACAGGTAGTACATGTAAGCCAGAGAGAACAACGCCAGGCTCAGGAAAAACAGGGTGCGGCCTTTCTTACGGTGGGTGATGTAATAGTACCACAACACCAGGCCCGGCAGGGCCGTCAATACTATCACCCCTAGCAACAGGTGAAGGGCTGCCAGGTGCAGGAAGACAGGTAGTAAGACGAGGGGCGGGACCACAGACAGGTCTGCCTGCCTGGCTCCGCCCCACAGCCAGGGAACACGGACGCGGTCTGAGAAGGTGTCCAACAGACGAGATATGGAGTCTGGTCTCTGGTTCTCCTTCTTCAACCATCTGAGGGACGAGAAAATAAGAATTCTGGATCTGTATGTACACTGTAGCTCCCTAGAAGTCCACTGTCTTCCAAGCCCACCAGAGAAACTGATCAAAGTATGTTTAGAAAAGTTGGAAACAGTTTCATCATTTTACTGGGCTAATCATATTTTTGTCATCTGGCAGGCATTTTTTGCGAAGGATGAGCTGGAGCCCTTGAAAGGTACTGAATCAAGACGTCCCGCAAGTGTAATCTATCACAGAGCAATTGATCACAGAGCCATCAATCACTGGGACACATGCATGTGCTATCTATCACAGCGGCGCACATGATAAATGAAGGAGTCTAGAGGGCGACACCTCACCTGTCACAGACCTCATCCAGGTCGTCACACTCACAGCAACAGGCTGCCACGTGGCTCCGCCTCCCGTGCCTGTCCACATACTCACAGCAACACAGAGACTCCTCCTCCTCCAGCACCTTATTGGTTCTTTTGGCTCGTTTCCTCATGACTGACAGCCCGTCAGCCAATTGGTGACGTCACAGTCGTGCTGATAATGTTCAGTCTCCTGGAAATGAACAGAGGGCTTGGTTACTCTTTGTGTGTGTGTGTGTGTGTGTGTGTGCACATGCGCATGTGTGTGTGGCAATACCAACACTAGAAACAAGTGCTTCTATTTGCAGCCCCAAATCAGACTTCAGCTCCTCATTATTCCAGGTAGCTTTCAGATGTAAATGTCACATTACTCAGAAAAATGTCAAGAACATTCTGCTTAAGCAATCAGTAGTGACGCAACAGACATTTTCTACTGTATCCACATTCCCTTGTATGGCCTCCATCCGAAGAAGTAAGGTTAATGTTTCCTCTGTGATTCACCAAGCAATGATTCATTTTAGTGCTCATCGTCTCTCTAGGTCCCTGGCTGGTAGAAAAAGCGATGGGATTGGAAAAAGTGACAAATATTCACAAGTTTCAACAAGTGTATGAGAGGTTATAGTCACAGAAAGATAAATTATATTATTTAAACATTTATTGGGATATTTCCAGTGTATTCAAATACATAAGGTACAATTTGAGCTCAATAACATGTTCTGAAGTTGCCCTACTAACAAGAGACAGGACATTCAGATGGTTTGCTTGCTGTGACTTCAACATTTAAAGGAAATACCTAACATATCATATTTGGGGTTAAGTTAATATCAATGCAGAATGTTGCTTTAGTCAAAAACGTAGTGTTCAGGCTATCCTTGTATATCCTTCCGGGATGTAACTTGAGACAATGCTACACGGTTCGGAAAGTTAAGCAACTACTGCTTTGACCACATTTAACCCCCTCTAGTCTAGACCATCAAACATTTGCATGGACCAGACTACAACATTTAAGATGCAAGGTTCCAGTTCTAAAAGGCGGCACGGCCATTCATTTCAAATGTGATCAGATGCGATTTTATACTTCGTTGAAAAACAAAACCAGACTGAAAGCAGCGATCACCGCTAGAGTCCAGTATGATGTTCCCCTATGATGTTCCCTACCTGCAGAACAGACGGCTTCCATGTCGATACTGCTGGGAAGCCATGGAGTTCCACTGATGCTGTTAGCAGTAGGTTCTGTCCAGCCTGTGAGCTCGAGCGGTCTGGGCTGTCTGCCTGGGCGCGAGCTGGACGAAGACTCTTCTACACGTCACGAGCGTGGAAGTTACTAGAACAGCACCGCTACCCTGTCTGCTGTGTTATATAATTCATATACATTAAGCTTTATGTGAATACTTGACCTCCTAAATAAACACAGAACATCTCCATACGGTTACGAGAGCAGCGTTGTTCTTGAGAGTCGAATAGATTATTCGAGTTATGTACAATAACAGGCATGTATGTCAGGAAAATGTTTATTTATTTATAACAATGCATGACATATTCGGAGCCCAAATGTCCAAGCAACAGTAAAAACCCAAATGGTAGTGAACCCTTTGTCCAACAACACAAACAACCGATGTATAATACATTAAACAACCATATTCTTAAATCAACATTTACAGCACCAAAATGCACTTGTGTAGACACAGAACTCACAAACATATTCTAAATTGAACTGTTAAATATAAAAATGTGTTTCAGTAGAAGTGGGTGTTTCCCTGAGTAGATCAGAGATATCAAGTAGTTAACTTCATAGAGGTACCGTGGCTTGCCTGTTAAGGCCTGTTGGATTAGATTGCATTATAAACGTACAACTCAGTGACTGATCTAAAAATCTTCGACTTAAAAAGTATATCCTAACAACATTTTATAAAAAATGACTTCGAACTTGGCTGAAAAGCTCCTGAGAATGTATTTTGTTCGTATTAAAATTGTCTGATTTTCACAAACCAGCTGCAAAACCACAAACCAGTTACATTTCAAATAAGTCTGTAGAAGGAAAAATGTAATAAAAATGCATTAGTTTTCTACAAAAGTAGTAGAAAACCTTGATCACATGCTTTCTGACAATGAGCAAGCCAATTGTGCAAAATATCCCATTAAAAATAAAAATAAATTAAATTGTAATTTTCTACAAGTTTGTACACAGTTTACAGGTCCTAACCATATGTCAAAAGCTAAATGTTTTAACAGCCATTTGCACACACAGTATTTGAGGCCTACAGCAGATCACAATGAGACAGTATAGGAGAATCCAGTATCCACACAAGAAAGGAAGAGCGTAACTCTGAACATAAACTGATCTGAACCGACAATATAATTATCCACCCATCATTCTCCTCCATATTGGAAATTGTTTAGGAACCATTCCTTCCTACATGGCAACAACACCCGAAGTCAGAGCATTCGAAAACATCCACAAACACCTGGCACCAGAGGACCAAAGGCCCAGGGGTTACCACCTCCTCAGTGGCAGGATGTTGTCGCTGTAATGCTGGAGACAAGGTTGCCCCACGTTTCCAGGAGTCTGTTGCTTTAGTCCCGTGGGTACATTCCCCCAGAGCCACACCTCAGGGGCCAACATGGCGGCCTGTGACGGCCGTGGAGCACTCGTGTCACTGTGGAGGCGTGGCTGTTCTGTTGGCTAAGGCAAAGTTCTGCTGGAGAAGAACTAGGGAGCCTCGGAGCTGGGGGAGGGGGGGGGGAGGAAGCAGAATCAGCGTTAAGAGAAGCACCTGCTATCTTTTTCTGGAGCATCTTTCCCAGCTATATCCGACTGCATATGTAGGGCATGGACAGAATAGGGTAATCTGTAGCTAGCATGGTCTTACCAAGCAACACAGTTTATTTTAAGGACACTTAATTTAATTATGAACATTATGGGTGTTGGTGAGATTGCCGTGTCGAGAGTTCAGACCCATGCACACACCTGTTCCAACAGGTTGATGGAGTCCTGCAAGACAGCTTTCATAAGCTGGTTCTCCTCTCTCGTCCTGTGAGGCGCCGGAGGTCTGGCACCGAACTCTGGAGCCAAACTGGGGCAGAGAACAACCGGACAGAAAGCACACAAAAAAAGATGGTCACACACCCAGGAGCAGAGGAAAGTAGAGGGGGGATCAGAAAAGTTAGAGAGGGTCAGAGGAGGCTAGAGAGGCTGGTCTACCTGGCCTCGCTTCTCTCCCTCAGACGGTTCTTGGTGCTCAGGAACATGCGGTGAGCTACGTCCTCCATGGCCCACAGCTTGAAGAACAGCCCCAGGTTCAGTACCGTCAGGATCAGCAAGCTGCAGGTGGTGACAGGACACACTGTGCTTAGACTATGAAAACACACTGAGTTACTGAGCATAACAAGAGTCTAACAGCTGTTTTTTTTTCTTCCCACAACAGGTTCACAGAAACAAGTGAAACCTGTCTGGGCACTCTGGTCTTAGATCAAGATCCGGTTCATCTGGCTTTTGTGAACGCTGCAATTAAGTTGACTTACATGACACTCATCCCGGCAACAATGGTGGTAATGTTCCACCTTGGTTGCCCCTTCATATCCATTGGTCCTGAAAACACAGCATGAGAGCAGCCATTAAAACTGACCCAAGTCAACAGCATTTACACAAACACTTGAAATGATAACATCCAGCTGGAGTTTGATTCTCAAGCAGATAAAGGCTAGATCTGCCAGTGACTTACAGGAGGTGAGTCCGGGAACAGACAGGAAGTGAATACTGTCCAAACAGGAGGTGCATACTCTCCATACAGGAAGTGAATACTGTCCAGACAGTGTAAGAGTCTCACCTATGCCCCCTTCTCTGTGGTGATCAGAGTCCATCCCGTACTGCTTGCTGGGCTTCATGTGGCCCGGCAGGGTCCTACTGTAAGCCCGCCGCCTCCTCCGAAGACCTCCAGCCTTCCCAGAATCCCCCCCGGCCTGGTTCAGCTCTGCATCCTCCTTTAGAAGTTCCGACTCTGACCACATCAAACAGCAAACGAGACGCGTGGGAGCAGGTGAGTGAGTGAGTGAATGAATGAATGTTTGAGGGTGAGGCGGCAAAATAAAAATTAAGTCATTCAGCAGACACTCTTATCCAGAGCGTACAGGGAAATTCTCCCCTTAGGCAAGTAGGGTGAAGTGCCTTGCCCAAGGACACAACCTCATGTAGCCAAAGCCGGGAATCGAACTCGCAACCTTTCGATCACGGAACCGCTGAGCCACGTGACTCCCACGTGGTCCTAATATGACTGACATCTGGTTAAGGGGTAAATCAATGTTAAATAGAACTGACGGGGAAAAGGATGTCCTTTAGAAGCAGGTGTGTCTTACAGTAACCCAGAATGAAACACTAGAATACAAACCAAAAACAGACTCCCATCCAATGTGTGCTACTCACCCAGGTGTTTAAAGTAATCTTCCAGACCGCTCCAGGAGTTCTTGGTGATGAAGGACTTCACCAAACTCCACGGCTCCTTCCTATACTTCACATCAGTGTCGATCCTAACATACACAAACATCCCACTAAATACAAACCACCTTTCTTGACAATAAACATGGCAGACATTCTCCTCCGACGGCACTAGCTAGCGAACAAGCAGGATGGTATCAATGTTCAATGTTCCTCACCTCAGACGACACTTTCGTTTGGAGTTGCGAATGATACAGTATCGATTCTGAGTGAAGAAGTAGTCATGGTATGGCACGTCATGAGTGTAGACCTCAGCATTGACCAGGTAATAATGGCCCTCCCTGGATTCTTTGTAAAGGGTCTGACGAGCAAAGGCACTCGATAGAACACATCCGCACATCATACTCAAAGTGTACTTCCACACAAAACCGTTCTACTCCTCGTCTGAAGTCAAAAGAACCCCACACACCTGGTTCTCTGTGGCGGTGGAGAACTTTCCAATCAGAGGGTTGTTGATTGTGATGGTGTAGTTGAGGCTCCTCTTCATATCCCCAGATGTTTCTTTCTGCCACGGGTTCGCCCTTGAATCTGGAGACGACAAAGCGGGGAGATAGCTTACTGAACCATGGATTTTACCAACCGACTGACTTATAAAAAGACAATTTTACTGCTATCTGATGTACATCAATCATGAAACAGCTTGATTTTTCTGTTGAATCACTGACTGGACAGGAGGTATTTTCCAGCATTATGGAGCGATATTGGAGGAGAAAAGGTTCAACTCACTCGTGATCTTCCTGGCCTTCATGAACCTGCGCATGAAGGCAGACTCTGAGAAGAGCAGCTCGAACATCTTCTCAGCGCTGATGTGGAAGACACGGTTCACGTACATCCGGCCCTGCTCCTGCGCCAAACACGCTCGCTCCTCTGCAAGGTATGAGAGAGAGAAAGAAAGAGAGCAACATAAACACAAATAGTTATTGATTATAATGGCCAGTGAAAGGCCATCTCTCTATCTCCTCAAATCAGCTTTACTGAGGCAGCAGGAGCTTGGTTTGACCCTCACCCTCCTCAGGACCGCTCTCTGAGCCGCTCTGCTCGGACACGTCAAGGTTGGCATTGAGGTCCAGGGAGAGGGAGGAGCGCTTGGAGGCCCTCTCTGCAGCCTGCCTGTCCAGGGCCGGGCTGCGGCTATGCTGCTGGGAAGGGGTACGAGAGTCTTCCAGCTGGACAGACACAAACACAGGCAAACCCATCAAAATCAGAAGCAGTTATCACAAACACACGTTAACGGACCAACGCAGACTGGAGCTGGTACCATGCTGCCAGAGTTGGGGCTGAGAGGGAGAGTGAAGGGCATGTCCTCTCCCTGGGGTGTGGAGGTGTCCTTGGGTCCCACTTCCACCTGATGGAGGCGTACGGAAGGCATTCTCTCCAGGCGGCTTAAATTCTCCTCCAAACTCGGTCTCATGGTTAAGCTGCACATGGAGACATATCCGCAGATTAGGCATGGGTGGTATTTCAGTATTTAAAAAAACACTAATAATAACATGAGCTTGTTCAATACATGCATGTTTCTTACCTATTCTGTGGTGTTGATTCTGCTGCTACCTGAAGGCTGTCCATCTCTTCATGACTCAGGCCAAGATCATTTCCATAATGTTGCTTTACCATCTGCCACAGCTCGAAACTCGTCAGGGGCTAACAGAGCACAGTGGAAACCGTGAAAGTTACCCAAGGCACTTTTGAATACCCGCATATACAGTACACACTCCATGAACAGGTGACTTGTTTTCGGAAACCTCACAAGTTAATCGACGCCAAACTCGCCTGCTGCTCTTCAGATGCAGCCAAGAGAAATACAACAATACCGTGATAGCATCTTTTGACTCTTCACTAGGACAACCTAAAGAAAGTCCGGATATAAACCTTTTATTTAGGCTACTAGATTTGTCTTGACCGCTCCAGTCTGCTCTCAGTATCAGTCACAGGTTTATGCAACGCAAAAACAAGCAGCAAAACAAACAAGCTTGAACACGATGTTTTCAGATCAGTAACAAACTCTGATCTCAGCAACGTGCAGGCAAACAATCCCGTACTTAACCCAAAAACAATATTTCAATTGCAATAGTTTGTGCAACACTTACTTTCCAGTGCTTGTTTTCTCACTAGAGCCTATCTGGACTGTGAACTGACACCCTGCAGTAAGGAAGTCTTCATGTTCCTGCCTCAACATAATAACATCCCTATAATTAAGCCGAGCTCCTCCTATAACTACACATGTAACTGCAAAATACACCAACATCGGGTCCCGTTCACTTGTGACGAAATTATTCAATTATTATTCCATAAAAGTTGAATTGTTGAAGTTTAAGCAAAATACCGATAGTTTAAACCAAAATGTTTTTCTCCCTCCTCCTGGCCAGAGCTTCACCTTTATGCAAATGAACGGTGACGTCACGCCCTGAGAGGGGTCATTGAACTTTGCTGTTCCAGAGTGCCACTAGTGTTTAGTGTTGGAGTTGTTTTTGCTGTATTCCCTAGGCTGCCAGTCCTGAGAGCATGGTCTTCTAGCATGGTTGTCAAGAGCAATACCCAAATGCAAATCACAAAAGGCGAGATCATAACACCATGAAACATTTTCGTATGATTACCTGAGTCGCCAAGGCTGGAATCACATACAGTATAGGCCCTATCACTCAACCTTGTAAGATAGTCCTGCTCGGTCCAGAACACGGGGGAAAAACTAGCCATTTCGAATCTAACCGGCCAGATACAAGCAGGGTGTGTATAGAGGGTTGATTAGATAAGCCCAGTTAGCAGGGTAAAGTCACAGTCTAGTGGTGCACAAGACACAGGTCACATGGAACAGCACGATGGTGATACTCCAAACTTACCCAGGAAGTTGCAACTGAATTCAGAATAAACACATAAGAAAACAGCCTGTCTTGTGAACATTAGGGCCTTATAAGAGCAATTCTAGAGCTTTTGTTTGAGATGTGAGGATCTTGCAGGGCAATGCTGCTGTAGATCTTCAGCACTGTTCCTGTTCAAATATTTGACCCTATAGATCTATAGAAATGCGAGACAGCTAGACTGTATCATATTAGGCCCTGGGTTCTATTTCACACCCAAGGTTCTAGATCTGTGATACAAACTGAACAACGCCACAAGTCAGGAACTGAAGTGCAATCTTCCCCGGTCATGGTGGATTACTTGGCAGGGATTTGATTCGTTGTCGTGTCAACTCGTCCAATCAGTGGCTTACCTTGTCCATCAAAGTGTTCTGCCACATGCGGAACACGCCCTGGTAACTTTTCTCTCTCGCTGAGAAGGAGGTGAAGAACAACTGCAGGGGGGAAACCAAAAACACCCAAAAGTTCATTAGGATCAAAGTGACACATCTAGCATCTTACAATGAATATATTTGGTTTCATAACAAATCTTGACCGTTTCAGAATCAGGTTTATTGCCAAGTGATTTACACCAACAAGGAATTTGCTGTGGTGACTTACACTGATAAGGAATACAGTGTTTCTTAATAGTTAGCTGACGTTTAGCGTACCTTCTCTGTCTCAGTGCAGATCTGGATGGCGTTGGGTATGAGGCGGGCTGTCTTCTCTCTGCTCATGGAGGTTATTTCCCTCAGATTTAACATGATCTACAACAAGGCCACAGATCACAAGAAGGAGAGTCAACATTATTCACAACCAGCAGGTTCATGAATAAAACCCACACAATCAGTTCTCCCTCATAGTGGATCATCTGTCCCCCTCCCTCTCTCCCTCTCTCTCTCCCTCCCTCACCCACCCTCTCTCATCTCTCCCTCCCTGCCTCCCTCCCTCACCCACCCACCCACTCACCCACCCACCCTCTCTCTCTCTCTCTCTCTCCCCCCCTGCCTCTCCCCCCTGCCTCACCCACCCTCTCTTCCCCTCCCTCTCCCTCCCTCACCCACCCTCTCCCTCTCCCTCTCACCCTCACTCTCACTCTCCCTCTCTGCCTCCCCCTCCCTCTCCCTTCCTTACCCACCCACCCTCTCCCTCTCTCCCTCTGTACCCCCCACCTCCTCCACCCTCACCTTGGTTCCCCTGAAGACATTGCTGTAGAAGAAGAGGCAGTTCTCAGACAGGTAAAGTCGTCCTTGCAGCAGAATGTCTCTCTGCAGGGCGCATGGGTAGTCTGGGGAACAGACGAGGTTTAGATCCAGATCTACTGAAGCCAAAGTATCGAAGAGGAGGAAGATCCTGTGCAGCGTTTAGATCAGAGCACAAAGAAGGACGAAAGCTGCTGTGAGCTGAAACTGACCCAGTATAAGTCGTTCTGACTCCTGCAACTCTTTGAAGAGCTTATTGAATTCATCAGACCTCTGTTTGTAGGTAGGGGGCGGAGCCTGGGGAGAGGCCAGACATGGCCCCTGAGGGTCGGAAACCTGAGAGACAACAGAAAACAAACACACGATCAACTAAGATTGGGTTTCAGAAGTTCAGATCAGTATAAACACAAACTGACAAATTAAATGCAAAACTCATATGATAAATTAGATACCTTCAGGGCTTTATCCATTATTATTTATTATATTGAGTGAAAATTGTAACATCTATATCTTAAATACCATAATGTTGAGAATGTGGTTCTAAGCAAATGTATTCTTTTTTTATCATCTTATTCTGATGTCTGAATGTTTCAAACTGGATGTGATGAAATACTTGCAACATGTACTGCATAGTAACTGAGGCGCCCACCAGAGGGCAGCAAAGTGTAGATAGGAGTATGAGAGTGTGTTGGAATAAATCACTGTCAAGTTTTAGAGAGGCTGCATCTGCACGGTGTAGGTATTTTGTGATTATCTTTTTGAAAGTCTTACAGGTGGAAAAAATGATATTTTACCTCATCATCCGTGCTGGATCTGAAATCCCCAAAGGATGCTGTCTCGTCGGTTAAATCACTTCCAATCCCTGTTCTGGACAATTGGTCCATTTCTGCAGCTTTCATTTCAACACAGGCTGTATTGAAATGATACAAGACAAATTCAAATCATGACAGATGCTAGTTAAGGACGCTGTTTTTGGCCCCTCCAAACATGTTGTATGGTTTTGTAAGGTACAAACGGGTTTATCCTGCCCTGGAGAACCTGCAGCCAAGGCAACTCCCATCCAGTACAGTCATACATAAACAATTCACTGACTGTTAAAATACTTTATGTTAAAGCATGTAGACTCTCTGGGCCAAAACATATAGGACCTAGTTTAGGTTTTTATCTGAGCAGAGACAGACTTCTGCAGGTAGTAAATGCGAGCAGCCGAGCAAAATATTTTCGCATGAATTTAAGCGAAAATTTGTTTTGGGATATATATGTAATATAAGCATTAGACTACGTTTTACTCATTTTATATAAAAAAAGCTATAATAACGAAACAGATTTTTAAGATTCGGGGCTCGAGCCCCACACCCACCCCATGGTTGAACCACTAATTTCGCATCCAACTCAACTCACTTAACTCAGGTTCATTAATCAAGGCCTGATTATGCACGTGAGACGGGAAAACTGACCAGTGGCTGTTTAATCGACTACCACACAATACATGCACTCAACACTGTTATATTTTACTAGTTGAAACTTTAAGGTAGACTTGAAGTGTTAAACATTGTATACTGAATTTTACGTATTAAAATGGTTATAATCGGTATAGCCACCGATGCATAAAGATGGTCGGTTCGTTGAGCAAATAACAGGCAAAGTTCACAGGGTGGGACCCTGAGGATAAGATGCAACTCCTACAGACTAACTTGGTTCAGCGTGATTAGGTTTCAAATCACGTTCATTGTGGTATAAATGTTCTTTGAAGACATACCTTTTGTTTCACCCAGGTAAGGCCCAGACATGAGATGTCTCTCTTCTGCAGATTCTAGACGAGTCTTGTGTGACACATTTCTGAAACCGTGCTCTCGATTCAGATGCCTTTCCTTGGATGACTTGCAGCACCTGAAGTGTGCTCTCATTAGTGGAAGTGGCTCTTGGTTCACCTGGTAACAAGTGCCACATGGGAACCTAACCAGTTTGTTAATATGGGAGCTGCATACCTTTAAAGCTGTTGTCATTGAGGCTGTGCTCACCCTTTTAGTATTTGCATACTTGCCCTGATAGCAGCCAAGTTAGTCTAAAAATACACCCTCAATCGATACTTGGTACTCTGGGTTTTCGTCTAGATCAATTCTTACAGTAAGTTCATTTTGAGTCAGCAATCTATCAAAACGGACACTTTATTGGAATTACAGGTTAGAATCGTACATTGAATGCACATATCTCTGTCACTGAGGCAATGTAAGCACAGAAAGAGAAAGGCTTGGCATTGAGGTCTGAGATGCCACAGATGTATAAGTGACAGTATGCAAGACCAGTTCATCCAGCACAACAAGAACAACCATCTTTGACCCCATCTCCATCATGTGTGTTAGGAAAGACAAAAGCAGGGATTTTTTGTCAACATTTTTATTCTTTCAGACTCAAAACACCATCACGAGCGGTGAGCAATCAGGGCGAACCCAACCCTTAAACACTCAGCAAAAACACGGACAGCACGGACTAGAACGTAATCATAAGAAAACACACAACAAAACAAAAAGGCGCTCGTCTCAAGCGCTTTCAATAAATATAGTCACTCTTTTTTTAAATCATCAAGTTTCTTCGACAATCTTCTGTACAGAAGGAAGATTAACGATAATTACATCAACTGAAGTATTCCGATACACAGCTAAGGGAGAGAGATGAGGCGGTAAACAGGAAGTGGGGGCAGCAAAGGGGGATATGACATCACTCACACTAAATTCTACCTACAAGGGTGAGGATGACCCAGTACTGGAGGTAACATAAAACATGAACACAGAACATCCCTTTATCCATCCCTCCACACACACACACACACACACACACAAACGAACATTCAGCGGTGGAATGTGATGCTGTGGTGAAGGAGAGATTACAGAGAGAAAGAGAGAGAGGGGGGTGACACTGACATGCACTGTCCCCTGGGGTCAAAGGTAAACGCTGAGGGTTTGAATGCTCATTCCTCCAGGGTACGGAAGGAGTTCTGCATGTCTTCCAGAAGCTGAGCGTAATCTGCCTTGATCTTAGTCTCACCGTCCTTCACTGGGTCCTGTAAGACACAAAGAAAAAATTGTTCAATAAAAATGTCATACCATACGACATCGTGGAATTTTCCTTGTCACTTTCATTCCTCAAAGCAAAACAAACCTTGAACTTCATGGAGCTCAGCTTGTAGAGGATCTCCCCCATGTGCTCTCGAATCATGGCCCAGGTGATCTTGTTGTCGCTCTGGGCTGTGGTCTCCACGGCGTGCCGGGCCATGTCGTAGAAGGCGATGGTGTTGGACAGGATGCCCACGGTCTTATAGAAGGGGCAGAACCTGTGGGAGGCCTTTGGAGTTAGAGTCCCTTCTCTCTAGCTTGTGTGTGAAACTGTATGTGTATGTGTGTGTGGGTGAGTGTGGGGGGGGTGAGTGTGTGTGGTCACCTGTCGTAAGGAGTGTAACCGTTCTGTTGCAGGAAGTCATCTTTGAGCAGCTTGGCCACCTCAAGGGTGATCTTGTCCGTTTCTGCCAGCGAAGCCTGTTACCAAGACAAAATTGTCAAAAATAAAATAAAAATCCACATAAACTAAAGCATCTTTTCAATCCGTTTCTCCCGCCCCTTTTCCGTTACCTTGCCGACCAGCTGGACGATCTCAGCCAGGTCTTCCTCCTCCTGCAGGATCTCCTTGGCCTTGGTGCGCAGCGGCACAAACTCAGGGAAGTGCTTGTCGTAGTACTCGTCCAGAGCCCGGGTGTACTTGCTGTAGCTGATCAGCCAGTTGACTGAGGGGAAGTGTTTCCTCTGGGCCAGCTTCTTATCCAGCCCCCAGAACACCTGAGCAGGAGAGAGACAAGGCAAGATATAGACTCTTTATACGTTTGTAAACATTCGTTTGTGCGCAGCGTGATGTAGATTGTAATGGTTTCTAACATCAAGCATCATTAAGATGTTCCTGTTTCTCTCTGACATCACCATGAGCAGTAGAAGCTGGAGGAGTGGCTCACCTGTACGATACCCAGGGTGGCTGAGGTGACGGGGTCAGAGAAGTCACCACCAGGGGGAGACACACTGAGGAGAAACACAGTGAATAAAGATGATTCTGAAACATATTTGGATATGTTCTCTGGTGCCTGATGGCTCACAGAGAGAGCGCTGTCTCCACCTTGTGGACAGGAGGGGTACTTACGCTCCCACAATGCTGACGCTGCCCTCTCTCTCAGGGTTTCCCAGACACTTCACTCTCCCGGCACGCTCATAGAAAGAAGCCAGACGGGCACCCAGGTAGGCAGGATAACCGCTGTCTGTAAACACACACACACACACACACACACACACAAACAACGCACAACTGTAACTCAATTCTTTCCCAAGCTTTCCCACCTTTTGTACCTAGAGAAGTCCTAAAAAATGTTTTCCAGAACTGGCAGCTATGCCGTTGTGCTCCAGCAGGGGGCCCACTCACCGGCCGGCATCTCTGCCAGTCGTCCTGAGATCTCCCTGAGAGCCTCAGCCCATCGAGACGTGGAGTCGGCCATCATGCTCACGTTGTAGCCCATGTCCCGGAAGTACTCAGACAGTGTGATGCCTGCGTAAACACACACAGTCACACATGTCTATAGATCCTAGATCAGCATCTACAATCTCTTAACGTTTGATTGGTTAGTAGAGGTGCTCTTCAATGTGATTGGTTAGTAGGTATATGTGACTGGTAGGTAGTAACCTGTGTAAATGGAGGCTTCTCTGGCAGCCACAGGCATGTTGGAGGTGTTGGCCACCAGCGCAGTTCTCTTCATAATGCTCTCAGTCTTCCCATCCACCTCCATTGTCAGCTATTGGACAGATGTGTTCACATGGTTCAGGAGCCAATCAGCTATGGACCCAAACACTGTCCCATCCAATCAGAAAGGACACCCACCTCAGGGAAGTCACGCAGCACTTCCGACATCTCGTTACCGCGTTCCCCACAGCCCACGTAGATGATGACATCACTGTTGGAGTACTTGGACAGGGACTGGGAGATGACAGTTTTACCACACCCAAAGGCTCCTGGGATAGCGGTGGTTCCTCCCTGCACACACCTGGAGAGCGGGAAACAGAACGAGAGAGGGGAACAGTGAGAAAGAGGAATGAAAGGGATGTATGGAGAGAGAGAGAGAGTGAGAGACAGACAGACACAGAGAGACAGACACAGAGAGAGACAGCTAGCCGGACAGACTCACGGAAAGAGTGCATCCAGGACCCTCTGGCCGGTCAGCAGGGGGTGATTGGCCGGAAGCTTCTCTGTTACAGGTCGCACCTGTCTCACAGGCCACACCTGAACCATGGTGAACTTCTCCTTTAAGCCTTCAAACTCCAGCTCCAACACCACATCCTGACACACACAAATTACCATCAATATAACCTACTTCCAACACAGCTGTTTATTTGTAAAAAAATAAATAATAATCAACCTGCACATATTAAAAACATCCTATATCAAGACATGATATGTTCAGTTGTAGCTTAATGAAAGGACTGGAGAACATCTTGTACTGAGGTGTGACCAGTGTTAAGTTAAGCAGCTGTCCTAGCAGCATGAGGCCAGACACACAGAGACAAGAGGAACTCACAGAGACATCATAGTTGCCGGGCGGGGCCACGTAGGTGACGGTGCCCCTGTTCCGTGGAGGCAGCATGAGCTTGTGCTTGATGAGGGAGTTTTCAAACACTGTCCCGTATATATCTCCCCCTGTGATGTGACTGCCAACCTACAACAAGCAGGGGAAAAAAGAATATAGGATGGATGTCTTTTCCCAAGGAGTGGGTTCATAAATCACACACACTCACACTGAATACTCACTCTCAGGCTCTTTCCTGGGGAGAACTCCCACTTGAGGTCTCGGTTGAGGGCCCCGATGTTGACACCTCTGGGGATATAGATGCTCTGTGTGAGGTCGTTGATGTCCTTCAGGGGGCGCTGAATACCGTCGAAGATGGAGCCCATGATGCCAGGACCCAGTTCCACAGACAGGGGCTTTCCGGTCCGCAGCACGGGGTCTCCCACGGATACGCCCGCTGTGACAGGGGCTCAGGAACGGAAACTGACAAGAGGGTGTGTACAAGCAACGTATACAAACTGTGTGTGGTTAAGTGCTGCCTTAAGGGTCATTGTGATTCATCTTTTGTACCACAACGGTGGGTGACAGTGACCTGACATCTGCACCAGGATTAAGAGTTTCCTTGTTAGTTTGTGGTTATGTATAGAATCAGGTGAAGTCGTAAAGAGCAGACACACAGGAGGTGTGGCAGGCTGTAGTAGACCAATCAGAGCAGCTACACATGAGCTGTGGCAAGCTCTAAGCCAATCAGAGTTCAGAAGGATACAGGTCTCCTCGTACACCTGGATAGTGGCCATGTCTCCCTCCAGACGGATGATCTCCCCCACCAGCTCACAGTGGCCCACCCTCACCAGCTCGTACATGGCTGCTCCCGCCATCGCCGTGGCAGTCACCACTAGAGGTTAGACATCGCAAGGAGAGGTAGCAGAATTATGAATACAGAATGTACTGTACATTAAAAACTGTAGCCTCGGCTGACAGATACAAAAATGACAGCAGATGGTTGCAGGTTCTTCAGAAATAATACATTTAAATACTTTTTTTTACAGTCATGTTTTCAAGTGTGTAGTTCCTACGTGTAGCTAAGTGACAGCATAGGGAGTAACATCCTGACCTGGGCCGGAGACTCCGTGGACGTATCCGAACTCGCTCTCCCTCTCTTCATCCCGGATCTTAGGCAGCTTGGACATGTCCATCCTAACAGACTACAAGTGACTGAGAGGACAAGGCAGAAATCAGACACCTGCAAACTTTTTATTTTATTATTTTATTTATTTATTCCAGACACAACCATTGACTTTGGCACCCCATCTATAGACTGATTGATTAATGTTTTCATGGTTCACTTCAGACAGAACATTAAAAGGGACGTTATTGACTTAGTCGTTACAGGGTCAATGAACTTGCCCTCACACAATCCCACACATGTACTCCACACGCCAATTCATCTTCCAACCTTCCATTGCTCTCAAACTAACATATTAAATATATATATAAGTATTTTCGAAGAGATGATGTAGGCTTTACATCCATCTGTTCTCCAAATCATGCTGTTCCTATGGCAACGTCACCCTCTCTCTACTGTTCTCTGTTACTTTAAAGAGCAGTAACTATGGTGATATCCTACCCTTGAAACTACAGCCCAACATGACAACTCAGTACCGAACTGCATAAACCGGAGCACATATGTTCCTCCATCTCTTCAGCTCACTCTCCTTTTTCTCTCTGTACCTCCACTCACGAGCTCCCTCCCCGCCCCCGCTATCCTTCACGCTGGTGAACCGCAGGTAAAGATGCAGCCGTATTCTAACACATTATTAGCGAGGATTCCTGCTGTGCTTGTCCTCCACCACACACCAGCCAGACTCGCATGCACGTCTCTCTATCTCACTATCTAATGATGACAAGGCCAATTCTCATCCCCGGTCTAAGAAACACAACTGTGCACTGGCAGCCGACAGTCGTGACTGTAAGTGAAGCCAGTCTGAGACAGACTGCAGATATTCTGCAGGCGCTCCACACCGCATTTGACGAGTAAAACCATGGAATATCTTTTTATTGTTTATTCTATTCCCTATTATTAAACGTTTCTTAAATAAGTCCTGATCCATTTGTGTATATGGCACCTAATCCAAAAGTGCTGTATGCGTCAGGTGAAGAGTTGTTAAAGGCTTTAACATTACAAAAGGACACACACACAGGAGGAATACAACCCATCTGTTACCCGAGTCTATCCATGATTGTATTCCTAGTTCTTATTCTAACTCAAAAACGAATAACACTTCAATGGATTATGAATTGGTCATAAACAAAGAATGAATGTGGTAATAGTTGGGTGAACTCCCAGCAGCCCATCACATGATACAGGCACATGACAGGCTGGGATATGAAGCTGATTTAAGGAAATGGAAATTCTTGTGTGTGGCAAGATTAAGAAGTCACACAGTCACAGATGCATGAGTATTCTATTACTCAGCCATGTGTGAGAAAAACAGCCAAGAATAAAGGTATATATGACAACAAATTGAGCAGAATAATATACTCTGTATAAACATGACGCATAGTCCAAAGTATAGAGTCTCTATGAAGTTCCCTTTAACATTAGACATCTGGGTGAAGGGAACAGCTCGAGACTGTTTATCACTTCCCTAAGAGACGCTCGAGGCCGCGGATCCAGCCCGCTGAAAAGGCTCGTGGAGGTCATCACGAGACAGGTTCACGTTATTCTTTTACACATAGGTGATACATTGTTTTGGCTAATTAATATCAACTCTTAACCCCGCCACGGTTCTAAAAAGAAAGCTACTCGCATGTTTGGGGGATGTGAGCTAATGATTAAGGCATCTTGATACGGATATCGATTAAATGAAAACAGTATTTTATCTTCTTAGGCCACAGTGATCACGTGATCCTCAGCTTTACAGCGTGAATACTCACGCGCCATATACAGGATAACTAGCTGGATAAATGCATTCGCTTGCGTGTTTCAAAGCCTAAATCGTGTTAGAGAACATATAATATGATATGCAAACCATGTTCTACAAATGTTCATTTTGATAACAGCGATCAACAATGTCGGGTGCAGACGATCTGAAAATGGAACAACATTGCGTCCAAACAACCGCAGTACATTTCACGTTATCCATGTCCATACTTGACTGAAAACAAACACCATTAAAGAAGAACTGTAAATACATTTGCATTATTTAGCTAACTACAGTGATACGCAGGTATAATCTTGACAGCCTGCGCAGACTGAGGTCATCTGTCAAAAATGCAGGCAGTGCCATTTTGATGCATTTCACTGAATACAGTAAAAATGTATACCTATCTACAAAACATTACAATGAATTTAAAATAAAGAAACACAATACCTTATCAAAGCGAAAAGGTAGATCCAGTATCGCGGTCCTCTGCCTGGAAGAAATGAGAGGCGATGCGAAAGCAACGATCAGCTGACTTCATTCAGTCGTAGGTTTTACAGACCGAGCTTTCTTAAATGCAACTGCGTCCATTTTGGCTCAGGGACGTGGCAAAGATGCAAAGGTATATCAAGAAGTATTACTTTTACTCATAATTTGGTTCAGCCTCATTATTTAATATAATTGCATTTTACTGAATTGTCAACTAATTATATTGTAGATTTAATATATGACCTAATATATTTTAAATATTCCTAGTTATAGACTTTTTCATGCATGGTTTGTTTTTGCCTTGTGAAAAGTTGAAGATAATCTTACTGCAATATCTTGCTGCCGCTCTTGAGCCAAAATGGCAGCTCGTTAAAGCTCGAATGTAGTCGAATGACAATGTCTAAATCGTTTCATTACACAGAATTACACTCAACACATGTGCGTGAAATAAAAACAAACAAAGAATCAACTACATTATTTGTTTAAAGTCAGAAACTGGCTAAATATATTTGTATTTAAAAGATAACGTTTTGCGGTATTGCGCAAGTGCGCATGCGGGGTCAGAGTTGACAGCACGTGGGTGCGCATGCGTGGTCAGAGTTGACAGCACGCGGGTGCGCATGCGGGGTCAGAGTTGACAGCACGAGCGGTTGAAGGAGTGTTGGAAGCTAAGCTAAGCTACATGTGGAGGGTAAAACGGGAGGCAACCCCGACCCAAACTCTTGTCAAAAACCTCACTACACAAATCTTTTAACTACTCTGAACGTATAAATCACATCGAAACTAAGGAATAAAAGCAGCTTGCACAATGAAAGGGTGAGTAAAGCCAATTGGAGTAGTAAAGCACGAGTAAAGTTTTATTCTCTTTTTTTTTTTCTTCCTCCCAACAGGACAGTTGGTTGAAGGTGGTTGCTATGCTAACATGCTAGCTGGCTAACTAAGACATTTGCGCGGTTACGAAAAACTCAGACCAGTCAGCCCCCTTTTCGAATGAACATTTAATAAATATACTAGAAACTAAGTGTTTCATACTAGCTTTGCTACCTAGTTTACTTAATAGTTAACGTTTTAGCGAGCTTATGTTTAGCCAAGTGATGTGAGCTTAGCTATCAATCATGTAGCTGCTTTATTAGCTGCTAACTTTAGGATTGACTGTGTCAGAAATGGGAAATGGAAATGAAACCAACGTGATCTAGTATGTCCTTTGTCGTTATTCTTGCTTTTTTTGTTTTGTTTATCATGTAGCTAGATAATTGTCATATCCAGTGAAAGAGGCCGACACTAAGATAACTATGATACAGTCTCTCAGTTTAATGGTGTTATAAGTCTACATAGCTACAGATGGGTAGGATCCATTTGACTGGTGGTGGTTAGTCAAGTTTATCTTCTGATACTGGACACGTCGTTGCAGACTAGACACAGTTGCTGTCAGATCACTAGTAACAACCCCAGCCTATCTACAGAAGGGAGAGATTGAAGTCTAGTGTGTTTTCATCCAGTTCAGTGCTGTCACATTAGTACTCCTATCTCTGGCAGAACTACCCTGGCCAACACACGTGATCTGCAGCTGTTGTTGCGAAGTAGAAGTTTAGCATGTGGAGCCTCTATAAATACCTCGCCTGGTCCTTCGCAACCTCTGAGGACAAGTGGAGGCAGAAGCCATCCTCCGAGTCAGCAACTTCAAACTGGCCCTTAAGACATCGTGATCAAATCTGAACACAACTTAAACCAGCGATACTGCTTGTTTAATAGAAGCAGAATCTTTCCCTTTAATCAACTGAAGTGTTTTAAGTGGCACTCTCCCTATAGTCTGGCATTGTGGTGGTAGACTGTCCTCAGTTTGCAGTTGCAGGGAAAGAAGCAGAGATGCAGCTGTCTGTTCATTAGAGCAGGCTGACACTTTCCAATGTGTCCAGATGGCACACAGACAGTTGGAGAGCTGACAGACTAGTCTGTTACCCTGGGGAACCATGCCATCAAGACTCAAAGCCTCAGATTTATGGGCAAACCGATCGTTAATCGGATTATACCCTTTGATCTTCTGCCGAATGGACGTTACTTGATGTAACAGATGCCTTTTTGTCTGTTCGCCTTAGTCTTAGGTTTGCGTCAGGTTAACCTGCACATGCTTGTGATACAGTTGTCCTCCTTCCAGTCGTTCCAGCTGTTTGACCGTTTTGCTCTTGTTCCAGTAGCCGGATCGAGCTGGGGGACGTGACACCTCACAACATCAAGCAGCTGAAACGCCTGAACCAGGTCATCTTCCCTGTCAGCTACAACGACAAGTTCTACAAAGATGTGCTGGAAGTAGGAGAGCTCGCCAAGCTAGGTAAGCAACAAGTTTCCACTCATCAAGCTTTAGAGCTTCATTAATAAACATCTGACGTCTAACCATGTTTTCAGATGTATAGATCAGAGTCATGCCCTGCTAAGTCTTACCCCACTTGTCTCGCCATGCCATGGTTTTCATACTGAACCGAAAATATCTGTACTCTTCTCATAACAACAAAAAAGATCTTGTGCTTTCTGCTGTTTAGCTTCACTAAAGCATCTACCATTCCTTCATGTCCCCCCCCCCCCCCCCCCCCCCCCCCCCCCCCAATCTTGCTACCCGTTACTTTAGACTGTCCCATTTAATAGCGTACATGTCACTAATGACCAGGTTGTGTTTCCCTCTCACGCAGCGTACTTCAATGACATAGCAGTGGGAGCTGTGTGCTGCAGAGTGGACCACTCTCAGAACCAGAAGAGACTGTACATCATGACGCTTGGCTGCCTAGCACCTTACCGCAGGCTAGGCATAGGTACGACTTAAGGAACCCTCATCTGAGGCTGGCGCTTTGAAATATGGCCCATTTGCCTGTGGAGGCAAATGGGGGCTTGAAACTCATTGAACTCATTTTCTGAAAAAAATTTCTGTCTTGGTTTTGCTCAGGGACAAAGATGCTGAACCATGTGCTTAACATCTGTGAGAAGGACGGCACGTTTGACAACATTTACCTGTAAGTTTCCAAACCTGCAAAAGTTAATTCATCTTTTTACATGGTGATTGATCCACCAATCTCATAGAAGCTCTTAGACAAGTAGTGTGAAGTGCCTTGCCCAAGAACACGATGACATGTTGGCACAGTCAGGATTTGAACCAGGGACTTTCTAATTACTAGCCCGACACCCTCACCACTCAGCAACCTGACTCCCTCACCTGACTCCCTCACCTGACTCCCTCACTTGACTCCCTCACTCCCCCTGAATGACTATCTCACTCTTTTTCTTTTCTCTCAACAGTCATGTGCAGATCAGTAACGAGTCGGCCATCGATTTCTATCAGAAATTTGGCTTTGAGATCATCGAAACGAAAAAGAACTATTACAAGAGGATAGAGCCAGCAGACGCCCACGTGCTGCAGAAGAGCCTGCGCAGCCCTTGTGCGCCCCCTGGTGGAGAGCTGCAGAAGGCAGAGTAGGGGGCCCTGCTGCCCATAAAGAGCACGGTTGCGCCCAAATGCCTCCACGGAACTGTGACAGATGCCCCAGGTGTTGGCACATTCACAACTTTTCTTCAAAAGACTTTAAAAAGAAAAACAAATTTAAATGGGAAAAAAACATGACTCAGTTTATTTAGCAAAAAACAACAAAAAAAAAAACATTTCCCCCATCATTTTGCATCGTCTTCTATTCCCCCTGCGTCTTTATTTAGAGATTTGGAAATGACACAATGTTCAGAATTCAGAGGTGTTCCTGCAGTCTTCAAACCATTTAAGACATGGTGGTGGGGGGGAGTTGGGTTCGGTGTGTTTTTGAGTTGTTTTAAAACAGTTGTAAAGGTGAGAGAGATTTCTTCTATGTTTGGACAAAAAGCTCTTTTGGAATGAATCTGGAACCAAGTCTTGGCTGTTAAACCTCCAAAGCCGACAACCTTGGAAAGATGCTTCGAGTTGTCATAGTGACACGTGGAACACTCAAAACTTCATTCTCTCTTCACCTGAGCACAGGAACTTACAGAACTAATTCTACTGGTGGATGAGACTTTTGGTTCTGCATCAGGCCAAATGCTAAGTGTGATGCAATGTCCCCCTCCCCCTTCCTCCTCATGATGTCATTGTCTGACGTTAGTCTTGAGGGGGAGTGGAAACTGAGTACCCTCAGTGTGGGGGGGGGGGACATTGGAACGGTTTCAAGGTGAGCAGAGATGTGGAGAGGGGGGGGTGGTTTCCATGGTTTTTGAACGGTTTGCTTTCTGAACCCAATAGTTGTTGTTTTGTTTTTTTATATGGAGATGCCAAATGGCTCTAGGCTTCTTCTGGGTTTATTACAAATCCTACTAATCACACCATGGTTATTATCAGGTGTGTTGATGTGAAATAAATCACATGTAGGTACAGGCTTAGCCGTAACGACTGTTTAATACTTAAAACTTAAAAAAAACATGCCAGTAGGCCTGTAAGGTGACAGCTGTGCTCGCGTCTGTTACTCTTATCAGCTTACTGTGTTAAAGGGATGGAGACTCCTCGGCTCTATTTGCATGAGTGACTTAAGGTGTCTGTTCGGATGCGTCTCTTTACGTTACAACTTAAGTGGTCAATCAGAATTCTCATCCAGACCAGTCTGACCCTGGAAACCTGCTCATGTCTCTTATTGCTACGTGAAGATGTCGATAGTTAGGTGATAGTGTGAAGTGTTAGAAGCTGAGTTGAGTTTTCAAACAGAACAGGAGCCCCAGGAGAAGTCTCGACCCCTCTATATGTCAGGAGAGAGTTTCTCTGTTATGGAATAAAAGCATGTCCCCCCCCCTATTTCTTTTGAAGAATTTTATCTTTTCTGAAGTTCTATATTGTAAGACTTTTTAACCTCTAATAAAAGAATTACTATTTGCAGTCCTTTTGTTACGAGTTTCTTTTATCCATCATAATAATGTCACCTGCCTTCTTAATGAACCAGTGTTTTGTGTGGCAAGTTTTTATTATTCATTGCTATACATTCCTTTAGTTATATCCTTATAACAAAATGTGACAGCCTTAGATGGGGAAAATGACACCAAAATATTTTTACATCCAGTTTGCATGATGCAAGGTTAGTATGATAACTAGTAGGCAAACTACAGTGGAGATATAAGACTTTTAGTAAAACCCTAAAAAAAACGTTTGATTGACTTAAAACGCCCCAGATCTTTTTTCCTATTGGCTGTTTTCCTCCGGCCACGCCCCTATCTCCTAGCTGCTGCTCGTTAGGTTGTGACCAGATAGAGAATCTCAAAGGAAATCTCAAAGTTTTGACATCAAGATAATGTGGCAACTACAGGTGAACAAGATGTTCATTATCATCTCTACATGGGCTTCTAATCACAGTGACACGTTAAGACTTGTTGTCTTTACAAAACAAGGTTTTTAGTCGCAATGTTTTGGTCTAGTCTAGCCTCTTTAATGTCGAGCTAGTCTGTTGTTAGCATCAACTAGCCTGAAAGCTACCAACTGACAGGCAGGTTCACTGGTTCAAATAGTCTCTGTTTATTTAGATAAATGATATCAAATGCATTGTTGTAGCTGTAATATGATAGTGGTTGAAGATAATTTGACGTTGTTATTGAATCACTTCTTGGGTAGAGAAGGTCCAGCTAAGCCAACTAGCCCGTCAACGTTAGCAGAACTACTGCAGTACTGTGATCACATGGGTGCCTTTGGACACTATTTGCTTTTTGTGTCGAAATGGTGTGTTTGTGTGCCATAAGTGCAACATGTCCAAAGAATGCTGCTCAATATACAGTTCTAACAATCTATGCTTTTGTTTGTAGGTTAATCATGGCAGATATTTGAGGATCTGTCTTCCATAGTGTTTGGCTGCTGCTTATCACATAGAAGGCAGCTGTGTAAAGCAGAATGCCAGAGATGACAGAATCCCAGGACCTTGGTCATAAACCCAGGTAAGACGAATGTTTACTTTTCCACGTGCAGGTGTGTCTAAAGGTCATAGGACACCCCCATGTTTATCATACAATAACATTCACCCTATGACCTTTTTCTGCAGAAGAAGAAAAAATAAAGAAATTCACAATGCTGGTAAGATCCCTGTCTATTTGCTGTTAGTCACTCCTCTTCCTTCCATTCATGTTTATTAAGGTGCTTTCCTAATGTTTTATCATGTAGTTGAGAAAAAGAGGAAAGAGAAAATCAATGCTGGTATTAACCGCATTGGGAATCTTCTGCCGTGTTCTCAAGCCCTGAAACAGGTAGGTCTGACTTATTCATGAGCATAAAGGACAAATATTATGTTCTCACACACATGCATGCACACACAACTCACACTGAATTGTCCTTCTGTCATCAGAGCAAAAACATGATCCTTGATGAGGCCTTCCGCTACATAACTGAGCTAAAGAAACAAAATGATGCAATGCTCCTTGAAGGAGGAGACAAGGGCCAAGGTATGAACAATTTATCCACTAAAAAAATCAGTGTCTTTTACTCCTTATTCTTCTACGTTTGCGTCTGGCGTGTTACATCTTGCGAGCATCGCTGACGGTCTGTTTCTCCATGTAGCGGAGGAGATCCGACGTCTCCGACGGCAACTGGAGGAGCTGAGGAAGGAGAGCGGTCACTACATCGAGCTGCTCAAAGCCCACGACATCAACTTCCTGGACGACCCCAGCATCCACTGGAAGGGCAAGATGCGCTGCGCCAAGGTTGCCAAGGTGACACCCACCCACCAGCCCTCCAAAGGTATCATCGTGTATCCTAACGGGAACACCACGTGTGCTGTGGGGAAAGAGCCCGCTGCTGGGAAACAACAAGAGGAAGCCGTGTTCGTCCAGCCGTCCTGTGACGTCATCCTCCATCATCCGCATTCATACTTCACCGTCCAGGGCCTCTGTCCTCTCCCCCCTGGCACCACCGCCCTGCCCCAGCCTCAACCCACCGCCCCAGTCCCTAGTCTGACCGTAGCGTCCAGCCTAACCACCCACCTACCTTATCACTTTGTCCCCAGCCTTACAGCCCTCCCTCAGGTGGTGACCACATCCAGAGCTCTCGTCACGGAAATCTCCACCCAGGTAAACACCCAGCCGGGGGTTGGAACCAGGAGCCAGAGCTACACCACCACCCCTTCCAGCTCAGGCCTGCTGAGGGCGGAGGCAGCAGGCAGCACCCAGACCACCTGGACCACACTCCAGCTGGCAGGGAACACAGTGCAGCCAGTCTGCCAGAATTTAGCCACCCCAGAGATTAGCACCGCTGACCAGACAATGCAACAACTGACTGTATGCCCCGTCGCCACTAAAGCCACAGTTCAGCCAGTTCATATCCAGATGAGACCTCAGTTACCCATAAAGCAGGCCCCTATCACTGCCCATATCCAGGCCCAGCCCTCTATCCATAAGCCCCCACATCTACAGCCATCCATCATTGCCCAGCCCCATTTGCTACCCCAGTGTGCTGTCCTCCCACAGGCGGCCAGAGTCCCACAGCAACCTGTTCTAGCCCACCCTGCCATAATGCCACAACCACAAACCACTGTGTTGCAGAAGGCTTCAGTGGGTCCCCACCCTCAGACGTCCCTCATCCCCCAGCCTCAGACAGCTGTCCTTCCTCAGCCAGCCTTAAGGCCCCAGCCGCAGGCTGCAGTTCTGCCTCTGCTTCAGACCATGCAGGTGCTGCAGGTTAATCCTGCGGGCACCACCGTTGCCGGGGTAACCGCTTCACAGAACACTAACAATCCCAGCGTTGTCATCCTTCAGCAGGCCAATCCCTGTGCTACCCAGCCAGTCGTCCGAGAGGACTTGACCAATCAGGCACCTTGCCAGCACATCGTTATCATCCAAGCTCCCAATCAGACGCCAGCTGTTCCTCAGAACCCGTCGGTTGGCATGGTGACGGCTGCGGTGCCTGTTGTACCCAGTCAAATCGTCTCGACCAGTTGCACTACTTCTACCACTGGCCTCCACACCGTTGGGGGGAAACAGCTGGTTCACATTCTCCCCCGGCCCACCCCAACCACAACCCACACTCCCCTGCCGGCCACCTGCCCCCCAGCCTCACCTGCCACCTCCGCCCCCCAGACCATCACTGTGAACGGCCAGGTGTTCGCCCTGAAGCCCATGAAGACCTCCGACAAGGGGGGCTCTCAATGCACCCAGAGCACCCTTCAGCTGGTTCAGCCCACCACCAGCGAGGAGCCTACTACCAACGTGGCCCTCAACAGTCTTGGGGCCCTTAGTAGCCTCAACCAGAGCATTTCTCAGGGCATGCCTCAGCACAGCATCTCCAGCCACGGAACCCTCCAGCTGACCGGAACCTTGCCATCATACTCAGTAGTGCAGCAGCATCAGCTGCCTCCTGGCCCCGCTCCCGCCCCACCCACCCCCATTAGACAGCTGCAATCTCCCATTGGAACGGCAGTTAGGGGGGGTACGGGCAAAGCCTTGGGCAGGAAGCCCAGCACAGCCCCCAAGAGGACCAAGACACCACGAAGGAGAGAGCCCAAGCAGCGACGTAGCACGGCCACCGCATCTGCCACACCGCTAACGGCATCAGGAGAGAGTCCGAAACAGACGGCCATCGTTGTGTCTCAAGATGCCACCCCTTCTGCTGCTGCAGGTGCTGTTAGCATCGTAGCTAACACACCGGCAGTCAGTGATGCATTAAAACAGAGCATTAACACAGAGAGCCTTGTTAGCTCTGCACAGAGCACACTAAAGAATATAAACGTCTGCACTGCACAGAGTGGTTCGACCACATCTGCACAGACCACGTTAACGGGTAGCGGCGTCAAATCCACTCAGGGTGAAGTCGTTTGTATAGTGGGCACCAGTCCTACGGTCGGCCATGCTGTTTCCTCCCAGAGCAAAGCACAAACCGTAGACAGCGGCCCTCAGAACAAGACTACAGCTTCGCAGGATAGGCAGGCTGTCTCCGTGACGACCAGCGGGGCACAAATCGGATCTTCTAAACAAAGCAAACCAGGAGTTGGCAGTTTGTGCGCCATAGCGACTAGCCTAGCCAGCGTCACCCCGGCTACTACTGCATGTCAGCCACTTGTTGGCACGGCCGCCTCTACGCAGACTGAGCAGTTGGTTTCCCTCCAGGACTCTGTGCTTACTACTTCGGTTTGTCAGAGCAGGCCAGCCAACGTACAGGAGCACCAGTTCACGCCCCAGCCTCAACCTCAGCTGCAGACCCAGCCCCAACCTCAGCCGCAGCCCCAACCCCAGCCGCAGACCCAGCCTCAGCCTCAACCCCAGCCTCAGCCCCTGGCCCCTTCCTCCATACCCTCATCCACAGCTTCATCTTCTGCTGCTCTCTTGCCTTCTGAATTCCGGAAACGGACTCAAACAAACCGACCCTTGCCTCAGCAGCCAGACCAGACCAAGCTTGCCTCCTCCTCGTCCTCCACCGCTGCGCTCAAACTCCCAGACGTCCCCGAGAGAGAGAGGGAGCCTCCGAGGGTGGAATCGAACCCCAGGACGGCCATGGAGAAGGAGAGCCAGAGAATCAACACCACCCCTTCCAGAAAGATCTCTGCTCTCCCACAGCAAGTGTTCTCTCTAGACCACCAGGTCACGGAACAACCGAATCAAACTCATCAAACGTCAAACACTCAGGCGGAATCATCCTTGTCCGCCGGAGCAGGGGGTGGGAGGGGCTTCTCTGTGGCGTCCATGCTGCCCCAGGGCCATGGTGCCAGCGCCTCGCCAGGCACCTTCGGCTCGTTCACCTTCACCTCAGAGCAGGCTGAGATTCTGGCTTTGGCTCTGCTGGAGCAGGACAGCTCAGGGGGTAGGGTGGACATCCCTATCTCCACCAACACCCCTACATGGGAACCCCCGAAGTCTCAGCAAGCCCCCCACAGCAAAGAGAGGGTTACTGGGCCTCAGACAAAGATTCCCAAGACAACCATGGAGCCGCTGGTAGCCAAACCGCCCTCTCAGGTGGTGGTCAGAGGTCAGGCTGGGGATCCGAGCGCCAGTGGGCCCTCAGGGGCCAGACACCCGCAGAATGTCAGCTATGCCCAGTCTCACCCCCACAGCCAGTCCCACATCCAGAGCCAGGCCCATGCCGGAAACGTGGGCACCCTCAGTGTCAACAACCTTATCCGGTCCAGCTCAAGCCAGCAGCTTTACCCTGGCTCTCCCAGCATGGCCGCTGGCCAGCAAGGCTCGGTCCCATCGCCGGTGGGCAGTTCAGCGCTGGTCTCCCAGCCCTCTACCCCTGGACACACCTCCTGCTCAGGCAACGGCCAGCTGAGTGACTATGCCCCTGTTAAGAGTTCCCTGATGAGGACTTCCATGGGTATGGGGGAGCGACACGTTAAGGACATATCCAAGCGTCCCGCCCCGGAGGACGTGATGTTGCCCTCCAGCAACAAGCGCCCCAAGCCCTGTCCCCCGGCCGCCCCCAGCGTGGGACGCATGGAAGCCAAGGCCCAGGACCATAGCCAGAGTCAGATGATGATCGGCCAAGTTCCTCCCAGCTCCTCAACTGTCATGAGCAGGATAAACCCTGACGCCGGAGGGAGCCACTTCTCCAGTAACTCCTTCATGAGCACGGTCCTCAGACCAACTGACAGCCACTGTGGCCCTCAGGGATCCCAGCATCAGGAGCAGAGCCAGCCAGGAGTTCTGCACCTGCCCCAGGGGCATTCCCAGCACGGGGCCCCCCAGCCAGTGCAGCATCTGGGGCCAAACCAGTACCTGAAACAGCAGCAGCAGCAGCAACAGCAGCAACAACAGGACCACCAGAGACATCACTTATATCAGCTCCAGCACCATCTCACCCAGCCTGACCCTGCTCAGTTGCACAGCCTCCACCAGAGGGCGCTGCAGCAGGACCAACAGCACGTCCAAAACGCCCAGAAGAAAAGAGGACTGGTCCGAGCCAGTCAGAGCGGGGCCCCTGTGGGTCTACAGCAGAAACAACACCACCTGGAGAAGACTGGAGTTCATCAACAACAGCAGCAGACGCAACATCAACAACAACACGCCCAGCAGCCATCGCAACATCAACAACAACAACAACAACAAACGCATCAGCAGTCACAACATCAACAGCAGCAGCCGACCCAACATCAACAAGCCCAACTTCAGCAGCATCAACAGCAAGCACAGCATCAACAGCAGCAGTCCCAGACACAACACCAACAGCAGCAGTCCCAGACACAACATCAACAGCAGCAGTCCCAGCCACAGCACCAACAACAGCAGTCCCAGACACAGCATCAGCAGCAGCAGTCCCAGACACAACATCAACAACAGCAGTCCCAGACACAGCATCAACAGCAGCAGTTACAGCAGCAGCAAAGCTCTCACTCCAGACACCAGCACCTGCAGCAGTTACAACAGCAGCAGCAGCAGCAGCACTTTGGAGCCCCTCGACACCAGGAGAAGAGCTGTGATGCCCAGCCTGCAGGGCCCAGGACGCACCACAGCTCCCACCTGGCCCAGCAGGAACACCACAAGGTAGGGAGGAAGGAACTTGTTGTCTTAGAACTAGAACATTTTATTGAGATTTTTTGCTGCTATCCATATTATCCGGTATAAATTACCAGTCAAAAGTGTGGACGCACCCGCCCATTCATATTAATGGGACATTGTGTCTAAACTTTTGACTGGTAGTGTACGTAGGTATCTTCACAAACAGCAACTAACATTGTGTAACTTATTTGACAATTTTATTTCACTTAAATACAATTCTAATGAACTCCTCCCCCATTCCTGTCCTGTGTCTCCAGTCTGGTCAGGACCACAGTGCCATGCAGCGGCTCATGAGCTCCAGGACCCTGGAGCAGCAGCTCATATCTCAGCCCAGTAACAACCCCGTGTCCCGGCCCTCCGACCTGGCCTGCGCCCCGTCACGGCAGGAGCGACACCGCGTCTCCAGCTACTCCGCCGAGGCCCTCATCGGGAAGACATCTTCCAGCGGCGACCAGCAGCAGCAGCAGCGGATGGGGCTGCACTTGCAGTCTGCGAGGGGCAGCGGCCAGGAGCAGCCAGACCTGCGGGGATACCTGGACACGTCCAGGGGAAAGGGCAACATCGGACACAACCCCCAGAACCCCAGGCTGGGCCAGGACCACCCGGGGCCCTCGGACATCCAGAGGGTGTCGGAGTGCCCACCGTTCAAAGCCCTGGGTGGTGGAGGAGGCCACCAGCTAGGTGGCTTTGAGGCGCAAGTGTCCCGTGGTGGGGACATGGCCCCTAAATCCATCCCCCCCTCCCAGAGGGCTCAGCAGGCGCAGCAGCATGGAGTCTTCAGAATGGGGGTGGGCTCTCCGGGGGATGGAAGACCCCGTGGGGGTTACAGTGGGGCCCACTCAGGACCCCAGGGGGTGCAGATAGGGGCAGGGCTGCCCAGGGACCAGGAGGGCTGTCACCATAGCTTCATGCAGTCTCTACTCTCTCCACACATTTCAGAGCAGAGCAACCACCAGAGGGCGGTGCAGTGCTGTCCTCCTGTCAGCATGGAGTACAGCTGCGTGCCAGGGGTTTCTGCAGGAGACATGCAGGCAAAGGCTTCCAGCCCCAGTGTGCCTCCTCCTCAGAAGACCCCAGGTATGAGGCTGGGAGAGGGAAACAAAGGCCATCTCCCCCAGGCTGTCGGGAACATGCACGGGGGGCCTGGAGTGCGAGCAGGCCTCCCTCACCCTGCTACCCCACACAGCAGCTCGGAGCCTGGCCGTAGCTTGGCCCCCTCCAGGCCCCCTGGTTCTGTCAGCCAGCGCTCGCGCCACCTTGCCCCAGAGGCCCAGCCTGCCAAGCTCCGGCCAGGGGAAAGGCTTCGGTCAGGCACCCTGAGACCAGGCAACCCATTTGAGCCTGAGGGCCACCTTCCCCTCCCCTCTGCCGGAGGGGTGCTCCTGGGGAGACCCCAGGGAGGGGGCGAAGCACGGCGCAGCAGTATTGTCCGCTTTATGGCAGACAGCTCTCAAGTATCCGGGGACAACAACTTGGTTCCTGACCAACACTTGGCCCAGAACTTTGGCTTCCCCCCCTTCATCGCAGAGGGAGGGATGAACCACCCACCCCCCATCAACACCAACTCCACCTTCATCCCCCCAGTCAGCCAGCCCAGCTCCTCTCGCACCCCTGCCTTGCTCCCTGTGGAGCCCCAGAACACCATCCCCTCTTTCTACCCCTCCTACTCCCCTGCGGCCCACCCCAGCTTGCCCAGTGACCTCCCTCTCCAGTACTTCTCCAATCAGATGTTTACGAGCCCCGGGGCAGACAAGGTTAGCACGGCTCCGCTCAACAACCGTTTTGGCTCCATCCTGTCGCCCCCACGCCCGGTCGGGTTTGCCCAGGCCAGCTTCCCTTTACTCCCAGACATGACGCCCATGCCGATCGCCAACTCCTCGGGCATCACCGCCCACCTGTCCAACTTCAGTCTCACGTCTCTGTTCCCGGAGATCGCCGCGGCGATGCCCTCTGACGGCTCGTCCATGCCCATGTCCCCCCTCCTGTCTCTGTCCAACACCTCCTCTGGTGACTCAGGCAAACAACCCAACCGGCCTGCCCATAACATAAGCCACATCCTGGGGCATGATGGGAGCTCTGCTGTGTAGGCGGAGCTCTGCTGTGTAGGCGGAGCTTAGCTCATCCCCAGTGAGAAGTTTAGGAAGCCATTAACCAAAGTCAAGTGGTAGTTTGATCTGGGTGGCAAGATCGTTGATGTTACGGACTCCTTAATTCATGTTTACGTCTCAGTATTTTGATTGGCTTTTCTGTGTGTGACATCATGTTACCAGTCTGGGTGGGATTGTTGCTGTAAGCATTTAATCGAGGCATAGGATACACTATGCAGTGTTGTGTGTTGCAGTGTCCTAACAAATGTCTGTCTTCTGATTGGCTCTTTGAGTCTGATTGATTGGTACACTCTGTTGCTATGGCACTCAACTGGTCATCTTTCATTTAATGCAGCCTTGAGGAGGAATCTTGAACAGACAAAAGCACTTGCACAAAATCTGTAAATGTAATCTACTAACTAAATCAGGGTGGATTGGATAAAATATTTTGTAAATAAATTTCATACTAGTATAGTTAGTTATGTATGTATTTGTAAATACAAAGTTATTAAAGTTTTTTTTGATAATATATTCTAGATGTTTACTGTTTTCTCTATGATCCTACTGAAGATCGGGTGGTAAGGAAATATAATTCATTTACGTTTCAACCTTTGGTAACGTGTACAATACACCAATGGAAAGAAACACAACAAAACAAATAAGATTTCTTAAGCTTTATTTACATGCAATAGTGCTCCAGCCTGTGTAACCACAACAATAGCCACATGAATAAAAGTGGGGTAAAGATCGGAAGATTCCTTCATTTTGATCTACAGTGCTGCTAAGGTAGGTTAATACTGTAGCACCATCCTGCATGGGAACTGACATACTGACCTTGAGTCATCTTTCCCTTTCACTAGAAGTCCTTTTGTGACCAGCTAAACAGTAAACAGAACTGATTTCAGAACAAACTGAACTCCAAAAATAAACATTGAGCCTATGAGTGTGTGTTTCAGACATCTTCCAGAATCTCTCCCATTTAGTGATAAAAAAACAATCTGGCTCGTAAAAAATAAATAACTATACAATATATACTCTTTTTTTGCTATAACTACAGAAGCTGAATGCTTTTATGTTGCATACATGTGTTAATAAATTTTTTTTTAAATGATGAAGAATGCATAATGTCACTTCTATACACAACGGGACAGTTGTACCATGAGCACTGGAGAGAGAACCATAACAGGAGAGACTTAACAGCAGATAATCACAGCAGGAACATCATTTTGGTTGGAATGAAGGTGTTGTGATTTCTGCTTCCTCAGAAAGCAGTCCAGTACAGATCTTCATGACGTAACCCTCAAGCACATGTTAGTGTTGGATTTTGGAATGACTTGGAAGAGTGTATCAGATGTAAGAGCATATAGCCGGGAAGAGAGATAACATTTTGGAAATCTCTAGTTGCCGAGCATGTGATTATATGAGACTCTCCAAAGGAATGCAGGTGTCAAAAGGTACAAGAAAAGAAATTTGGTGCACAGAAAGATAACACGAAACAGACACTCCCTTTGTCTAAAAATGATTACGAGGACGTATACTTTTTCTCAATATGAACATGTCCTTATAAACAGCATTACAAAACTCTTATGTACAATAGCATAAATATATAAATATCTGTGATACAAAAATAAATATTTTCTCTTCTTTTTAAGAGCGTCTTTTTGTCCCTTTGACCTCTGGCGACTTTCAACTTTGGAGGGAGTCCACTTCCTGAAGTGATGCATCTTGGGATACAGGTGTTGTAACTGTTGTCGTACTGCTGGAATGATCTTCCTCTTCCAGTAATAAAAGAGGACAGCATGGCAAGCCTGTGTAGGAGAGAGAAAGAAGTAAAGTTACTTTTTCTGAGTGGAATTTCAAGCGTTGTGTTTCGTGTAAAAGCAGTAAGGTGTGTGTACAGCATGGTGTTTGAAAACAGAACCGTACCTTTAGTTTCCAAGATGACCACGTTGCCAAACTCGCTCTCTCCTCCCTCGTTGAAGCACTGCATCTTGATATCGTAGGCCGTCTCGGGCTGCAGGTCAGTGATTGAGTGCCAGTAGCGATCTCCCTCCACCACGTCCTTCTTGTAGTCGCTGTCGTTGTCGCTGTCCGTGGGCCGGTAGAAGATGTAGAAGCCGTAGATGGGTGTGTTGTTGTGAGGTGTGTACTGGAGAGAGAGAGAGAGAGAAGCAGTGATGATTTAGCAACACAAGTCTGTAAGACTCTCAAGCATCTGTAAGGAAGTGATGTAAGACTCTCAAGCAAATATAAGGAAGCATTTCTACACAGTAATCTCACTCCTCAGTCACCATAAACACAAGGACAAAGACATTCAGGGTCTCATTAACCTAGCTCCATATTACGTCATCATCATATCCATTTCTCCTCATACTCTCTGTTCAACTCACCGTCCATTTCAAGATGATGGTGGTCTCGTTGATGGCTTCACTGTAGATGATGTATGGTGCATCTAAAACACCAACACACAGGTCACACAGAGTTCAATTGGTGACCCCAATAAAAAATAAAATAAAAAAACACTCATATGCACACTGGTAAAAGACATCAGCTCTTTTTTATGTTTTAGACTCATACCTCGTGTGATTTCAGTTGCATGCGGCATATTATTGGAGTAAAAGTGGGCATCCCCTTCCAGTGCCAAACAGCTGATTGGCCGGTGTGAGGTGTCCCCTTCCAGTTCCAGACAGCTGATTGGCTGAGAGGTATTGAGGAGCTGGAGGGTGGAGTCATCAGGAAGACAGCAGACCTCTCCATGGTGCTCCGGACCACTGAGGGAGACGAGGAGTGTGTGAATATGGGTTATCTGTTTACCTACAGTACACACAAACAAACACAGGCATACACACAAACACACACACAAACATACACAAACACACAGGCATAGTTGTGTACCTGTTGGAGTAGTGGTAGACAGGTGTGTGTCCGTTTGACAGAAGCTGTGGCAGTAATGTGTCACACTCCCTGCCACACTGAGCATCCTCCTGGAGGGACAGAGCACAGAGCCAGGTTAGATACCAGCACATCCTCAAACCACATCCGTTTGAGAATCCTCCACAGACCAGCGAGGGATCCTGGAGGTGGCTCAGCCTGGCTGAATTACCTGGTGCAGCCCTGGCAGGCAGTGTGTGGGGTGACAGGGCTTCCCGTTGGGGATGTAGTCTCCATTAGGGGGGTACCCCACGTGTTGGTGGGCTAGGTGGGGGTCGAGGGGGCAGTGCTTGACCAGGGCCAGCCCCTGAAGGGGAACCATGGTGTACTGGCAGGAGGAAACGGGGGCCACCACAGCGGGGAAACACAGGTCGGACGTTTGCTCTGGAAGATCAGAGACCCAAAAAAACGTTAGAAATCTAGAACGGTTTAATGGAACGTTTTGAACAGGATGAAGCTGCTGGGTGAACACTGAGGTTCTCCTCCTCCTCTTCCTCCTCCTCCACTCACTCTGCTTGGCCCAAGCTCTCCAAAGGCAGAAGGGGATGAAGGCTACGATGATGAAGACCAGCGCTCCTAAGACCACGCCCACGATGAGGTAGGGCAGGTCACTGGGGCGGGGCACCGGGCCTCCTGGCTGTACCGGTCTGTGTGAGGGCATCTCTGATGGGGGCGAGGGCTGGTTCGAGCGGGCTAAGAAAGAAAGAAAGACAATCAGAAATCCTGTGGTGATCCCATTAGGGAAACTCTTTACATACTAACAGTTATTGAAGTATCAGACAGGTAGAACCGTACCTTTAGTTTCCAAGATGACCACGTTGCCAAACTCGCTCTCTCCTCCCTCGTTGAAGCACTGCATCTTGATATCGTAGGCCGTCTCGGGCTGCAGGTCAGTGATTGAGTGCCAGTAGCGATCTCCCTCCACCACGTCCTTCTTGTAGTCGCTGTCGTTGTCGCTGTCCGTGGGCCGGTAGAAGATGTAGAAGCCGTAGATGGGTGTGTTGTTGTGAGGTGTGTACTGGAGAGAGAGAGAGAGGAGCAGTGATGATTTAGCAACACAAGTCTGTAAGACTCTCAAGCACCTGTAAGGAAGTGATATAAGACTCCCAATCACGTGTAAGGAAGTGATGTCAGACTCTCAAGCACACGTAAGGAAGTGATGTCAGACTGTCAGGAAAACAGTCCCCCTTCCTTTATTCCCCATTCTGTGTCTGTTTTCTAACGTTCTCTTCCTCTCTCTCAGTTTTGATTCGCTCACCGTCCATTTGAGAATGATGGTGGTCTCGTTGATGGCCTCGTTATAAGTGATGTAGGGTCCGTCGATGGGCCTGTCATTGGGCCTGCCGCTGCCCACCACCGTGTAGAGCTTGGACGGAGCGCTGGGGGGGCTGGCACCAATCACGTTCACCGCCACCACCCGGAACTTGTAGGACGTTCCTATGGCAACACAGCGGATGTGGGCAGTGAGCACTAAAGTACATCTGGACGTGATTTGTGATTATGAACGATTAGAAGAAAAACATTAGGTGGACAATGAGAACAAGTATGACTGATGATGTCGATCGTTTTGGAAATGGGCGGTGATGATGATGACTGCAATTATGAGCAACAACATCATGTTCGCACGATGATGATAGAAAAATATGATGGTGATGTCACAACACAAGCAGTGATCAGCGTCTAGAGATACCGAAGCTATAGATGATGATGATGATGATGATGATGATGATGATGATGAAGAGCCTGACCTTTCTCCAGGCTGTTGATCTCCACAGACAGTCTAGAAGGAGGGATGTTTGCCACGGCAACCTCCCACTCTGCTCCCTTCTTCTTGTACTCCACCCTGAACGACTGGATGGGGAAACCACGGTTACCGCGGGGGATCCAGGTCACGTAGGCGGACGTCTCCGTTGCCGTGGAGATGGTGGGTTTGTCAGGCGCTTCCGGAGCTGAGGAGCAGAGGACAGGACATCAAGCAGATGCACACAGCAAACACACACAGAATAATACTGCCTTCCCATTGGCCACTGATGCATGAGGCACGCACATGCACACCACAACAACATGAACACAAATACAACACTGACAAGACACTTACTGTTCGCTCATCCTTTAGTGGGAGG
Organism: Protosalanx chinensis; assembly: GCA_030340685.1. Lineage (NCBI taxonomy): Eukaryota > Metazoa > Chordata > Actinopteri > Osmeriformes > Salangidae > Protosalanx > Protosalanx chinensis. The sequence goes on along the minus strand of CM059332.1, from coordinate 11,354,833 downwards.
AGTGAAAGAGATCGGAATATTTGTATGTTAGTACAGAAGAGAAAGGTTATAGGTTATAGGTTAAAGGTTACAGTGAGAACACAGTCGTTAAGACAGCGCAGGTATGAGTTAAAGGACTCAGATTCCCCTGGCGGTGTGCTAGCCTGACCGGGGTTAGACTGACAGGAAGTGAAAATGGAAGGTGATATTTGTAACAGGAACTCACGGGAAAGACGAGGGGACGGCACAGGTGGAGTCTTCGCAGGTTCGTTTGGCCCGGGGCTTCGACGACCTGTTGTCATGGACAACGGAAACAAAGTCCATCAATACAAACAGGTTCAGATCTACAACACAGCTGACAGAAAGACTTGGAAGACCCAGAGTCCTTTAAATGAGACAGTTGAACTGAACACATGATGATGATGATGATGATGGTACCTTTGCCTGTTCTGAAGGTCACCATGGCGGGCTGGCCCAGCCCAGCACAGTTCTTGGCAGCCATCTCCACCTCGTAGAGGCTGGCAGGCTGCAGCTTGGCCAGGGTCAGCTTGTGGAGGGAGGCAGGGATGCTGCTGGTGGCCCATTCCCCTGGTGGGTCTCCCGTCTGGGGGCAGGGAGACAAGGAGAGAGACGGTCAGTGCCTCTTCAAAGGGAAACCAAACACCCTGAAGGACTTTGACTGTTTTTAACAAATCTCTAACGTCAATCGAAACAAATTCTCCACCGGAATCATTCTGGTTTGTTCCTAACCACGGTAGTGATATTCTGAATGACTTGGTCAGTGTCTTCTGTACTAAAGCTGGGTGCAGTACCATCATTAAGTGTAGATTATCCTTCGTTATAGCACAGACTGAAGTACCTTTCTGTACTTGACGATGTATTCCTGCACAGGGGACCCTCCGTCATGTCGAGGTTCCCAGGTCAGCTCGTAGAAGTCGGACTTGACAGTACGTGGTTGACTCAGGATGATGGGGGCCTCCGCTGGGGAGATGAGCCCATGCAGCCCTGAGCAGTCCAGGGGGAGCAGGGCCCCCGTGCCCCCGGGCCTCACTGGGGGCTGCTCCCTCAGCACCTTGTCTGGGCTGAAGGGCCGCAGGATGGAGGGCAGCTTGCCGGGGCGGGGGGCAACAACTGCAGTGATCAGAGGGGGACAGGGTTAGGTACCTGACTGGGGGAGTTCTGGTTCAGGAGACAAGCGCACTCCCAAAAACCTTGGGGGTTTACTTTGACGTTAGGCTACAGGCTAACTTGTTGCACACAAATTAGTTTTTAAGATATTTAGTATATAAGTAAATGTTAAAATGGTTTCTTTATCCAAATGAAGCACGAAATACTGGTTTTGGTTAAGTAACTGCTAAATGTATTTATTTGATATTTAATCGCAGCAGGAAGTGAGTCCAGTGTTGGTCTTACTGGTTGGCACGGTGAGGAGGCGCGCGGAGGCCTGGGAGCTGCCCACACCGTTCTCCGCCAGACACTGGTACAGGCCATCGTCCTGAGGGCCCACGTTGATGACACGCAGCACGCGGGCGGACAGGCGGTGGCGCGGGGACGGGGCGAGGGGCCGGGCGTTGTGGAGCCACACCACGGAGGGGGCGGGCTTACCCCGGGCCTGGCAGCTGAACCTCACACTCTCCCCCCACGCCACCTCCTGCTGAAGCAGCTCCACCACCACCTGAGGGGGCTCTGGAGGGGGGAGGGAGAGGGGGGAGGGAGAGGAGGGGAGAGAGAGAAAAGGGGGGAGGAGTGTCAATAAAAGAAAGACAGACTGTCTCTGTGCTTTCATTCGGTTGTGTCATTGGTGGTGTGTGTGTGTGTGTGTGTGTGTGTGTGCGTAGGCAGTCTGGCCAGCCAGTTGATGGTTGGCTGCTAGGGAATCAGGGAGAGGCTGAGCTCATTAGAGCAACAGCAGCAATCCAACTTTAATTAGGGCCAGCTGTGGGGAGACAAACCCACATCACATACAGACTCTCACACAACCTTACACACACACAACCTTACACACACACACAATCACTGTAAAAACAGTCATCTGTAAATAGCCATGCTCCATCATGCCATGTTAACAGAGAGCTGTTTCCACACACACACACACACACACACACATGCTTACACAACCTCAACCCCCACCTAAAATGACTCTCACGCACACACACAGACACACACACACCACTGAAACACACACATTCAGCCCTGAGTTCTTTCTTGCCACCAAGCAGGAGTCAGGCTAACCATCAAGTCTGTGACCTAAACTGCGCTCAAGATAAACTTCCAAAGAGAAATAGCTGGAATGTAACTCTCAGCTAAGCCATAAAGCCTGGATAACTGCTCTGTGATCCAGTGCCATAGAGTCACAAAGAAACCCTACAACCATTCCAAAATATCCCATCTACCCGTCTAATACTGGAATATTCCATGTGGAAAACAGTTTAAAGACTGTCCAGTAAAACATTGTAATGACTTTTAAGAAACGCATGCATGTCTTGGTGACTCACCGAACACCTGGACGTCGTACAGTGCGGTGGCGGTGTCGGCAGAACCGACGCCATTGTTGGCGTGGCACGCGTACGTGCCCGAGTCGCCCTCGCCCGCCGCGTCGATCAGCAGGTTGCTGAGCAGGAAGCGCGTGTTGTTATGGAAACGCAGGTCCTGCCCGTCCTTGGCCCAGGTGACCAGAGGGGTGGGGGTGCCGCTGGCCACGCACTCCAGGACCAGACGCTGTCCCCTGGTCACCATGATGGAGCGAGGGGCTGGGGGGTAGATGATGCGGGCGGCCTCGGAGGTGGAGCCTGGGGGGGGCGGGGAAGAATCCTTTATAAACACTGCAGTTAAGGTTCAAACCGTTCTGATACTAGATACCAGTATAATAAGTATTATGTTGAAGTATTTCAGGAAAGTGTTTTGGTGCAGAGCTAAACAGTAATCAGTTCGCTTCATCTTCAGGTAGACCAGGGGTGAGGGGTGAGGGGTCGTGGGGGTGGGGGTGGTCACTCACGGCGTATGCGGAGGCGGTCAGTGGAGGTGGAGGTCTTCACCTCCTGGGTAACAGGGTTGTAAGCAGCGCACTTGTAGGGACCCTCGTCCTCCAGAGTGGCGTTGGCGATCTGCAGGTTTCCTGACGGCATGATCAGGTAGTTTCCTGGGGAGACACAAGCGGCAGAGCAGGTTTGAAACACAGCTGATACAAACACGCTGTGCTTGAGCGTCCATTTTTTTTCTTCTTCATATTTTGTCATTAACTCTCTTTCTCAATCGCAGGTATTTTTTTCTAGCCGAAAGAGAATTTGACAGCACTGTGCAAGCAGCACTTCTAAAAGCTACCACTAGGTGGAGTACAACAGCTGCCAGTCACAGAACCATGTCCAGCATGTGGTTGTGGTTCCGCTGCCAGATAAGCTGGATATCAGCAGCTCTGCCTTCATCAGCAGCCCTCCACAAAGGAGACTGGAGGACGCAGAAATAAATGGTTGCAAAATAAACAAGTCTATTCCCATGTTTCAACATTCTGCAGATAACCTCCTTATCACTGGTCTGATGGCAGGATTACAGCATTCCAGTAAATCAGCGAGATTGATAAAGAATGACAGATAACTAAGGAGAGGATGGAGAACAGGAGAGAGAGAGATACTTTTGCAAACTGCAATTTCCCCATTGTGGGACAAATAAAGCATTATCTGATCTTAGTAGAGAGAGAGAGGTTCAGAAAGAGAGACAAAACAAGATAAATAGAGAGAAAGAGAAAAAGAAAGACAGAGAGAGACAGAAGGAGAGACAAGAAGAGATACAAAGAGAGAGAGAACGAGAGAGAGAGAAAGAGGCAGGGATATATAAAAGGCATATATGAACCTTTTGAGGTCTCCAGCCACTCCTGCTTGACGCTGTAGCGGACCTGGGCCTTGGGCTGGCTCTCTGGAAGGTGACACTCGATCACGGCCGTGTTGCCTTCATCCACCTCAATCACCAGCTGGTCATCTGGCTCAAAGTCACGGAGCTCTGAGAGAGAGAGAGAAACAGAGACGGGCGGGCAAGGTTAGGATACACAGACACAGAAAGAGAGAGAGAGAGGGACACACACAGAAGCTTTTAAGAGTCTAAACTTCACTGAAGGGCCCTAACAAGCAAACACAGACTACTTTAATTCATCAAAGCAACAGAATAAACATTCAGTTTTCCCTGGTAACTGGGCTGGATGTAGGGCCTGCTGTTACCATACTGTATGTACAGCCGACATCTACAGTTGGCATCTTTGATTCATTCTCTAGCTATGAATAGTGCAGTGTGACTGAGGGCCGGGGCCTGGGTCTGCTTAGAGAGCTCGTTACTGTGGGAAAGCCAGTGGGATTATTGGGGGGGGCCATGTGCTGCGACTCTGCTCTGCAGACACCCTGTCTGCACAGACGCCATACTGCTCAGGCACGGGGACGACCTCTGACCCCCTATAGCCCCTCTCGGAGGGGGCCTGGGGGCCTGGACACGGGGTCAGAGGTGAGAGGTGGCCATCCTTGAGTTTCAGGGAAAGATAACCAGTTTGGATTGGAGGAAGTAGCTGAGGCTGTACTCTGAAACCCTGGCTGGGGGGGGAGGGGGAGGGGGACTGCCGGGAAAAAAACAGCAGGGTCGTGAAAACGAAGGGGGAACTAGAAGGACGGAGAGAGAGAGTGAGAGAACATAACGAGTGATAAGAGCAGCAGGGAAGAAGGAGGTCGACGCTGAGATGAAACCAAAAATACAACGTCCCCCCCCCCTCGTCCCCCCCCCCCCCCCATCCCCCCCACCCACAGAACCTGATTAAATGTCCAACGGTCTGCGCTGATTTATCCTTTCCAAACATGGCGTCCTTCCACAGTTTCCAGAGGTGCTGTGGCTTGGTGTTGTTCTTGGATTCCCCCGCCCCCCCTCTTGCCAGACAGTTGAATGTGAGCCACTAACATGCAGTCAACGCAGCGACCGGACAAACGATACACTGTATGGAGTTCTGGCTAGACGAACAGGGGTTTAACTAAGGCCACATCACGCTATCTGCAGACAGAGAGGCGATGCTCTGAACACACACCTTCAGCTGGGGGTGACTGAAGACTGTGACGGGACACGGCTCTAAGCTGTTCTCCGTGCGTGAGGTATTTCTGTCTGGACGGAGGCTTTAATGGGAACAGTGAGCTATGGGGGGAGATTTGGTCTTGACAGGTGACCCCCCCCACCCCCCCACCCTCTCCTACACACAACCCTTACCCCTATTCTAAGAGAGACGAGAATCCCAGAACATGTCATGCTGAGTGGTGTGTGTGTGTGTGTGTCTCATTCTGGACTGGGAGGGTGCAGCCTTGAAGAGAGGCTGTGACGGTCCATTTGCTAAATCAATCAGGTCCTGTTTTTACAGCACCCCCCCGCCTGCCCCTTCTCGTCCCTCGCCCCTCCCCCCGTCTCTCCCAAATTCCTCCAACTACACCTTTAACCCTCCCCCCCCTCCCCCCACACCTCCACCCCTACATTCTTTTTCAAAACAGCCAACAGTGAGCTTCTCAGGTGTGCACAAACGTGAGTTATAGTGAGTCTGTGTGTGGTACAGTGTGTATGTGGGATGTGTGTGTGTGTGTCCTGCTGGCCCTGTACAGTGAGACAGGGGCCGGGGACAGGATTGATGGTATTTATAAAGAGATCTGGCCTCCAGCTTCAGGACTACTTGGCAATGCTGGTTTAAATACTGTGAGATAGACTCTGCATACATCATCTTTATGTCTGAAGGTGGGGGGGCCTTGAGTGTGTGTGTGTGAGTGTGTGAGTTAGTCTCTGTGTCTTGGCTCTCTCAGTACATGAGGGTGTGTGTTTAACGTCTCTGTTGTGTTCATCTATTTGTGTCTGTGTGTGTGTTCTTGTAGAAGGGAGGCTGTCTGTCTACAGAGGAATTCAAGCAGGGAGTTTTAAATAATGTGAAAACTGCTCTGCTCCTTTGGGATGCAGCTCTGACTCCAGATTCTTCAGAATCAGATAGCAGAGAGGAACTCAACTCCCCTCTACCCCGCTCTGTTCTCCACTCTAGAACGCCTGTTTTCTTACACAAACACAAGCACGCGTACACACACACACACACACACCAATACAAACAACAACAACAACAATCCGGAAGAATAAAATATGATTGGTACAAGTGGGAATAACGTTTCCTCTCCCCCCCAACAACACACAAGCAAAATAACGTCATACAGCATAAGTATGCACATGCATGCACACATACACACACGTACACACACACACACTGTCCCTGTGGAGTCCTTCCATTGGTGGAATTGGGGAGGGAGGGGGCCATTATTAAATTAGAGAGACTTTTGGGAGGGACAAGCTGTGGGGCTCCATATGTGGTTACATCCGCATTATTCATCCTCTGCTGGAATGATCAGTGATATCTAAGGCTTCATCTACATGTGAGGTTTATGGAGCCACACAGCGCTTCACTACCAAGGGACTGAGACAGGACAGGACAGGCGACAACACAGCGAAAGAGAGAGAGAGAGAGTAAGAGAGTGGGAAAGAGAGAGAGAGAGGCTGAGAGTCGGGATAGAGAGGAAGACTGGAGACAGACATCACGTCTCGTCTTGTGAGTGGAGACAATCCTGTCTCAACTGGCCTAAACACCTTGTATTTCTCTGTCTGTCTCTCTCTCACACACACACACACCTTACACAGACTAACACACCACACACAAAACTCACACACACTCAAAAACACTGCAGGCAGGCACCCTCACGGAACGTAAATCCATTGTGACACATTCATTTAACAATAACTTTGCACAAAATCCTATTTGGCTGCGTATCCACCACCATACCCTGCCTGCTTGAGACACACACACACACACACACACACACACACACACCCTTGCAAAACAGCCCCTCTGCTCAATTGTGGGGCCATAACTCTTGCAAACCCCCCCCCCCCCCCCCCCCCCCCCCCCCCCCCACACACACACACACACACACACAGTCCCTGCTGTCAACCTCCCCCATCCCCGGTGGATGGAATGTGGTGTTGTGGGTAGCGAGGGAACAGGGGAACTGATGGAAGGATCCAGAGCTGGAGGGAGGGGGGCCCCCATCCAGACTGCCCCCAGCCCCAGGGTCCCTCCTCGCCACTGGGTCAGGTTACAGCAGAACGGCCTCTCTCTGTCTTAGGCCTCTGGAACACACTAAACACGGTCCCTCCTCTCAAACTCTCTACACTGCTAACCCCACACACAACTGTGCACAACAGCACACACACACACACACACAACAACAACAGAAGTGGGTAAGAATAAACTCCCCCCTCAGTCATTCCCAACCTCTACTTTGTGAACAGTCAGATGGTTCTTGTTTATTGTTTGTGAACGGTCCGATCGGATCCTCGAGTGATTTTTAATAGCTGATTGCAGTATTAGGTTTTGAGTTTTGACAGTTAAAGCATTCGTTTTTAAGTGAGAGAATAGAGAGTATGTTTATACCTTAGTATAGTTAAATGAATATGCGTATTTCCAGGCTGAAATACAAATGAAAACGTTCTGGAGTGTATCTGAGTGTTTTGACTGGTACTCACTAGCTGCAGTGACGTTGGCGGGCACGCTGGCCAGGGCTCCAGCCCCGGTGCTGGCCACACACTGGTACCTGCCCAGGGTCAGGTTAGTGAGGGCAGGGATGAGCAGGACTCCAGCCTCCACCACCACCATGCCCAGCCCCTCGCCCGCCCCTCCAGCCAGATCCCGGCCGTTCAGACGCCAGCTGATGTTGGCGCTGGAGGGAATGGCGGAGCAACGCAGGGTCACGCTGCCCCCCAGTTTCTGAACCACGGAGAGGGGCTCCTCAGTGAAGACAGGGATCTCATCTGCGGAGGGAGGGAGGGAGAAAGGAAAGAAGAAAGAGAGAGAGATAGAATCAAAGAGATATAAAGGGAGTGTGTTCCTGGTCTGTTCTTGTGTATCTTATGGGGAGACAGCTAGGCTCGGTCCTCCAACATGCTGCAGGTGCAGACAGGGACGCTGGACTCACCAGAGACAGTGGCGCCGCTCTGCAGGCAGCAGAGCAGTACTGCACCCAGAGCACACAGAACCTGAGCCCTTCGCTTTTTCATCCAGGGAGTCCAGTCCAGCGTTCCAGACATCTTCCATACACGACCCCCTGCAGGAGAGAGAGAGAAGGAGGGTCAGGCAGCCATCCAGCAGCATCCCAGCACACACACACACACACACACACACACACACACGAGGCACAGCAAGCTATACATGTACTAGCACAGCACAGCAGTTCCCTCAGAAGTACTAATCCTCGTAAAAACGAATCCCCCATCTAAGCGCTGAACCCCCACCTCCTCCCCCCCCCTCTCCCCCCAACACTCCCCCTGCCCCCTCCAGCCCTGAGCTCATCAAAGAAGCGCCCTCATTCTACAGCCGGTAACCCAAGCCTCCCTTCCCCTACCCACCCCCCCTCAGGTGTAACTGATACAGGTAGAGGGTTCTGAGGGAAGCAAGAGAAGGGGGGGGGGGGAGCTGGGGGGGCACAGAGCCCCCATTCAGCACTGCTCACAAAGAACAACCAAGAGGGAGGTGAGGAGTGAAAAACAGAACCATAGTCCTGCAGTGTGTGGGTGAGATATGGAGAGATAGAGAGAGAGACACATGAAGAGAGAGAGAACGAGACAGAGAGAGACACAGAAAGTATTTGTGGTTGAGGAAAAATAGGAAAGAGAGAGGAGAGAGTGCGTGTGAGAGGGGGGAGAGAGGTAACGGTCAGTCTATTAACAGTTGATACAGTGAGCCCAGCTTTTCTCTCTCGCCCTGTCGCACTCTGCCAAGTTTCCCAAAATCTTTCGTGTCAGGTTAAACTAACAGCTTCCCGTCAGGGATGAGGAGGGTGGTCCACAACTTCCACACTGCAAATCTCTCTCTCACTCACTCACTCTCTCGTCTCTCACTCACATCTCTCATACTCGCTCTCTCTCCCTCACTCACTCTCCAAATCTCTCACTTTTTCACTCACTCACTCACTCACTCTTTCACTACGCTCTGCCAATCTCGCACATACTCACACATCACACACACACACACACACACGTTCCCATCCAGAGACATCCACAGGCTGACTGCACGCAGCACAGACCAGCTATATGGGGATGATTACAGACGGAGAGATTGTCTCTCTGGAGCTGCTGAATGCTGTAATCCTGCCATCAGACCAGTGATAAGGAGGTTATCTGCAGAATGTTGAAACATGGGAATAGGACTTGTTTATTTTGCAACCATTTATTTCTGCGTCCTCCAGTCTCCTTTGTGGAGGGCTGCTGATGAAGGCAGAGCTGCTGATATCCAGCTTATCTGGCAGCGGAACCACAACCACATGCTGGACATGGTTCCACACATGTGCAGCCTTACAGCCATGTGCCTCCATCCCACTGCACACAGGCATGAGAGCGCCTCCTAAACAGGCATATTTAGAACCTGTATGTGTGAAAGTTTACACAAACCTCCCAGATACACATGCTGGCCCCTGTCTTATTATTTTAAAAGAATGACTGATGATGCCTGACCGATTCTAGTTAGATAACAAACATGCATATGTTTAAAAAAAACACACACACACGGTCACAGACACACACACACGGTCACAGACACACACACACACGGTCACAACACAGACACACACACACACGGTCACACACAGACACACACAACGAAGAGCAGGACAGAGTACGGAAAACAATTAGAGAGCAAACCAAGCGTGATCAATTGGACGACACCAAGCGGAACCCTTTTCTTTTGATTGGTTGGCACGCAGGTCTTAATGAGCTGCTAGTCTCATTAACGACCTGTCAGCAGAACAGCAGTCAGATCTTTCTTTTTTGTTTTGACTGAACAAACTCGCTGGACACTGTAGTTCCAGTTCAACAGACATCTTTGTTACCTCAAACCTCCTCACCTCTCCTCCCTTATAAAATCCAATGGTTTGGATCATAGCAGCTCTAGAACACAACCACTCTGGGTCTGTGTTAAACAACGCAGACTAACACACACACACACACACACACACAACCAACTGAAGCCAGTTCAGACAGAGCTGTGGTACAATGCTTCAGTATGATGGCGTTGCTAGGATGCCGGGTGGACCGGTCTTTCTGGAGGTAAACAAAGTAAACAACACAGAGACACTGTGCAGCCAGACAGCTTCAGCGACAGGTTTGTCTGTGGCCGGGGGCCCAGGTGGGGCCAGGGGCCAGAGGGGGGCCGGGGGGGCCAGGGGGGCCAGGGGCCTGTGGTTTGGCTGGACACACAGCAGCTGCCAGGGACCTGTCCCAGCCACCTGTCCGAACTGTCGAGAGTCGCTAACACCGCTAACACACACACGCGCGCGTGAGCCTGACGCTTGCTGCGCACTCTGAGCCAATTACAAGTGAGAAGGAAACGCACTCTGAGCCAATCACAAGAGGGAAGGAAAAGCATGCCGCTTTATGACCCTCATGGCTCAAACGTCTCACCAGAGCAGAGAGAGAGAGAGAAGGCAGCCGCTCTACCATCTCTGCCCTTAAAGCAATGTGTCTAATGCCTGAGTGTGTTCTCTCCCTCACACACACATGTGGCTGGTGATAATAGCTGTACTGTACTAGAAGCCCCCTTGTACATCAACACTCGTCTCTGTCTGTGCGACCCTGCCTGCCTGCCTGCCCGCCTGATTCATTAGACAGAAGGCCTCGGTGTTTGCTTAGCAGATAGGCTGCCTCCTCAGCACGACTACTTGCCTGACATCTATGTCCAAGTTTTTCCATCCATCCATTTCAGCAAAGAGACAGGGGGAGAGAGCGAGGGAGGGAGGGAGGGCTCTTCTAAATCCTCCTCCACATGGCTGGGGTTGATAAAACCAGAGCATACACATGCATACACAGCTTTTTTTTATTTAGACCAGAGTCAAGTGTGTGACTGACTGTGTGTGTGGTATTGTGTGAGAGAGAGAGAGAGAGACTGTGACCTCCACATGGACACAAATGTTTAGTATGTGTATCTCTGGCTGTTGTTTGAACCAAGTAGTTTAGTGCTCCTGTGGAAAATCTGGGAGGGCTGGTGCAGTTGACTTCCTGAGTGTCGCCTGGCCCTATGTGAGAGAGGCAGATGAAGGCTCATTGTTGCCGTGATACGGGGCCGGGGCCCGTGTTCCTCAGGGGCCACTGCCTGCTCCATTGTCCCGCTGCCTCTGTGGATAAATTCATTTTGACAACCCTGCTAATTGGATAAAACCAGACTGGAGCCTCCTCCCTGAGCGCTCACATTCCATCTGCTTTCTGGCATGGAGAGACGAGAGGGAGGGGAGGGAGGGAGGGGGGTAGGGGGGAGGGGGGGAGGGAGAGGGAGGGAGGGAGGGAGGGTAGGGGGGGAGGGAGGGAGAGGGAGGGAGGTAGGGGGAGGGGCGGGAGGGAGAGGGAGGGAGGTAGGGAGAGGGGGGGGGGAGGGAGAGGGAGGAGGGAGGGAGGGGGGGGGGGGGAGGGAGAGGGAGGGAGGTAGAGGGGAGGGATGGAGGTAGGGGAGAGGGGAGGTAGAGAGGGCAACTCCTGAGAAGCTGAGCTGTTGAATATTTATCGCCACCACCCCCCCTCCCTCCCCTCCACACACATTTTTACGTCCACCCCCCCCCCCCCCCCCTTCTTGGGGTTCTCCAAACACCACAAAGCCCCCCTTTAGATAAACACATGCGGTGTCAAGTGTGAGAAGTGCCCGGGTTCAACGGCCCTGCTCAGGCCCGCGGCCCACTCAATGCCGTGCTGCATAGCAGCCATTGCGGGAGGCCGGTTGCCCCAGGCGACGCTAACAGGCAGAACGCACCTTAATAGAGTGGAGACTCATTGTAAAAGCAGTGAGCCAGCGCGGGACAAAGAGCCCTCAGCCCCCCCAGAGCACAGGGAGACGCTGCAAGTGAAGAGCTCAGGGACGAGCTAATGGCTCTGCTCAATGACCAGATGGGGGGAGGGGGGGGGGGGGGGGGGGGGGTGCGTATGTGTGTGTGTTGTGTGGGGGGGGGGGGGGGTCTAAATGACCAAGAGGTTTGGGGGTAGAGGGTGTGTGTGTGTCAAAGGGTGGGGGCGGGGGGGGGGGGGGGTCAGGTGCCTTAGGAATGGGTGAAGGAGAGGTGCAGAGTTAGGTAGGGGGGGGATGGAGGGTGGTGAGGGTTGAGAAAGCAGAACGGGGGGTCCGCATGAATGGGCGGGGGGCCCGGGGGGGGGGAGGGAGGGGGGGGGGGGGGGGGTACAACTGGCAGGCGAGCAGGGGAGAGCAGAGTCTTGTCAATGAGAGTGTGTGTGCGTGTGTGAGGAGAGCGTGTGCGACAACATATTTTTCCCCCTGCTCAGTCAATCTGTTAGCTGGCCTTTAGCTGTGGTTGGGGGGGTGAGGGGGTGGGGGGGGTGGGGGGGAATGGGGGGATGCTGCCAGTGTGGTTAACCACCCCAGCGGGCCAACTGGGCCTGCCAGACCCGTCTCCACCAGTCTGGACACATGGAGCAGCGGCAGACTGGACCCAGGACTGGTTCTGCTGATGGTGTGGTCACATGGTGTGGTCGCTGTTAGGGAGTCAGGCTCATAATCAGAAGGTACCTGGTTCGAAACCCGGCTGTGCCAACATGACGTTGTGTCCTAGGGCAAGGAACTTCACCCTACTTACCTCAGGGGGAATGTCCCTGTACTTGATGTAAGTCGCTCTGGATAAGAGCGTCTGCTGAATGCCTACATGTGAATGCTGAGGACTTCTGAGCAGTCCTGCGCAGCTAGAACAGTCCGGAAGATGTTCTGTCATACGGACCTAAGTGGGCCCGTGTGTGTCAACAGGGGAGCGCTTCCACATAGAGGAGGATGTGAGGTTCCTTGATCCCGGTTCCCTCATCAGAACAGGAACATGAACGGAACATTCTGGTGTTCTTGTTCTGAGCTTGGCAGAGGAACTTGTACCAGGCAGGTGGAGGAACCTGAAATCTCCACACAACGCTCCCTCAGTCCCCTGACAGAAACTTGACATCAAAAGCGTCTCTAACAAGGTTCCAAAGGTTCTAAAGCCCCCCCGCCCCCGCCCCCCCCATCATCCCCATACAAAGTATTAACGAGCCTCTCCATAGCCCCTTCCCCTCCTACAGCGCTAACGAGCTACAGACCCATCTTGAGATTAACGAGGAGGATCAAGCTAAGTCGAATCAATTAGGCCCCGCTGCAATTTGCATAATTTAGATAACGAGGCTGAATTAACCAGAGAAGGCTAATTAAGGTGCACCCCCTCAGAAGGACTATGGGTACACCCAAATACACCCCACCAGCACCGCCTCATTGCCCACATTCCTGAAGCTAGCGGGG